>JAABKJ010007545.1:30042493-30187855 GCA_011634705.1 Andricus grossulariae | reverse complement strand
AAGTTGTTTCATAATAGGTACATATAGGTCGTTCCGCTTTTTCATAAATATAATAACTTTGCTTAGACTATATTGAATTTTTAATAGGCGTTTCGTATTCAGAAAAGATCAGTCCAATCATTGATGCAAACATTTTGAATATATATTTTACTATTCTTCAGAAATTAATGCAAATTTTAAAACCCCCCTTGAAATTTATCTCATGATAGGTAACTTTACATCATAAAAAGTACAAGAAATATTAAATAATTTAAAGGCTCTGGAAAATGTTATATAAAAGCATGAATTTTAGATTTCAATGAGTTAAAAAGTACCAGTGCCCAATGAAGAACATAAAAAAAATACTTGTATAATAACCTCTGATTTTTGTTTTACCACTTATCATTAATTCAAATTTTACCGCTTATGCGCGCGCATGATGAAGGGATCAAAAAGCCAATTTGATCGTAACTGTCATGATGCGCTCGTCAATTTTGGCATGTTTTCATACTGCGCATGCGTCAGATTGGGTGGAAAAAATCCAAGATGTCTGCAAACCGAGGGCCAAACAGTAATACCAATTGCATAGCACAAAACTTTATTTTCTTATTAACTTGGAAATTTTTTTTTTTATCATAGTTGTATTTAAATATTATATTATCACAGGGTTGTAAAGTTTCAAATATTAAGGCGGGAAAATTTAGAATACTAAAAAATGTGATTAAGTATTAAATTTGAACATTTAATTATGTATTAATATATATTAATATGATATCAATGTTAATATTGACAGGAAAATTAACTTTATTTTCTAAGCGAAATTTCCAGTTTTCTGAGCTAATATTTTTAAAGTATTAAATATTAAACAAAATTCCTGTTTATTTAGAAATAATATATTTGCTATTTAACGTATGTTTTACAATGTTTTCCATTTTCTCCTTTTCTTCTTATTTTTTCAATTAAATGCGAACTAAATTAATAGAACTCAATAAGAAAATCCAAATATTTTTCGTTGAAACTTGATTCTTTTTGGTTGAAAAGTTTATTATTATATTCTAGGCTGAACATTCATTTTTTTTTGGTTGAAAATTTTATTATTTGATTACAATTCAACTAATTTGTCAACAATTCAATACCTTTTTAAAAAGTCATCCTTTTTGATGAAAAAACAACTGTTTCGTTTAAAAAATAATTTTTTAATGTTAAAAAATTAACTACAGTCAACTCTTGCGTAATTCAAGACGCAACTATTTTAAAGCTTACGTATTTCAAGCTCCCCAAGCTGGCCCATTTCAAATTGCGCAGTTCCATCACCTTACACCACGATATCTGTATGGTCTCGCTCGAGGCAATGGTTGACCAATTAAAAAGAGGCCCGAAGAGCGGGAAGCCCTCGTTGGTTTGAATTGAGTATTTTAGCATGACGTCATGGAAATGCATACGACTTTTTGGAGAAAATATTCTAAACATAAGAGTAAGTCATAAATGTACGAATGGTAATATTTTTCAAGTGTAGAATCTATTTTCTCAGTCATGCTCCATTCTTTTGTCGATTGACAAATGTTCTTTCGTTTTCTTGCCACCACCTCCCATTCTGGCAATCGCTTGTGTCATAATTCGAGCCACTTTTCTAAACCTCTCACAAACCTGTCTAAACTCAGCGAAATAATTATCTGGAAAAATAAAATCAAACATTCTTGGGTACGAAAGAGTCTATAATTATCAGAGCTATCCAAATTAAAAATCTCTAATCCAGCCTTCTTGGCGTTATGTGCAAATTGTAACGCCTTGCAAGAATGAGCTGGATGCGAGTTTCAAGGGAGCCATGTACTTAAAAAGTAGTTCAACAATTCCTAAATTTGAGTTTTGAATGGCTATGAAGAATGGATAGAAATCTTTTGCACCATTCTCAACATCCGCACCAGCTTCCAAAAGACAAGCAACAACTTCTTTATGTTCCAAAATTACTGCCATTATGAGAGGTGTGTTATTACAGAACATTTTTGCGTTTACATTAGCAGCATGTTTTAAAAGCAAATTGACAATTGACGTATTGCCTGTTGTAGCGGCACAATGAATTAGTGTGAATGCATTTATCTCAAAAGAAATAAACGTGTCGTAGCTCATCAGCTGTTCAAGTTTTGATTTCACCTCTCCTTTTTTTTCTTGTATGTTTTGCAATTTTGCGTGTACCTTAGCCCCACTATTTAAGAGCATTTCGACGATATCTTCGTGTCCACGAAAAACAACCTGAAAGAATGGAGGCAAAATTCGATTATCAATATCGCCGTTTTTCCCCTTCGGGTTTACATTTGCACCACTATCAAGAAGAAGACTGACGATGTTCTTGTGGCCTCCTTGAACTGCAGCCTGCAGAGGTGTTATTAGGTAATCCTTGAAACTGGCATTCGGGTCGACTCCTAGGTCCAAAAACATTTGAACGACTTCAACATGACCATGAAATGCTGCTAGATACATGGCAATGTAACCTTCCAGTCAATCTCCTTTGTTCATCACAGAAGTTGATTTTCTACCACTAGCGACTTGATCATGTGCTAAGAAAAGTTCTATTATATTTGTATTTCCTTCTACAGCAGCACTGTACAATGGTGTGAAGCCATCCTTACAAACAACATTGTCATACTGTCTTTTCTCTAAAAGAAGAGAGACTATGTCTTCATGAGCATTCATCACGGCTAAATGGAAGGGTGTACATTTATCTCGAGAATCCGGCAAGCTTATTGATGAAATTTCGCATTTACTATTTAAAATTGCAGGAACAATAGACAATGATCCATTTGTGGCTGCATAATGTAAGGGACTGCCACAAAATTCATCTATTGTAGGCTTTACACCACATGCCAAAAGGGGTTTGACGATTTGTTCATTGCCATTATGCACAGCAACGTGAAGAAGTGAAAACCCATTTGGAACCGGTCCAAATAAGAAAAACTCATTAGCAGTTGATCGAAGAGGTTTTTCTTACAGTGTTGCGATCTGCAACTTTTTTCAGTAGAAGTTTAACAATATCCGTTTTGTCTGCGGCCACAGCATGAAAGAGTAGCGACAGGTCATGTGAACAGAGAAAATTAACAGTGTCCCATTGTCGAGAATTCTGGAAACAACATATTCGTTGCAGATTTCTGGGTTTTCATTTGTCAAAGTTTGTCAAAGTAAATCGCGGACAGGACGCCATGATGGTAAAAAATCATGAAAAGCTTTTGAAAGTCCTCTGGCATTTTCCACATCGCCTTTCGCAATTGCGGAAGCGAATTCTTTTTTAAGTTCACTTGGAGATATTTTCGGTTGATATCTGAAAAAAGGAAAGCGTTACAGATTGATTTAATTTCCCAGCTACATTGATTCTGAAAGGGTTCGACATATTGCATTTCCTATCAATAAACATATTACATGTTTTTGGATTTGGTGAATGAAAAAAAAGTATTATTACATTCTCATCAGAGAAGATATTAGATTTGTGTAAAAGACCCGCCCGTTTCTTTTGTCAAATGTCCACGTTTTAAGGTCTTCTGAACCCGAAAAACAGGTTTTCGCGAATGTGTCTGCCTGTAGATTTTTAGTCTGTTAGCACGTTAACTTTTCAAAGAATTATTCTATTAGATAGCCAGCCATTCGTTTTTTTACTAGAGTCATAGCATTTACAAATTTCAAAAAAATAAACGAAAATGAAAATTTTAAGCCAAACAACGCACAGTATAAAAGAAGTCTAGCGAAAAAAACGTTGCTTTTTGAACACCCCAAATTGTCATAACGATAAGTAATCATGATAAATAAAATTTGTACTTTTATTTTGCAATATCTGAATAAGCAATCCCAGGCCGAGTTATAGAAATAAATGTAATATACATTAGACATAATAGTGTTGCATATAGTAGAAAATTTCGCATTTTGGACAAAATCAAGAGCGAAGCACGAGATACGTGATGAGAATGTGTTCGTTAAAGCCAAAGGAGCTTTAACAAAAGAGAATTCACAATCACCAAAATACAGTTGTCGATTGTTTGACCCTTAATTTTAAAAGGTCTTTGCGTAAATGGTAGCTACGACAGCGCCACCAATCTGGAATTATTGGGAAGAAATTTGAATTCAGTATTCACAAGAAATCTTATAGTAAATAATAATTAATTTTAAACAGTAGTTTAACATTTTTCATTAAAATGAATTGATATTCATTGCTCTTTATTATTAGCATTGCTGCAGTATTGTCGTGATACCCAACATTTCGCGTCTCAGATGACCAAGAATGTAATTTTTCATCAAGAGAAATGAATTTTCAACTAAAAAATAAAAGTTTTTAACAAAAAATGGAATAGTTACATTTTCAGCTTCAAAAATTAATTTTCAACCAAAAAAACTCATTTTCAACGTGTTGAATTCAATTTAAAAACACAAATTTTTAACAAGATAGTTGAATCCTCAACCTAAATGATGATTTTTCAAAAAATAAAATTAATTTTCTGCTCAAAGACGAATTTTTAACAAAATACATCAATTTTTTACAAAATAGTTGAATTTGCCGCCCGACACTATGAATTTTCAGAAAAAAAGTGAATTTTCTGTAGTTAATTGTTTAAATAAATAGTTTAATTTTCAACGACATAGTTGAATATCCCACCAAAATAGTATAATTTTCACCAAAAAGATGAAATTTCAACCAAATAGTTACATTTTTTACCAATAAAGATGGTATATATGAAGATATGAATTTTCAAACAAAAAGAACAACGTATTTTCTAAAAAGCAATTGAATTTTCAAGCCAAAAAAGACGAATTTTCTACAAAGCAGTTCAATTATCAAACCCAAAATATGAATTCTTTGCAAAGCCTGTAATATTTGATATTTTAACGGAAAACTACTGTAATTTGAAATAAAAAGCAGTAAAATTCAACCGAAGAATAAGAATTCTCAATAAAACTAGAACCCCATACAATTATAAAAATTGTTAAAATAATGAATAATTATTGTAAATTTGCAAAGTGTCGTAGAAAAATGTTATTGGAAATACATTCTTTCTTGATTATCTAGACTAATTGATTCTATTCGTTGAAAAATGGCAAAAATCTTAATTTCTGTATGAAAATTGTTTGAATAATGTATAATTTTTTGAAACTATCAAAGCATTATACAAAAGAGTCGTTGGTAAAATATTCTCAGGTAATTCTGTAGAAAAATTGAGCCTATTCGTTAAAAAACAACCAAACTCTAAATTTTTAAATGAAAATTGTTTAAATGATTATTTCTTGTAAATTTACAAAGCAACATAGAAAAGTGCATTTTCTGCCTTCCTTTTTAATAAAAATAATTACTAATGGACAATTTGAATATTCCCCATGACTTCTTGAAGAATTTTGAATTGTTCAAATGATGGTAATAATAGCTGGTCATTGTTTGGAGTAGTAAATTTAAAAACAAAACATTAACTATCTGAACAATTAATTATTGTTTATTTTCAAAATTTCTTAAAATCGAGCATGTCCACTTTTTTCTCAAGTTGGTATCTTAGGATTCTTATTGTTGAATACTTACATATCTTTGATACTTTTCTTCTAATGTTTAACAAATTTCTATTTTATGAAACAATTTTTATTTGCTTAAGTAGTTTTTTTGGCAAAAATAAAAAAAAATATATATATATAAAATGGAGCACATACAATAGTATATAAAGAATGTCACAAAAATATGTAAACTACCCATAGTCGACTTCAAGGAAATTTTGAAGTAAAAAATAATTAATTGTTTAAATAATGACATAAAGTTTTTAGCAGAATTCACAACTCCTCAAAACCATTCAATATTATGTTTAAATCAGAAAATGCGATTTTACAAATACTTGTCCGGAAAAATAATGATTGAATCAAATTCAATTTCTTTAAATAATTTAAATATCGTTAATATATACTTCCTTTTTATATTTTATATTATCTTTTTTTAAAGTTTTCAAGAAAAAACTGCTTGAGCAAATAAAAATTGATTAATCAAATAGAAATTTGTTGAACATCAGAAGAAAAGTATCAAAGTTATGCAAGTATTCAAAAATAAGTAGCATAGGATACCAATTTAAGAAAAAAGTGGACATCCCTGGCTCGATTTTTGAAATTTTTAAAATAAACAACAATTAATTGTTCAAATAATCCCAAAATGTTTTTAAAGAAATGCACGACCCCAAAGAATGATTAATTATTACATTTCATTCAGAAAAAACGATTATTCTTTACTCTTTTTGAACAAAAATAATTGTTTGAATAAATTATATTTATTTAAAGAATTAAAAATTGTTCAATAAGTCATAAGGACTATATAAACTATCTATTAGCATTTATTCGTATTAAAAAGACAGCAGAAAATGCTGAAAATGAACAATAATACGTAAAAATGTAGTTTTTTACATTTATTTTTGGGACATATTTGGGGTGTTGTGTGTGTTCCATGGCACGAAACTTTATCTTTTTATTAATTTGGAAAAAATTTTCTTTTTTTTACCACAGGTATATTTACATATTATATTTTAAAGTGTTCCAAAGTTTCAAATATTAAGGCGGGAAAATTTAGAATATGTAAAAAATGTTATCAAGTATTAAATTTGAACATTTACTGTAATTATGTCATCCTTATTGTTGAAAATTCAACGGGTGTAATTCAAAAATAAATTAAACAGATTAAACATTTTTGGTTGCAAATGAAAATATTTTGTGGAAAGTTCGTCTTTTTTGGTTGAATTAAACCGTTTTTTATTTAAAATAAAATATTTTTTGTTTGCTTCAATATGAACTATTACATTTTTCGTTGATAATTCATCTTTTTTTGTTCAAGATTTCAACTACTCACAAGCTAAAAAATGAACTACTTTGTTACAGATTCATTTTTTTCTTCAGATCAAAACGTAACTGTTTTCTCCAACATTTAACTATTTTTTTGAAAATTCAACTTTGTTGGTTGGTTTTTCTTCTCATATCCTTGAAGTGGAAGGCCGGAAGTATTCAAAACCATATTCTTTGTTATTCGAAATCCAAAAATGGCGGAGTGGGTTTAGATAGATTTTTTTTCCACAGTGATTTAAAAAAAAATAATCCTGTAAAAAATTTACTGCGCGAATCATATCTAGGAATAGTTGTTTTTCAAGGTTAATTACTTTTCAGATTTGAAAAAATGTTGAAAATATATTTGAAAAACAGAAAAAAGTTCCGCCTCTTCATTCTCCATAAGCATATATTTAAAAAAAAATTAATTTTGTGACTTAAAATTTCCGTCCAATGAGACGTTCGGGCACTTTTACCACTTTTACACTTTTACCCGTGTTCGCCGGCTAAGGTGGTTACTGCATCCGGCCTCTCAATTGCAAAAATAATGTTTCCTATAATGTTTCCTTTATGGAAGGTCCCAAAGTTAATACCTAGAATTTTTTTTATTAGATTAGCAAAGTGTATACATTAGGAGGGAGTGAAAAGGCTCAAATTAATCAAATCGTTTGAGCACACGCTTTGAAAATGTGCGAAAAACATGACTTTTTGAATTGAGTTAGGTATATGAGTAAAAAACTTGAATATGTCGAATCTAAAATTGTTTCAACTTGCGTCAAAGAAATTTTCGAAAAGAATTTTTTTTTCAATTGTGAAACGTGTTAACCACCACGAAAAAGTTTTTTTCCGTGAAACAAAAATAATACCATTTTCTTTGGTTCAGTTGAAGAAGTTTCAAGTTTGACGTATATAACTTTTTCCAAAAGCTCAAACGATTTGATTAATTTTAGCATTTTCACTCAGCCCTAGGATACACGTTAATACAATTAAAATAAAGTTAATATTTTTACTTTCCACAATTTATTGATCACATGGGGACATTCTTTTTAAACATAAATTATAAGAAAAGTAGATCAGAGAAACGGCAAGGACCATATAAAAAATCTTTTTATTTTTCAAATTAGTCCAATTAAAATATTACAGCATAAAAAAGTCTATATTACTATAGTTACACCTGGATAACTCGAAATGCAAATGTAATGAAAGAAAAACATAATGATCAAACAAAATTACCATTACTTTTAAATTTAAGTACGATTTTAAAAAGTTGTGAAATTAATCACTTGGTGCATCTGTAGACACAAATATGTAGGGATTGTAAATTCTACATAGATTTCTTAAGTCTATCGAGCTGACATAGTTGAATATTTTACACCCTATGAGAATAGGTATCTCCGTCTCAAAAGTTTTGTTAAGAACTTTCAAACTCATCTCTAATAAGTTGTTCTTACTCACACCCCTCTTAATCTGATGCCTCAAATCGTCTGAATATAAAGGAAATAGTTTTCCGAAATCCAAACCTTCTATGGCTTCGATAATGTCTCCATTCCTGGCGTAGGCTGTAAATTGCTTTTCACTTGCTCTCAAAAGATCGAAATAGGTTACTCGACCACTGATTACCGTATTCTTCATTTCTTTGATTTCCTCTTTGCAACGTTGATAGAAACTCTGTGCAAATACACTGTTAACCAGCCACAAATGTTCTTTCATTTTCTTGCCACCACCTTCCATTCTGGCAATCGCTTGTGTCATAATTCGAGCCACTTTTCTAAACCTCTCACAAACCTGTCTAAACTCAGCAAAATCATTATTTGGAAAAATAAAATCAAACATTCTTGGGTACGAAACAGTCTGTCTATAATTATCAGAGCTATCCAAGTTAAAAATCTCTAATTCAACCTTCTTGGCGTTATCTTCAAATTGTATTTTTAGACGATGAATGAGTTCACTAAAGATTCTTCTCAACACTTCTAAACCTTCTTCAAACTCGATGTCATAATTTATTAGCAGCTTCACTCCTGTAAAATATCCTAATCTAAAAGCCGTCATAAAAGGGGAACGCATTTCAGCATGGCAAAACTTTGGTTTAGTCAAAGGAGAACCATGCTCTAAAAGAAGTTCCAATGTTTTACTGATCTCGTTATTACCCTGGATGTCTTCTGTGTTCCCTTTAGTTATTCCCTCCGAATAATCTTGCATTGCACAGCAAATTAGATTCTCGATGGGTAAAAGACCATTTACGATTTCAGTTAAATCAGCTCCGCACTCCACTAAGAACTTTATCACTTTTTTATCTAATCTTTCAAGAATAGCATAATGCAGTAAGGGCAAGCCATCTTTGCCCTTTTCTTTAAGAGATGCCCCTTTCTTTAAGAGCAGTTTACACATATCAATATCTTTTTTCGTTATAGCATGAAAGAGAGCCGTACCTCCACGCGAACATAAATGACTAACATGAGCGCCATGCTCAATTAGTATTGATACAATCTCCTGATTGTGCAAATTAATAGCCAAGTGGAGAGGAAAATCATCTTCAACGTAGTGATTAACAAATGCTCCGTTTTTTAGAAGGAACTCAACTATTTCAGCACTTTTAGCTGCTACAGCATATTGTAACGGTGTGTATACACCTTCCAAGAATGAGTTACATGCGAGTTTCAAGGGATCCATATACTTATAAAGTAGTTCAACCATTCTTAAATTTCCGTTTAGAATGGCTGTGAAGAATGGATGGCGATCTTCTGCACCAGCGTCATCATCCGTACCAGCGACAACATCCGCACCAGCTTCCAAAAGACAAGCAACAACTTCTTCATATTGCAACATTACTGCCATTATGAGGGGTGTCTTATTACAGTCAGATTTTGCATTTACATCAGCCCCACGCTTTAAAAGTAACTTGACAATCGATGTATGTCCTACTGTGGCGGCACAAATAATTGGTGTAAATCCATTTATGTTTCTGTCAGAAGAAATAATCAAGTCATAGGTCAACAGCTTTTCAAGCTTTGATTTCACCTCTCCTTTTTTTTCATGTATGTTTTGCAGTTTTGCGTGTATGTCAGCCCCATTATCTAACAGCAATTCGACGATATCTTCGTGTCCATGGAGAATAGCTGGAAAGAGTGGTGGCAAAATTCGATTGTCAATATGACTTTTTTTCCCCTTCGGGTTCACATTTGCACCATTATCGAGAAGAAGACTGACGATGTTCTTGTGGCCTCGTTGAGCTGCTGCATGCAGAGGTGTTAAGTAATCCTTGACATTGGCATTTGGGTCGACTCCTAGGTCCAAAAACATTTGAACAACTTCGACATGACCATGAAATGCTGCTACATACATGGCAATGTAACATTCCAGCGAATCTCTTGGTAAGAGAAGTTCTATTATATTTTTATTACCCACTAGAGCAGCACTATAGAAAGGTGTAAAGCCATCCTTAGAAACATGATCGTCATATATTCCTTTCTCTAAAAGAAGAGAGACTATGTCTTCGTGATTGCTTATTATGGCTAAATGGAGAGGTGTATAGTTATTTAAGATATCCGGCAAGTTCATCAATGGAATTTCACAATTTCTATTCAAAATTGCAGTGACAATAGACAACGATCCATTTATGGCTGCATGATGTAATGGACTGCTACATAATTCATTTATTGTAGGCTTGATACCACATTCCAAAAGAAGTTTGACGATTTCTTCATTTTTATTATGAGCAGCAATGTGGAGAAGTGAAAACCCATTTGGAATCTGTAGCTGTCCAGATAAGAAAAACTCATTAGCACCTGTTAAAAGAGGTTTTTTCACAGTAGTGGGATCTGCACCGCTTTTCAACAGAAGTTTAACAATTTCCGTTTTGTTTGCGACCGCAGCATGAAAAAGTGGCGAAAGGCCATGCGAACAGAGAAAATTAACAGGAGCCCCATTCTCGAGAATTTTGGAAACAATATATTCGTTACAGATTTCTGGATTTTCATTTGTCAACGTTTGACACAGTAAATCGTGGACAGGACGCCATGATGGTAAGAAGGGATCACCAAAAGCTGTTGAAAGATCTCTGGCCTTTTCTACATCACCTTTCGCGATGGCGGCAGCGAATTCTTTTTTAAGCTCGCTTGGAGACATTTTCGGCTGTTACCTGAAAAGAGAAAAGCGTTACAGATTGATTGAATTTCCAAGCTACATTAATTCTGTAAGGGGTCGTCCATTTATAACGTACCTATCGCTTTTTTGGACGATTTTTGAACCCTCTCTCTACTTTGGTAATTATACCGTAACAATAGACAATGCCCTCACCCCCTAATTGTTACATAACTTTGGGTAATCTGATTTTTCATTATAAATATGTACAACATTTGAAGATATCCAAAATGACGGCCAATTAAATATTCCAAAACGAGGTCATTGCTGTAATTTTAAATTTAAATATTTGTAAACTGTGCTAGAAAAAAAGGTTGACTCCAGAAATCATCCTATCCTATGATCCCAGAAGTCCAAAATTTAGACAAATGCAAGACGGCGGCTAATATCGTCGAACTTCCTTATTCTAGCGAAGTTTACAAATATTTTAATGAGAACTGCAGAAATAAGCTATTTTTGGAATTTTTAATTGTCCGCCATCTTGGATTATTTCCACATTTTTGCTTTTGAATGGGTAAATTTTAACTGATTTGGATAAAATTTGGGGGACATTCTATTTTTGAGCATTCGCGCTAGAACCGCGAGTAGGAGCAAACGTTTTCCAAAAAAAGTAAAATAAGGACCACCCTAATGCAGAGCATATTCTGCAAATTTGTTAGCAGTACCCGATTGCCCCATACACGATCCTGCTTCTCAGCGGACACGTTCTGTAAATTTTACATAACAAAAAAGGAACATTTATACATAACATTGTTACAATCGTGTGCCATAACAATTACAGAATATAAAGGTCACACTGTTCTGTAACGCAGTTACTGTAAGGTTACGTAACAGTTCTGGAATTCTGTAATGTAACCAATATAGAACAGAGTGATAGAACTGTTATGTCACTAGAATGTCAGCAAACATGTTTACAAGTTCAGCTTTTTCTTACCACTATTAGGTTGCTTCCGACAACTTAGCCACCGTCTCAATTGAGCAAAACTACGTTTTTCTATTTTACACTTGCCCAATTTTGTACCCGGAACATCTTTTTCATTTAATTTCACTCCGCCAAAAGGTACAATTGTATACATTCTTACAAAATATGAGCGCAACTTTCATACTACGCGGGATGCACATGGCAGCCGCACATGTACAAATAAACTTCCGATAGTTAGGTAAAATGGTCTATTTGAAAAAAAAAATGTACAGCGTAAGTCACATAACCTTGTCAAGTAACAGCATAAGGGGTCGTTTAAAAACTACGTCACGCTATTTTAAACACTTTTTCCACCCCTCCCCTTCTTCGCCACAGATCATCACACAAAGCTTGAACCTCCCAGGTTGACGTCATAAAAATAAACACCCTCTCCCCGCCCTTTTGAATCAAAATTGTGTTTTGATTTAATTTGACAAACGCCTGAAATAAAACGTACAAACATAATATTTTAACAGACTTCACAGTCCAAAAAGCTCTCAAAATAGATGAATAGGTCGATTTTTCACGAAAATATGTGAATAAGTTCATTTAAATAAAATAGTTGTATAGGTGCCATATTGAATTCAATATGAAACGCTTAAGATTTCAAGTCGAAATATATTCCATTCTCAACAAAAGCATTGAAAAACAGTTGACTTTTAATCCCGAAAAGATTAATTTTCAACAAAAAAGTTCTTTTTCAATCAATAAAGATGAAATTTTAAGCAAGAAAGATGACTTTTCCACCATAAAAGATGAATATTGAATCCAAAAGGACAAATAGTTGAATTTTCAACCTACAAAGACAACTTTTCAACAAAATGGTCGAATTTTCAAACAAAAAAGAATTAACTTTAACCACAAACAGTTTCATTTTTAACCAAATAGTCGAATCTTCAAGCCAAAAACACGAATTTTTTAAAAGACAGTTGAACTTTTATCATTTCATCAGTTTATTTTCTACCAAGAAAGATAAATTTGCACGCAAGAAATATGACTTTTCTACCATAAAAGATGAATTTTCAATGTAAAACGATGAATTTTCAACAAAATAGTTAAATTTGCGACAAAAAAAAAAGATAACTTTAACAAAATCGTTGAATTCTAAACAAAATAATTTAACTTTCAACAAAATATGTAGCAGCATTTTTACTCAAATTTCTGAGTTTTAAACCTATAAAGATGAATTTTCAACCAAGAAGATTGATTCTTTATCGACAGAAGAATAGCCAACAAAATACATGACTTTTTAACTAAATAGTTTAATTTTCAACTAAAAAAGGATAAACTTTAAACCAAAAATAGAATAGTTAATTTTCAGTTTAAAAAATTACATATCAGTCAGTTGAATTCAGCGAAAAAGATGAGTTTTTAACAATATAGTTGAACCCTCAACAAAATAGATGAATTTTCAACAAAGAAGATCAATTTTCTACAACAGAGTTAAGTTTTCAAGTTGAAAAGTCGTATGTGCTAGAAAGCAGTTGCATTTTCTACGAAAATAATTAAATTTTCAAACAAAAACTTGAATTTTCAAACAAGAAAATGGATTTTTAACAAAATAATTGATTCAGAGAAAAAATTAATTATCTACAAAGCGGTTGTATTCACAACTGAATAGTTAAACTTTCAAGCAAAAGGAACGAATTTTTTACAAAATAGTTAAATTTTTAACCAAATAGTTTAATTTGCTATCCAAGAAGACGAATGTACGGAATATCTACTATGTTGTTGAGATGTTAGGCGCACAAATATTTTGATGTTAAACTGAAACACATTCAGATGTTAAAATCGTCCGAGAATTCTTAAATCGAAATCAGAATTCGAAACTCGTAAAATAGCAAATCGTATCGCGCATTGGAGTTACAACTATATTTGACGACTATATATTTTCGATATTACAATTGTGGAATATTACAATTATTAAGTTTGACGTTATGTTGACTCGAACACATCTGACAAAATGTTCGTAACTTTAAAATAAAAATTGAGTTTAAGTAACCTAAAATAGGTAGAATTTTAAATGCTGATTACAGATCATTCGTTCTCAGCTTACTTACCCCGTTTTTATTTTGAATTACAAATATTTAATACAACCTCAACTTGACTGTGCGAACATTCAAGTTTAATTTTAAATTCAAAAAATAAGTTATCAATTAATATCTTAAATTTTTTGCATGATACAGGGTAAAATCTCACTTTTTAATATCTACAGATACCAACTTTGAACATCTTGATTGCTGTCCTACAGTTAAATATAAAATATGTTAACCCTGAACAGCTACATGTTACGTTTAAACATCCATTTTTGTCCGTGTGTTCAAAAACAGTTAAATTTTCTACAAAATAATTAAATTTTCAACACAATATTTGGATTTTCAACAAAATAATTGCATTTTCAACAAAACAGTTGAATTTTGATCTAAAATGAGGAACCTTCAACACAAAAAAATGTTGTTAACAAAAAATCCAACTATAACTATAAGTAGTTGAATTTTCAATAAAAAAAGATTTATTTTTAACGAAAAATATAAAAGTTGATATTTCAGCCAAGAAAAGATTGTAATTTTAAATAAAAGACATTTAAATTTGTCCAAAAAGATGAATTCTTAGCAAAAAATGAAATAGTTGATATTTCAACCAAAAAAATTTAATAAAAAACAGTTAAATTTAACCAAAAAAGGCGAATGTTCAACAACATAATTGAATCCTTAACCAAAACAGAATAATTTTTAACTAAATACTTGTATTTCAAATAAAAAAAGATCAAATTTCTGCCAAAAAAGATGCATTTTCAATTTTTAACCGGAAAATGTTTTTCACTCAAGAGAGAAAATAATTTTTACCAAGTTGTTGAATTTACAAATGAAAAAGGAGAATTCTCTAGATATAAGTTCAATTTTAAATCAAAAAATAAATTTTCAACCAAATAATTAAATTTTCAACAAAAAAATATCAATTCTCAATGAAAAATTTAATAGTTAAATTTTCAACTAAATCGATCAATTTTCAACCAAAAATATAATAGTTACATTTTTAGTTTAAAAACTTAATTCTCAGCCAAAAAAAAAACGAATATGTGGCCAAATAGTTCAATCTTCAACCATATAGTCAAATTTTTAGAGAAAAAAGATAACATTTTAACCAAAAATAATTAACTTAAAACGAAAAAAGTTAGATTTTCTTATTGTTTTCTATTAATTCAGTTCGCATTTATAAGCGTAAAAGCCAGAAGAAGGGGGTGTTTCTTTTAAACAGGGGGCGAAAAAGAGAAATTCTTTTTTAAAAAGGGGTAAAGAAGGGAATATGGTAAAGAGTGCGTAATCTGTATTTAAAAGCTTTACATGTAAAATAAAATCACTAATTTCAATTTTATCAAACATTTACAAAAATTGTTATTCACATTTATACTTTTCATGTGTGATATCACGTTCTGCGATACCCCCTCCGCCACCTCTTGCAGTCTGATATAGTTTTTTAACGGCCCCTAAAAAGAGCCTGACAGTTATTATTTTGATGTATTTTTGTTGATAATTAATATCGTGGTCCAAGAAATATATAGAAACTATTGCACAAATCGAAATTATCGATGGTTAGTATTGGGAATTGTTTTTGTTTCTTCCGTGTAGCTCACGTGTAATAGTAATTCCTAATGTTTATTTTAGGTAATTTGAGTTATTTGAAATAAAAAAATAATAACTATTAAGCTTTTCCACGTAAATTTCTACCTGAAAGACTTTGTATTTTTTTTAAAAGTATCTTTGTAAAGCAAGTGAGTTACGATCTTCAGAACACATAACCCTATCATTTATGTTTTTGCCTTCCCCTGTACAATTTTACTTTCGCGACTTACGACGTTATACAACTAAATGGACGCATGGACGCTTTAAATGCTATAAAGTATTTTATTTGAAAATAGAACAAAATGCCGCGGTGCAGCTTTATCTCTTCGAAAGTCATGAAATTCTGCCAGTAGTGAGACCTTGTAAAGGTCCGACCTAGTCTTTCTCATGGCCCAGTAGAATACGCTACGTTATATCAGACAGTGTGGCGTCCGGTAAAATCTTTGGAGCATAAACCAATCGGCTGTTCTTTTCAGCGTGAACTAATTCAAACGAGGCGAGTTTCTATTAACCAAGGCAAAGTTTAATCCGTCATTTTCATTTAGGTAGAGTATTGGTTATGTTTCATTTCCATGTCTGTGACCCCCCCCCCCCTTCCCCCACCGGAAACTTGGAAAGGGCGATGAGTGTGACAATCCCTTTACCCCCTCACATATGATCCTGAGATTCCTATTGACGAAATGGGATTAGGTACTCCTCTCTCCGAAAAAGAAAAATTTGCCGGAAGAAAATACACTTTTCATTTATCCTCTTCTTTGAATAGTTCCTTTTTCAGCTATCAGAAAATTTCCCTACATATCTAAAAATTACTGTTCAAAACACTTGGTTGTTTTTTTAAAATTATTATTATCTGCTTTATTTTTATTTTTTTGTTCGATTATCATTTGATTAGCTTCGTAACAAAACTTTTAAACATATCTTTTCAGAATCTAAGTTTTTTTCATCAGCGTTGGTTCTCTTCTGTCGGTATTTAATTTATGTGCACATTAAAAAAAGTAAATGCTTCATTTCCTGCCCTTAGGTCAGAGTCTTTATTCTGCACTCAAGACTCAGACTCTTTATTTAGCTTTGTATCTTCATAAAGCTTGAATAATTTAATTCGAAAACAGGGAAAGAACAATTCACCTACTAGCACACTAGTGTGTTATGCAAATTAATAATAATATTTTACATAATTCGCTAAAAGCAGAACGTAAAAAAAGTAAAGAACACTTTCATTATGGGAATACATTTCTGTTTATCGAGAGCTTTGTGGATGAATCTTTTTACACTTTTGCAATTTACACCGCGTTTGTAGACTCGCTTTCCTTCCCATGTCAACATCATAGTAAATTAGATTATTTAACTGAAATAAAATAAGATTAAAACAAGAAAATCAATTAATTCTTTTTAAAGAAATAATAACAAAGATTTTATCGAGTGAAACCCAATTACGATATTGAAAATAGAAAATATTTTTTCGTTATTCAAATCTAATAAAATATACTCCATTGTTCTTTCAATAGATAAATAATTGAATCAATTTATTTAAATATAGAAGTGTCAGAAGAGATCGTATATTTGCAAATTCTTAATTTTTAATTTAGCGTTAAAACTTGACAAAGTTGAATCTGGAATCTTTTTACAATTGAACAAGTATATATAATCAGATGAGTTAAAAATTGAGCAAATGTAGGGGATGTGTCATAATTGAACAAGCAACAAAAATTCTTTGATTCTCTTCAAACTTTTTATTTACACTATCCAAAAATGTCTACAAACGTGCTTAAATTGTACAGGGGTCTTGTGCGTTACATAAAATTTGATCTGCTTTTCTCTTAGTTGATGTCTGCTGAAACGACGAAATGAACCTGGGGTGGGAGAAGTGGCACGAGGTGGGTCTCGCACCTCACGGTCGATACTAACGTAGGTCCGGATTATCTCGTTTTTCAACTGAGAACCCCTGCTCAGTGAAGAGATGAAAATTTAAAAACATAGTCTGGACCCATTTTCTCTTCATAACAATTTGTTTGTTTCTGTTTTTATTACCTAATCCCCTTCTGGAAGACAACCAATCGCTTTTTATTATTCATTATTAAAATTTTTTCTTGCTATATACAGAAAGAAATTTTAATACGACAGGATTACATGTTTCTTTTAATAGAAACTCTAACAGAAACTCCTATTTTGTACAAGAAAATTCCACTTGGTCTCCATAGCATAATATTTGAATTAATTTTTAATTATCCTTTTTCCTTTCTTGTTTTAAAATTTTCTTTATTTGCACCTTCTTTAAATATTCATATCATTACTAATAAAGAGCACACTACGTATTTAACAGCAGATTTCTGGTTAACTGATTAAAACTACTTAATATGGGAATAATGTGGAATAGATCCAGAAATGTTCAGAGTCCGATAAAAGAAAGAAATGGATTTATGTAGATATTTTTCATTAGTGAGTTCAATAAAGTGTATACTTAACTATAATTAACATCTGAGTAAGTAGGATTTTTAGTAGGATTTCTACTAAATAGGATTTCTAAAATAGGATTTAGTAGGATTTAGTAGGAAGTAAGATTTCTCATTTCAGTGTTAATTTTCATTTTTTTAAACTCCATATACGTTTTTTTTACAAAATCTTCTATTTTAATTACTCAGAAATGGGCTTGCAGAAACAGATCAGTCTCACTTGGAAATATTAAATCTTTCATCTTTTAAAAAGATGTTTCTGTGCTCAAGCTTAAACGTAAGAGGAAATTAAGATTCTGATTATTCTTCATTCTCTTTGAATCTCTATAGAATGTATGCTTTGAATTTTTTCCTTTGAAGCATCTCTTATTTTTAAACACCATTGTCCATTGTACAGTGAATTGTCATATTCATATAATAATAATAATAATAATAATAAGGAATTAGAAGTGATTCATTATATAGCAACAGTTATTATCT
Source organism: Andricus grossulariae (assembly GCA_011634705.1). NCBI lineage: Eukaryota > Metazoa > Arthropoda > Insecta > Hymenoptera > Cynipidae > Andricus > Andricus grossulariae. The sequence goes on along the minus strand of JAABKJ010007545.1, from coordinate 30,169,403 downwards.
TAATCTATTATTAAATATATGTAGATGGTCGATTAAGAAATAAATTCGAGTCGTCGAATTAAGGGACTATGTATATACATTCATTCATAAAGGGTGATTCATTCCCCAAAACATTAAGCAAAAGTGGCCTCACCTACATCCTTTACTCAGTTGTACTTAAATTGGACATTAGGGTTACTTTCTTGAAGCTTATATATAGAAGGGTCTTCAGCCCTTCGTGAAAAATCGTTTTCAGAGGCAATGCTTTCGATTCATTATCTATACATAAATAATCTGGAAGAGCATATTCGGTTTGAAAATGGATCAGGTGTAACGTCTTATATTTATCATGCATAACCCAATACACTTATTCACTATGGAAAAGATACCTAGGTTCATTCCACATGTTCCACATCGTATAGACTGAAACTATAAATATATTTCAAACCTCCCTAATAGTGGATAACAATTAAAAGCTTTACTCCTTCAAGTAAAACTTATGAATAATAATAACAAGTAATTAAAGAAAGGAGCTCGTCCTGATTTTCGATTGAAATTAAAGAAATAATGATATACGAGGGTGACCATTCAAATCTCAGAGTAAATTTCCGGTCATTTCTAGTTCATTCATATGGATAAAAGAATACTTGAAATTGTTCCACCTTAAAAAGTATTTGAACTTTTTAGAAGGGAACTGATATTAAGCAAACATGTATCCGGATTCAAGTACAGTGTACTTGAAAAAACACGTATGATTAAACTCTGAAATGCAGATATTTACACACCAAAATTTTACTGAATTTAAGTTTATCTTTGAGTTTAAGGTCAGAATAAAATATTTAAGGTGTAACAATCTAACGCATTATTTTTTAATTATCAAATTTTGAAATCCAAAGCGCGAAAATTGGTGAATTCAAAATTTATTAAAATTTATTTATTATTAAAAATTTATAATTTAAGGGACTCAGAATTGAACAGTAATAAAGTGAAGTGCTCAAAATCACAGTCTAATATCAACACATACTAGACAGTAAAAAAGAATACTATGCTTAAAATTGTTTTTGATTGGTCCATCGGAACTGAGTCTTAATTTTAAATAAATTTTGCTTAAATCTAGACAAATTTCATCGAATGTAATGGCAACCATTTTAACGTGTAACAATTTCAAGTATTCGTTTTTACTGGGGAAATTTAAGTATTATTAGCTCAAACGTTTAAAACATTGCATATTTAAATTGGAATCATTAATAATTAAAATTTTTTCATTTCTCGGTCATGTCGCCACAAGGGTGAACCAAAAAATAAAATATGTTTGTTATTGTTGTCCCTCCCCTCTACCCTTTATTTATTTTGTGAAAAAATAATTATGCAATTCTTTAATTAAAAAAAAGGTTTAATCCGTGGTCCATGGCCTTTAAAAGCTAAAAAGTGTTGATTATTCTTTTTTCATGTAAGAATGACAAATGACTTACACGTAAAAGAAATAAATAGGATCGATAGGGTGTCATGATGACTACATCTCTTATTATATGTAGGAAAAGGGTGGCTGTCATTAGAAATTGCTTTAATCAATTATTTTTAAGGAAACTGAAATGCTTTCAGAAAACTCAAATTCGTAATTGTGTCTTTTGATTTGATTTTTTCCTGCATAAAGCACCTTTTGTTGATTTGTTTTCATGAATGAAGGAAGGTATTATATTTTCCTTGAAGATCCGTTGTTTTTCAAAAATTTGACATTTTTATTTTGGAATGATAAATTACGACATGGTAATTAAAAATCAGATTAAGGGATAAGTAAGGAGTAAGGGTTAATACATTTTAATACATTCATTTGCACAGAAAATTTAAAAAAAATCTATTTAGAAATTATACAATTCAAAATAGGTGAGTTTTTCAGTATCACTGAACCTTCATTCCAAATTCAAATTTTTTATATTATTTTCATTAATGTTCTTATAAATTACAAAAAATTGTATGTGAAATTTAGACACACTGCCAAAGAAAATTAAAATTATTTCCACAGGCAAGTTTTTGTTGATTAAGGACGTGGACGACTAAAAGTAGAAAGTCCAAAGATAATTGTGGCAAAATTTCAAACACGAATCTTTCAAAGATTTGAAATAATACTAATCAAAGCCTAACTTTGTCATTTCGTATCACACTTACCCCTATCGACCCTATTAATATAAAATTATGGAAGCATCACTGAAAATAATTTCACTCTATTGTTAATAAGAAAACTACTCTTAAAAATAAAAACCCCTCTTATATAAAAACTGTATATTGCCTTCTTTTTGCATGAATTGAGTAACTGTTTTACAAGAATCTCACAAGATCAGTCTGGAACTTATTAAAAAGTAATATCACCTGATCAACACTAATACAAAAAAAGAGTACACTCGAACTTGGATTTCAGGAAACTTGATTTATACGTTCCGAGAACTGATGCTATATATATAAACTATATATAATATTTTCACCTGGGCGCGCGGCGGTTTCGGATGAGAGACATAAAGAGAGACATAAAGGGTAGATAGTTCTATTGTTTTTTTTTAATTTTCACACGCAACTTTCAGGATACGTAAGTTTTTAAATAAATCTATAAGACACTATTTATTGCCTTTTAAGGGTAAGCACTTTTCGCCAAAATACTGTATTTTACCATTTTCTTTTATCAGATATTGTAGAGAAATTTTGTAAAGAACTGTGAAAGAAGCAAAGTATCGTTCAAATAAGTCGTTTTTAAAAAGTTTAAGCGTAGTTTTCTATCACTGTATGAAAAAAAAGTTAAATTATTTTCAGTGACTCCGGCCATCATTTGTTGCCATAGTTATTACTTGTGCGTAAGTCATATGCCCATTTCTTAATTTTACAAAAAAAAATGAAGATTTTTTATCGTTTAAAAGCCTTGCGCAATGGGTTTAACAGTTTTTGAAAATTTATAAAAAATTTCGCAATTGAAGCATCAGCTCAAAGAACGTTTATGGACAGAGATTTAAACTCAATGAAATCTATGTTCATACTCTTAGTTTTTTGGATTCGGAAATTCATCCGCGGTAGTGCTGAAATCAGACTTTGGATTTATATTTTCATCCATTTTAAGTTTCTTAGAAATAGCCTTTAATATTAATATTATGATTTTCAATTAAAAATATATTTTTTATCTCTAAAAACACTTTTATCGTAAAGAAGGCTTATTTATAAATTTCCAGCATTATAATTAAATAATTAAAAATAGCTTAATAGATCCTTGTTTTGGGAACAGGAATATTATTTATCTTTTTTAAATGTATTGTATTTTTTCTAAAACTATTTTGAATACCTAATTATTTTAATTTATACTATAAATAAATATTTATTAATTTTTAAAAACTAGTCATCTAATTAGTAATTCACAACCCAGTATTTAAATTTAAACGCCAAAGTTAAACTTTATTGAATAAGAGTAAGTTAGAGTAAGAAAAAAATGGGTTTTAATGTTATAAACAAAATAATGAACAAAAGTAATTTTTTCGTGATTTGTAGTGATTAAATACATTAACTCCATAGCTTCTTTATATACAATTTTTATGAAAAAATGCACACTTTACAATTTTTTCATAAATAGTCTTCTATTTTTTGCGGAATCAACTCGAAATGTCTTTTCAAAGACTCCTAGTTGTCATGTTTTTCAAACAGCAAAAAAATATGTAATTATAATAAACAATTTTTATAAACAAATACACATTTTGACTATTTTTTCATGAATAGACTTCTATTTTTTGGGGAATCAACTTGAAACGTCTTGCCAAAAACTCCTTGCCGTCATATTTTTCATATTGACAAGAAATGTTAATTATATAAACCATTTTTATTAGCAAATGCACATTTTAACCATTTTTTCATGTATAGGCTTCAGTTTTTTGTGAAATCAACTCCAAATCTCTTGCCAAATACTCCTTGTTGTCATATTTTTCTATTCATTCTTATACATGAAAAAATGGTAAAAATGTGAATTCATTCATAAAAATTGTTTATATAATTAACAGTTGTTGTCACTATGAAAAAAGGAAAGCAAGGTGCTTTGGCAAGACATTTTGAACTAATTCCACACAACAAATGAAGCCTATTCATGAAAAAAGTAGTAAAAAGGGGCATTTATTTATGAAAATTATTTATGTAATAAACTGTTTTTGTCATCATGAAAATATGACAGCAAGATCTCTTTGGCAAGACATTTCGAATTGATCTCGCAAAAAAAATGAAGCCTATTAATGAAAAAAATTGTTACAATGTGCATTTGCTTATAAAAATTGTTTTAATAATTTCAAATAGCAGCTATTCCTAACTAATTGCTAATACACATTAATATCTGTCATATTTCATGCAAAAGCTATGGATTTAAAATAGCGAATCATTACAAATCACGAACAAATTATTTTTGTTCATTAAACTATTTATTTTCTTACTTTAACCCAATGGATGGTATCACTAAAAAGATAGACAATAAATTGTTTTTTTAATTTTTGTAAAATAACAAATTTTAATTTACTCAGAGTAAAATATTCGCAGTCACTCATTATACTTGGCTGGCTTACGTTTATTTCTAAAGAAATAATTAATTGTACTGTCAGTCAATTTTTGTCCAAAAAGGCGCTTTCTTCGCCACTGAGCGATGCTTCAATTATTTTTACACTAAATGAAAGAAAATAGAGGGTCAGACGAGAAGCATACAAATATTTTTTTGAACCACCCTAGTGGCGACCCTGTTTCTAAATTTCTCTTTGTGCGAAGAATAACATTTTAATATTATAATTGTTCCATTAGGTCGACTCGAAAGTACCACCTGGCTCTAGTTCGGTCAACTTGGATGTCCTAAAGTCGTCGGGGGAACAACTCGTAAAACCATAATGGGAAGAAGATGAACGATTCAGAGTGAAAACCTGGAAATTTGGCTGTGAAATATTATTTAAAAATAAGTACTCAGAGAAGTGAAAAAAGTGCAAGGGTGCCTATTGTAATGATGACACGACGCGCTAATAAAAGTGCTCAAAAACGTTCAGAGTGCGTTCCTCGCGGTGTCGTCGGTACCATAGGGGGATAAGTGAATTATGATAAATTAGCGTCAGTAACAGCAACACCGTTCAGCACGAGGCCTCGACTAATTGGAGGCGCATCGCGCTAATTACTTAGAGCCTAAAGGAAGTAAGTTTTCCTCATTTTCCTTCTTTATAAACACTTGATCAAACAATCATCCACATACTTTAAATCTCTAGCCTTTTTATAGCTGCATGTATTACATATAAACAATAAATAAAATATAAGTACATTTTTGCTGTTTTTTAAATTGGCGTAAGAGATTGACAGCGTGACTGCTCACTTGGAGAACCTGGAAAACCTGGAATTGTCAGGGAATTCTTATACACGTGGAGAACCCTGAAAGTGTCCGGGAATTTTTTTTAAAGTCAGGGAATTTTTTCGAAAGCTTGCTCAACATTTTTTAAAATTACAATATAAAATTAAATAGCAATTTTTTCATTTGTAAAAGAAGCTTTATATTAATGGATTTAACTATTTTATTGATTTTTTAAAATTAATTTGTTCAACTGTAATTTTAACTATTTTTTTTTTGTTAAAAATTGCACTTTTTTAGTTGAAAATTCAAGTACTTTGTTGAAAATGCATATATTTTGTTGAAAATTCGTCCTTTTTAGTACAAAATTGTTCTTCTTGATTGAAAATTCATCTGTTTTGCTTGTGAATTCAACAGTTTAATTGACTTTTTTTTCTCTTTTGACTAAAAAATCTTTCTTAGTTCAAAATGCAACTCTTCAAAATTCACTTTCTTATTGAATGTAACTGTTTTTTATTAAATATAAAAATATTTTTTTTTACTGAAATATCAACTATTACATATTTTTCCTTGAGAATTTTACTTTTATGTTAAAAAATTCATCTCTTCGTTTGAAAAGTGAACTATTTTGCTGAAAATTCCTTTTTTTGGTTGAAAATTAATTTTTTCAACTATAAATCTAACAATTCCAGTTGAAAATTGAACTATTTTGTTGGAAATTCGTTTTTTTTTTTTAATTTAAAAATGAATTTTGTTACTCAAAAGTTAACTAACTCAGTTGAATATTCCTTGAATTTAGTTAAAAATTTATCTATTCGGTTCAAAATTAACTTCATAATTTTTGGTTGAAATTGTATCTTTTTTATTTAACCCATTAACAACGAAGAACTGCGATTTTTTTATTCATTTTCAAGCCTCATTCTTATAATTAAGGAGTGGCAATTTTTTAACGAAAACCCTGTTTCCTACTATTTTCGGGTATGTTCTTTCAGAATCTGAGCTCAAAATTAAAATATCACCTCCAGAAAATTAAATCCGGCGGCTTTTATGTCAAAAAATATGAAAATTTAGAGAAATAATGTTTTTCATGATTTTTTTTTTCACATTAGAATCGCGAAAAAACTTCACACTTTCTCCAATAATCAGTGCGCAAAAATCGTGTAGTTTGACAGTATACATTTGGTTTCCATCATGAAAGTCGTTATCATTTTCAAAATGGTGATTTTTCACTTGAGAATTTTGAAAAAATATAGGTGTGTGGACGCTTCACTTAGATTCCAACGAATAGTGGTGAAAGTGGCTGTACATAGGTTTTTGGGGTCGCTAATTCCGAATCTAGTGTCAGATTTTCGAAATTCAAGATGGCGGATCCAATATGGCGGCCAAATTTTTTGAAAAATGTGTGAACTGGATGAAATTTTCCGTACATAGGTTTTCGGCGTCGCTGAATCCGAAACTAGTGTCAGATTTTCAAAATTCAAGATGGCCGATCCAATATGGCAACCAAAATTTTGAAAAATGTTTTAACTGGATAAAATTGTCCATATCGGATCGCTGAATCCGAATCTAGTGTCAGATTTTCAAAATTCAAGATGACGGATCCAATATGGCGGGCAAAATTTTGAAAAATGTTTATATGTTGCCATATTGGATACGTTATCTTGAATTTCGAAAATCTGACACTAGATTAGTATTTAGCGACCCCAAAAACCTATGAGGGCTGTTTGATAAGTCATTGACTTTTTAAATTTTTTGCGCAGTAAATTTAAATGCAGTACTGATCCCGTCAACGCCACCTATGAATAGACTACTGTTACATTTTGAGCAAGCTGGGTCATTTATTTTGTGTTTGATAGCCATTGAAGGAGAGAACCTCGTGAAAGCGTAAAAACCCATCACTGAAACCAAGGAAAGACTTGATAAATACTATGGGAACTCTGCACCATCAATTTGAATGGTTGAGAAGTGGTTTACTGAGTTCCGTTGTGGTCGTACCAGTACAAGTGACGCCGAACGTTCAGGTCCCCCAAAAGAGGTCATCACGCCAGAAATCGTCGATAAAATCCATGGAATGATATTGGACGATAGGAGAATGAAAGTGTGTGAGTTGGCTGAGGCTGTAGGCATCTCAACTGAGCGGGTACATCACATTTTACATGAATATTTGGACATGAAAAAGCTATCCGCGAGATGGGTGCCGCGATTGCTCACATTCGACCATAAGCGCAACCGTGTGCCCACTTCAAAGGAGTGTTTGGCGATGTTCAGCCGCAATCCGAACGAGTTTTTGCGTCGTTTCCTAACCGTGGACGAAACATGGATCCACCACAACACACCAGAGACCAAGGAACAATAAAAAAAGTGGGTTTCTCCGGGTGAACGTGCACCAAAGAAGGCCAAGGTGGGTCTGTCGGCCAATAAGGTCATGGCCACAGTTTTTTGGGATGCACGCGGTATCATTCACATCGATTACCTTCAGAGGGGTGAAATGATCAACGGCCAATATTATTCAGTGCTTTTGGACAGATTCGATATTGATTTGACGTAAAAACGACCGCATTTGTCGAAGAAAAAAGTACTGTTCCATCGGGACAATTCAAGGGTGCACACGTGTGTAGTCCCGATAGCAAAAATTCATGAATTGGGCTACAAACTGCTACCTCATCCAGCATATTCTCCAGATTTAGCCGCCTGCGACTATTTTCTGTTTCCAAACCTGAAGAAATGGGCGGGTGGACCTTGATAAAACCTATTATTTGGAAGGAATAAAAAAATTGACAAAACGCTGGACTAAATGCATCGAGCTAAAAGGAGATTATGTTGAGAAGTAAGACGCTCATTTGCAAAAAAGAAAAATCTTTTATTCGAAAAGTCACTGACTTATCAAACAGCCCTCGTATTTCCCCCACATTTGTGCGCAGGCCTTTTAAAATTAAAGGTCAAAGCATCGACAACTTTACTTTGGTGATTATAAATTCTCTTTTGTTAAAGCACACATTTTCATCACGTATCTCGTGCTACGCACTCCATCTATGCATAGCGATGATTTAATTGTAGTTCATTAAAACAGTTAATTAATGTGTTTTCCAACAAGTGCATCTGCGCCAATTTGTCCTACCTTGTTTGGTAATGTGGCGCGTTTCGATTTCAATTCATAATTATTGAATAAAAAAAATTATGCAGAAAAATTAGTAGAACCTAATAAAAATAAGATGAATATATTTACGTTTAATATTATTAACATATTTGAGGGATTATGTCTGCCGAAATTTCAACAAAAAATGTTTTTTCAACAGTGCACAATGTCTCACAATAATTTGAGGGTTATGTCTGCAGAAATGCCGAGAAAATATTTTTTTGTTAACAGTGCAGAATAACTCACCAATATGAAAAATAACATAATGAAGGATATTTTTAAATAATCATCAATGGGAAAACGTTTTAAACCATTCTTTATATTACCTGCCGATTTTAGTCCCGAATGCGCCATATTACTCGTATGTGAATAGTATTTAATAAAGATTTTTAAATGAAAGATTATCAATTTTACTCGAAATGTTAAACTTTAGAGCATTCAAGAAACTCGGAACAGTATATTTCCAAAAAATTTTATAAGTTTACACGAAATTTCTGTAATTTTTTACGTGTTTTTAGCTACTCTGCCAATACAAGCAAAAGAACCAAAACTAACTTTTCGTCATAAAAATCAGGCAATCAATTTAACTGTCCCAATCTTTTAATAATGTCACGTTGAAAACATATATAAATGTAATGAGACTACCTCCACAAGCAGAAAATGCGTTAATATTCGAAAACTCGAACGCGCCACATTAGCCGCCGCGCCGCCGCTCCCCAAAGCAGTTAGTCATCATAGGGTGGAGAGTCTAGTTATAACGTCAGTCCCATCAAAAACGTCAGTCCCATCAAACTTCGGTTGACTAAGGGTGCGTGTGAGGAGAGAACTGGAACCGAGAGAGTCATAGTTGTTTGGTTTCTTATACTGAGCTCACCAGCCTTCAGCTGTGTAGTCACTTGTGTGGGTTTTTCCAAAAATTGAATTTTTTATTTTCAATGCTATTTCTTACGAATAAAACAAAAAATACGCATTCTATCCAAAAGTGGTCCACAACAAATTTGTAGAACTATTTTTTATGCACAATTTTTGTTTTGTCGTCATTTTTCATATCTTGCATAGCTTGATCGTAGATCGGAATTTTGAATTTTGGATTATTTTTTTGTGACATCAACATTTGAATTTTTTATTTTTCATAAAATTTGAAAAGCTGTTATGACAATATTGCAGAGTGTTCAAAAAGCAACGATTTCTGCTTCCTGACTTTTTTTTATTTCATGTGTTTTTTGGCCTCAAATGTTCATCTTCGTTTGTTTTTGAAATATTATAAATGCTATAACTCCGGTAATTTTCCTTCTATCAAGAAAAGTCAGGAAAATATTCTATTCGCCTTTTTGAGCACTAATAATATCCTTTCATATAATTTTTAAATATTGAAAAAAGCCTTCTCGAAAATTTTCAAAATGTGCTCACATTTGGAATTTTTATCGAAAATGGCTGGCTAACAAATTTGTCCTTCAGTTTAGGACACTTAAAGAGTATACCAAAGCCTAATTCAATCTGTCAATTCTGTCGAAAGTCATCGCTCTAACACACTGAAAACCTACATACATACATATATACATCACACATCTAGGCAGACAGACAAATTCGCCAAAACCTTTTTTTGGTTTCAGAAAGTCTCAAAACGTGGACATTTTAAAAAAACGGGAGGGGGAGGGGTAAAAATTTACACAAATCTAATACCTTCTCTGATGAGAATGTAAAAATAACTTGATATTCAAAATGAGCATAAATATAATAATTAGTAAAAACCACTTAAGGATGCAAGGTCACATCTAAAATGCAGCTTTCTAAATATTTAAAACATATGTCATAAACAACATCAAACCACAGTTGTCTCTCTTTCCCAATAACTGTAAATATCGATTTCTCTTCTGCATCTACCAGACAGTAAAATCCACATTGAACTTGTAAAGAACGTCCTTACTTTCATTTTTATAACATAGACATACATAAAAATTAAACACCGGATTTTTCTTACTGAACAGTGTGGTACACAATCTGAAATAGTTCTCCAGCTTTCTCAGGCAGTTGGCTTCGTTTCAAGTGCACGCATTCATAAGTACTGTTACCTCAAACTGCATTAAAGAGTATCTTGAAATCAGCAAGGAAAGAGTGAGTGCATAAGCGAATGATTTACTTATTAATCTCTGGAAATTATTTTATATCTTCATTGGTATGTGCAAGAAGATTTATTTACCTGTAAGTGAACATAGTGCTTTGTATCAGTAATAAACGGATACTTAATAATTCATTCAATTAGCAGTATAGTTGCTCAAACATCAATCAGATATCATCTTTATAATAATAATATTTTTTTGTAAGAATGCAAATTTGAATCTGGCTGAACTGACATGCATCTGGGATAGTGAGACGAATGCTTTTTATCAATTAGGCCAGCCTGTGAAATAAGATGTGTTCGGCTTCGAAACACGTTTTCCTATTAAAGGCTATCTTGGAGTTTTATATGCGTAATTGAGTCAAAACTTTGTGTTCATTACTAGAGATGGGATTTTATGAATTGATACTTTTACTGCATGTATATGTACTTCAAAATATATGAATACTATTTTTTCATGTTTGTTAAACTTCAATACTTTCTTCCAATTTCAGAATTATGATAAATAAATAAAATGTGCATTGTTCTTTTCTTAGAATCTATATCGATCAAAATAAATTAAGAGCAATGTCTGCAATTATTCTACTCATTTAAAATATCGTATCATATCATAAATAATCAATAATTTTGTCATTCTTCCTTTTTTACATTTAGTCGTTAAAATTTACGATCTAATTAAATTTTTCCAGGGATCCTCAAGAGCTGAAGCGTGGAAATTCGGCCACAGTTTCCAGTCAAAGATTTCATCGCTATTTGAGTGCAGCGAGGTTGGGACAAGACGGTGGAGATTGCTTACGAACTTATCCATGTCACATCAAAACGGAATAGGGATTTTCCATTTTTTTTTGAAACCCCAAAAAAAGCATGCGTAAAACCAAAATGATTAATGCCTATCAAAAATTAGGAATCTGATGTAAGATTTTGAATTGTACATTTAACTGATGTTATACATTAAATTGCGAATCTTTCGAATTGTTTATAAATATCTCAAAATTACACCTATTTGATGTTCAAGCAATTCTGTAAAACTAATTTCAATTACCACTTGTCTAATGTCTGTTTTTTGATTATTTTACAAATGTTCTCAAAGTGAAGAGAGTTTTCAGAAATAGATTTCAGACGAAAAAAATGGATCTTAGTCATGCTTATTGTATGGTGAAACTGTTGTAAAATGAATAATTATGTACATTATTTGTAAGTGTAAATTTATGAGTTAATTATCTTTGAAATAGTCAAAGTTGTAAATTACACTTTACAATATTCTCACAAATATTGTCTAAGTTTGTTAAATGTGAACTGGATGAAAGGTTGTCTTTTTTAAATCAGCCCTTTTGATAATTGAAAAAAGCTTAATTATTTAATGAATTAGATATTTATTGATTTATTTATATACTCATATATTTAAGTTAAATTATTTGTATGTATTCGGGTGCCATATACCCAAAATCCGTAGAACACTTAAAATGTTTGCATGATAGGTTTATAATGTGAATATGGGTGGTTTTTTTTTAGAGCGAACGATTGAAATGCTACTGTGGAGTGTTCAATGTATATTTTTGTCTTACATTTAATTGTAATAAATTAAATTGATAATTTTTTGTGATACTTTATTGTATAATCAGTTATAATCATTTCTAAGTATCCGAAATGAATAAATAATTTTCTTTATCAGATTTATTAATTGGATATAATACTTTGAGAAAATTCAAAATAGATTGGGATAATTTGGCTTCAAAACATCTAAAAACTGTTTGCGTATGTAAAAAAGAATACACAGCAATAAATTAGTTCTGAATCCCGTTTTTAATTTTAAATATCGTACGTATTATTTATAAGAAAATGAATTATTTAGAATAGATAAACTATAATTTATAATGTTTTGAAAAATACATAAATCAGTATCTTTGTTAGTACATTAACAGCTTAAATGCTATCATTAACAAAACCGTTTTAATTGGCTCAAGAGTTGTGAAATACGAAATACATATAACACGGTAAAACGATTTGTTAATAAATATTGAATGTTGGTTTTATTTAAATATATAATAAATACATCTTTAAATACAATAAGAAGTAAAGAAACATTGAATAAAAGAAATAACACTTTTACATTTCTCGCGTTGCATTCATTGACATTTATAAACATAACAGCCTGAACAAGTTATTTTCTGAATCCAGAGCTTCAGAACAAAAGAATAAAAAAAATATGCCCGCTGTGCGGGCACATTCTCATTGCGCGCTACGCGCGCGGCTCGCTTCGCACGCAAGTTTGAGCGCGGCTAGGGCGCGCGACTGTTGGTTCTCGCGCTTCGCGCTCCAGAATATATTTGTCTCACGCTTCGCGCTCGCTAATGTATTTATCTCGCGCTACGCGCTCGGTCTTTGGATTTTCCACACATTTCTGGACTCATTATGTATCGCACTGTTTTATCTCGCGAGCAGCTTAGTCACGTGACTAGTCTGCACTGGACTTACGACCTTACGGAAAATGCAAGTAGGCCGTTCTTGCACCCAATCGCTCAATTATGATATGCGATCTACCAACGCGCGTTTCTGAATTGATCTAATTTTTATCGATGTGAAATTAAAAATTAGAACCCCTTCAATGTACAGGCCATTAATTTTCAACGAATTTTCTTCCAGATTGAAGGATACACTTTCCATTGATTATTAGTTCAAAAAAATGTGAGCTTTAAAAATAAAGATAAAAAATAAATTAAAATTTTCTTGTATTCAGGGTTATTTTTTGCAGCATTTTGTATGAAAGAAAGCTCAGATTTTTTCTTCTATATACCTTAAAATGGATAGAGTGGACACATAATTATATTACATTCAATAGGAAGGGCATGAATCATCCCATTGAAACTGTAGTAAGAACAATTTTTTTAATTTATCTTAAAATAGTCTCATACTGATGTGTCAATGTTTTAAGCTAGAGCAGCTAAAAGAAAAAATCCTAAGATTTATTTTCAGTGAAAAAGCGCTTATTTGAGAAAATTCAATTTTATTTCTTACCTTCATTTTTTACTCTCTAAGTTTGAATCAGTGAGATTTTATAATTGGTCAGTAAAAATCTTACTAATTTAATTCATTGATTCATTTCTAAATATTGCAAATAGCGAGTATTGATTGTGAATTCGTGAAAATTTCTACTGATTTGAATCAGTGATCGATTCCCTACTGATTCAAATTTAGGGTGTAAATATCAGTGAACATGTGTCCTTTTCCCAGTTGAAATCCCATGTTAATTTGAGAAGATTGTTTTTTTATTGTCGATAAAAAAAAATCGAAAATCAAATTTAGCGGGTATCAGTTTGCACTATGGTAGTACACATATGGTGAAAATTCCATATTAATATCAACAACGTACTTAAAATTATAGATTATATTATATAATTACATTTACCAATAGAATTGAGGATAATCGTAAAGAATAAGACGAGTGTATGGGCAATCCTCATTTTTTCTAACTAGAGCAAAAACTTATTAATGTTTTAAAGAAGAATCTGATCGAATGTAAGGAATATTCTACTGCTTAATTGGATTATATAATACATATATATCCTATAGTCTAAGTCTCATAGATTAGAGGCGTCAATTAAGGTTGTCACTCTGAGATATTTACATTTCATGAGAGTCATTCTGAAAAAAATTTAATTACTAAATTCATTAAAACTGATATCATAATTCAAATAATCTTATATGTATATAGATTCTCCTAAAATGTTTCTACCCGACGTTGACAATGAAATCATAAATCAGAGTTAGTGGATTATTCATTATCTGGAAAAAAATATTCGTTTCAAACCCTAACGATAGGCTCAGTTTTAAAACTGTAGAGAAGACTCACAAAATTTACCTACCTATACAATAAAACTGTGCTGACGACAGAATTGATGAAATTTTAATTTGTATTCCAGTAAGTCATAAAATTATATAAAATGAATACATTTGAATAAAAATGTAAAATATGAGAAAATATACATAATTTGAACACTAGGAGTTACTTAAAATTCGTTCTGTATAAATTGTGTCTCCGCCTTTCGTGAATAAGCACCAGAATCTTTATCCATCTTTAAATAGCATTTAATTCTGTTGCTCAACTTTTTAAGTATGCCACTGTTATCAAGGTTTTCGAATTCAGTAAAACAGGTCATAAATGAGTTGAATAACTATGTACACTTGTACATATAGAAATAATTTATAATATTTTCGAGTAAGACAAAAGAAAAGGTTGATGAATTTGTTCTCGGAACGCCAGCGAGAAGTTTCTTATGGGCAATTGGATTGTTAATGCGAATATTTCAGGGTTGGCCCTGAAAAAAAATTTGGCTATTCTCGGTTAAAAAACATTTTTCCAGGCCAGTGCAATTTTTCAATTTGAACTTCAAAACATGACGAATTTGTCAGTTTAAATAATAATTTCTCAACTAAAAAATCAAAACATTAAATCTCCTCTGAATTCAATAATCTTTCAATTATATGAAATTAATAGTTAGAACCCCTCTAAATGTATGGGGCATTATTTTTCAACAATAGTTTCTTCTTGATTAGCACCGCTAGAAAATTTTTAAGGGAAGATCTATGGGTCGAATTCAACATTCTTCGGTACTTGCGAACAATTTTGTTTACTCCCCTTGTTATTATTCAGCTCCTATATAAACTTTCTCTATAAATCTGGCAAACATTTGTTTGGCCCGCAAAGTTCGGCTCGCCTACATCTACCTGTCCTCTCAGTTCGTGACTCGGGTGACCATATTATCTTTCCTCTCTTTCTTCCTTTGGAAACTGTGGTACATTTTCTTATTTTGATCTCCGCTAGTCTTTCGATTTCAATTCCAGTTTCTTATTGGATCCTGTAAACTCTGATCAAGTTTAAATGGTATATCGAAATTGGACAAAAGAAATACTTTGATTAATTGTGAAATAGGCAGATGAATGTTAGAAAGAAAGAATGTAAAAATTTTGGTTTCTTAATTTCTTCTCAAGACATTCAAACTGAACAGTTTTCCAAAAAATATTACTCTTCTTATTTCCACGACCCGGACATCTTTCCAGGGCTTCATAGTCATCGAGATATTCCAATGCTCCAAATACGTACCCGCTCTTTCAGTATCAGGTAAAGTTCTTTCAAAATAGGAATCTCATTTCCACGGTTCGAAACCGTTCCAGAGCTTCACAGTCGTCGAAAGATTACATTCGTTTACCCCCCCCCCCCCCCACACACTCACGCTCTTTGTTGTACCCTCACACGAACAATGTTACAAATTACCAAGCCCCCCAAGCTTTGTGCTTCCGGTTCCGAGGACGATCGCCTTTCTGTCATAGTCTGATCTCCCCCCCATCTCCCAGCTTTGTGCATAGCCCTTGAAGACGAACGGGATTAGAAAAAAATTGACGGCCCAATCGTGGGGCTTAGAAAATATATCGTTTCTACTTTCCAACTGATTTAAAAATGCGTTCCCATTCAGGTCGCGGTCGTGGTAGGTCATCAACATGCACAATGGCCACGCAACAGAATCCGGTTTCGGACTGTCGTCAAGAAAACTTCATGACGCCCGACCAAAATAGAGAGGTTGAGTCAAATCGCGGTGATGTTGCCTCTCCTCCCCCACCGTACCGTCAACTCTCTCGCTCTCCTAGCCAGACGATTAGTCGTGGAATAGATTACGAAGATCAACTTTCTTTTCTCGACCAATGTGAAGCTTACTTCACGAAATCAGCAATCAAACCCGTTCATTGGTCATGTTGAGTGTCGTCCTCGCTAACCAGCGACACTGCAAAATGGTTCGAGGTATACATAAATTTGTTTCTCCCATGTGCGAAACTTCGAAGCCTAATTACCCAAAATTTTGCTGTGGTCTCCACGCTTAACAAACTTGATATAAAGTTACACGAAAGGAAGCAGGGATAGAAGGAGTCCATTGAAGTTTACCTGCAAGAAAAGTATCTGTTAGCCCTTCGTTCCTCACTCGAGGCCCCGGAAAGACAAACTGTGAGACTGCTCTTGGAATCCAGCAAGCCTTCAATAAATAAAATTCAGCGTGCGGCATCACTTATCTCCTTCGACGATCTTTTTGCGCGAGCCAAGCGGGCTGAGCCAATGAAATAGAGGGAATGTGTTAAGTGCCGTTTATTCTGGTCTCAGCAGCCTTTCTCGAGTCCGCGTTCTTCTGGGCAATCGGGAGGTTATCGCTGAGATCGGCACACTGGCTTCGGACAATTTTGTCAAGAGCGCAATCTTAAACAAGGCCGAATTTCCCACACGGAAAACAGCCCCACCACACGCCCTTCTAGAAGTCGTAGGATCCACTATTTTTCTCAAAGGCACAGTTCACCTGAACCCCGTCCTGCAGGATACAGACACTTTTCACGTGAGCCCCGAACTTCGTGCAAAACTCATCCAAGGGCGGCCTTGGTTGCGTAAGCACCATGTTATCCACGTCAACGTGACCGATTGCATCTTCATCGGCATAATGGTCCACGGACGTCGAAGTCCAAAATGATTTTCCAAACGAATTTGAAACGAAAATTTTGAGTCTCGTACGAGAAAACGCATCCCTCTTTCATGACGGAGGCCGTTTGAAGCAACCACTTGCGGCTGTTCAGCACGAGATTCGTCGTTATTCTGAAAAGAAACGACAGTATATCGACGTTCAGGTGCGCGAAATGCTTCTCGATGACATTAACGAACCCACTTCTTCCCCATTCAGTTTCGTCGTGGTCATTGCCAGGAAGAAGGACCAAGACTATAGTTTCTGCGTCGACTACTGTCGGAAAAATAAAGCAATAGTAGACGCTGCCCAACGGAGTATCCCCGGGTGAACCCGATCTCGAACCAATGTTGCCACCAACACGCTCCTGTGTGAAAACCACGAATACGAACCAATTTCCCGTCCTTAGTGCTGTAAAAACGCCACACACAACGCCTTTGTTCCAAGATGTTATAGCTGCTCAACAGAAGGATCCGCTAATCTCACGCGATGCTTTACGCTGGAGAGAAATCCGCGATTGACATGTCGCAAATCAAGTAGAGGAAGCATTCTTAAATCGACATCGGTTAGACGAATCGAGTTTCTAGCACCGACGCACCATCTACCACAAAGGGCGACTGCCCGTAGCACCTGCATCACGCAAGCGGATCCTGTGGGAATATCACGACGCACCTCAATCAGGAAACCAGCGTTCCGACGCAATCCTTCGCGCTATCCAGGCATTTTTCTTTTGACCCGTTATGAATCGCGAGATCCGCCGTTACGTGTCCGGCTTGAGCAGGACTTTTTTAAAGAAAAAAGTACCAGAAAATTCCCATAATTTTTTGTTGTAATAATTGTTCTTCTGAATGACTTTGTGTACAAAATTAATTAAAAGTTTTTAATTTATTTCCACTCAATTTGTGCAAATGACCACATTATTTATATTCCATATAGGTCCTGCTGAAAGATAAGTAAAGTACTAAAAAAAGATCGAAAATTCAATTTGAGCAGTGTTTTTTATCTATTTCCGAAAAAGGGTTAAGTGGGAAATTCATCAAATATTAACGCCTTGAGAATCATAATACACTGACACAGCAAATGTAATTACTCAGTAGTTATTCGTAATATCTTGATCTGACTTTGCGTAACAAACAATAATGTTGGCCCCTGGAATATTTTCTAAATGTGTGAGATAGATTTATTAAAAATTGGTACAAATGGCAAATCGTTTTACTTTAATTTAATCATTATTTCAGTTAGTAGGGCAGAGAATGTAAAAAGTGATTATCTCTGCTCTGGATAGAGATTTCGAGCTGAATCCTAGCTCAAAAGAAGCTTCTGGATTCAGCGGTTTCATCTTGAAAGTTGAACGGTTAATAAAAATTATCAATATCTGAATTAGAAGCGTCGGCATAATGACGATCTTGATAAGTTTCAATACTGAAAAACTCGTATGGAAGAAACTTCCTTTCTCTGCATTGTCCAATTTAAGCGTGAAAGACATCCCTTCAAAAAAAAGTTTTACGGGAGCTTGACCCTCTTTTTTTGAAGGAATCTCTTTCACGCTTAAATTGGTCAATGGTGAGGAAGGACTCTTTTTCAGTACGAGTTTTTCAGTATTGCAACTCATTAGGATCGTAATTATTGGGATGCTTTTAATTCGGACATTAACAATTTTTATTAAATTTTCAACTTTTGAGATGAAACCGGTGATTCGAGAAACTACTCTTAAGCCACAATTCAGCTTGAAATCTCAATCCAGGGCCGGCATGATTATTCTTCACAGTTTTAGCTCTAGTCTTCGTGAAAAACGTTAAGTTTTCTTGAAATCAGGTTTTAGCGATTTTGAGGTGTATTTCAAGTGTATTTTTGTATTTTAACTACACTTTAAAGAAGTGAAAGTTGTATTGTTAGTCTTATGTTGATTGAGACCGCCGAGATGAAGTCTGTCGAAACATAACCTAAAAATCGAATCTTCTGATAAATCTGATACGTCTGATGGACATTATAATGAAATTAATATTTTATTTATAACAAATAAAGTGGTCTCAAAAAGAAATCGAAATACATATTTATTAGAATTTTTATCGCGGTAAGTGATAACTACAATGCTGAAATTCTTGTATAATTAACTTTTTTGCAACATAAATTATAAACAAAATGACGTAACTTGATAAGTTGCAGTAACTGAAAAAATCCTGTGGATTTGCAGGTTATGTTCTGTTTACGTTGTCAAAATAATAAAACTATCAATAATTATATATCCATTACACATTTTTCTTTACACTATGCAGTATAGATTAGTGTTAGCTGATGAAAAACTACTCAATATACATTAGTTTCACTGAGAAATGATAATAAACTGAAAGATTGATAATTAAATCATTAAAATCATGCCAATATTTTACCTCACCTTTTTTCAGCTTCGAGCACTCATTTCTATTACGATTAATTCTCGCAGTAACAACTCAGTTATCCGATTTCATTTCACGCTATAACGTTATTCTTTTGTAGATCAGGAATTTAATATTGTCTACCTCCTGAATTTCGAAGGACAACTCCCTTTTATTTATTAGTGATTCTAGTTTTAAATTAAATTATATGGTAGTTTCCTCTTATGAAAATTATTCACGAGAAAGCGGATTATTTGACAATTTAATGTATCCTGTTCAAGAAATTGGTCCCGAGTATACACGTCGGTACCAGTCTTGGGAGAACGATAAACCTGAAACGAATTAATCTATTATTAACAACAATGAAAAAAGAAACTTTCTCTGTCATTTGGGGTTTCCAGTTATTATTGAATTAGACTTGACTTTTCTCTACTTTTATTCCCTGGAATTTAAAATAATTGCGCATTTAGTCGTGATTTCTTTGGAATGGTCACGCTTGATTAGGCTATTTCATCTTCACCAATTTATCTTATGCCTCCTCTATTTTTCTTTGTATTGTCGATCAAATCGATTTTATGAGTGTTACGATTTCGCGCGTGAGAGCGAGCGGATTTCTAATTATTTTCACACCCTTCAGAAGGACTAAGCTCTAAGTTCTCATTGATTTCTTTAAATGAGACGCCATTTTGTACAAATTTAGTGCTATATTTGCCAACCAGAATACAGTCTCATTTTCCTACGGGCTCTAAGTACCTTGTGAGTTAAATATTTGTAGGCCACATTTTGTTTTCTTTTCGTGCGAGTTCAAAATTTATATAAATTGGTTCTACCTTTCATCAACCTTGTTTATTTGAGTTTGAAAAATTCATAGCTCTATCCTGGGAATTTTATTTTTCCTAAGAGTCCTACAAATTTTCCTGTCCAAATTACTAACCAATCAAAAGTGAGTTATTTGTTTTCAGAAACCCTTAATTTTTATTGGTTGAGCTCCCGTATGAAAACGGGTTGAAACCCCAAAAAGGAATCGATTCAAGTCATTGAACACATCACTATTGAGTCATCAAATCAATTCATCCTCAAATTCCTAATGTCAAATTGAGCATAGTTAAATAAGAGCGGCTATGTTAGCATTCTTGAGCTCCCGTATGAAAACGGGTTGAAGAAGAATGAGTGACTTAGTAGATCTCCAACATGACTCTAATCAAATTTGCTTGTGACAGGTCAGGTGAGAGGTAAGTCGATGAAAGTTTATGATGTTCTTCTTAAATTAGAGAATTCCTGAAAGGAAAATTAAATTGAAAATCGTAGTTATCCCCAGTCCTTCTTGATAGCTTGTTTCCTTATTTACGATCGCGACCCTTCAATTTGGAGAACAACATTCTTAGAACGCGTTTTGGGGAGTCAAACGCCAAACCTGCTGTTGCTTGGATCGTTAAGCGAAATAGCGAAATAGCGAAATAGCTGTCGAAATAGCCGTTCTTCCGTATTGATAGCAGTCTCATTGCCGCAGGCCTCACATCCCCACTTTTCAAGTGGTTGCGCACGCAACCGCACCTGTTTCACAGAGCCATGCATGCGACCTATATAACTCTTTCTCGGAGGAATTCGCAAGTCACTCAGTAGTGTGAAATCTTCCATTTCCCCCGCTTCTGGATGTATTTTGTAGATATGAAATGATAATTTTATACAAAACCGATTCAACGCCTTTTTGAAATTATTTAAATTATTATTTGTAATGAAATATGGAAATAAAATGTTGACAGAGTCATCCTAGACTGCGTGACTGGTCACGATTACTCGAGCAACTGGGCTTTCGAAACGTCCCTATAATCGCGAACGATATTTCTCGGACGAGAAGGTATTAAATGAAGATTTTACCTAATTCTATGAAACACAAATTATTTTTCACCACAAGAAAATAATTTTCGTCCCGATGAAGTAATTTCTCGACATATGAAAATCTTAAGCAAAGAAACGCCTTTCCTAACATAAATGTTAAGCTATTTTCCACGTTTCGTGATTCATCGCCACCAGCAATACAAATAATTTTTTTTACCCATGTACAGTATTTGCATTGAAAAAAAACTAATTTGCTTTCCACAACAAGTACTGTTCCAACTAATTAAAGAATATATTAGGATTGTATTTTTATGCGGAAATTACTCACTTCTGGCGTTCACACCTCAAAACTCACGATTACTGGGACAGTTCCGATTACTGGGACAACGACCTTACAGATTGAAAAAAAAATGGATTTTTCTTTGGTGTCTGTCTGTCGTCGTTCACGTTGTCGTCGTTGTCGCCGCTTTATAGAGTTAAATCTGTAGTTCCTATAATATTTTTGTTCTGAAGCTAGAAGAACGTGGTTACCGACCGGCCTCAATATTCAATTGTATATTATTAAACAAAAGGTTATTTCTAACTTTTTTATTCCTTTGTATACATCCCTAAAGTATACTTTATACATGTAGCAATATAAAAACAGCTTTAATAATATTTGCTTGCCTTATGACTTTATACTCCTGTTGTACATTGAAAAAATACAACAAATACACAAAAAAGTTGTACATATGTCGCAGATGTTCACTCATCGTATGATATTCGCGCTCGAAATAGCTTAACAACTACTAATCAAACAGCTTATCCCAGAGCTCAATTGTGGTTCATGTTCACGTGTCTTGAACGTACCATATAAAAATGTTTAGAAATTGGATAATGGGAACCTAGTAGAGTTTCATTGGCTAAGTCTGGGAGCAATTGGAGAATCACGCCGCTCCATATGTTTACGCTGACCCGTTTCCTATCCTGATCATATATCCCACGAAGAATGTTATTATTATCTAGTATTGCAACGACGTCACCAGTGGATGTAATTAATACATTTTGTTCATTGGTTGGCATAGGCTTAAACTGATTTCTTTGTTTTCCTCGCAGTTGAATCAGTCTCTCAGCAGGAAAAGTGTATTTTCGAATCTCGAATCGCCGATGCGGGTTGGTGAAGGGAACAAGCCGAATAAATTCAAGTTCTCTAAATATAAGTTCATCTGTAATTATGCGTGCAGAATACTGCTCGTGAGGAGGAGACCTGGCCTTGGTACGACGAGAAGGGTCTGCAGGAAGAAGAGATCTTTCAGAAATATATGAGTTCTCGCGGGAGAATTTTGTCTAGCAGAAGAATATTGTCTGAAGTTACAGATGTTCAAGTAAGTTCATGACTTTCGGTTTTGTGGTACTTAGGAGACTGGAAAAAACTGAATAATTTCACACCCATAAAAAGAGAATCTCCCTCACCTGTTGTCGAAAGTCGAATCATAGTCTAACAATTGCCGGTTGGGTGCTTTCACCACTAAGGAATTAAAACGTCCAGGGACCAGGATTTTATAAGACACCATTGGTTTCTTCAAGCATCATTTTACTTAAACTCTAGTTATTCTCAATATAATAGTGACTAAAAAAGCAATTTCCATATTTATATTATATATATTCCAATTATTCTTCTTTTTTTCTTTTTTTGAAAACCGAGTTTTCTTTTATTTGAAATCCCATGTCAATTTCAGAATTCCGGGGCATGGGTTAATGTTGAGCAATTTAAATAAAAAAATAAGGAATTTCTCTTCCTGGAGAGGGAACAAATTAAGGGGGATCGATTACAAAATATTGAAAATCGAATTTCTGCGGGTATAAATTTGCATTATGCTAGTTCACATATGGTAAGAATTCCATATTAATATCAATAATGTACTTAAAAACTATAGATTATATTACATTGCATTATTATTGTCACCAATGGAATTGAGGATGACCGCAAATAATAAGACGATACTATCAACAATCCTCATCATTTCTAATTAAAGAAAAAAACAATTGATGTTTTAATCAAGAATCTCATTAACAATTCAACTAATAAATATTCTGTTAGTTCAATTGTATTATATATATATAGTTCAAATCTCATAGATTAGGTTGTCATTCTGAGATATTTACATTTACTTACAGTCAGTTTCAAGGGGGGAAATTTTTTTTACTAAATTCGTTAAAACTGATATCATAATTCGAATAATCTTTTTAGTTTAAGCGCAGTGCGTCGGTTAAATGGTAAATTTATATAATGTCTACTATAACAGCCGCCCATGTGAAGCTTCCAGAAATGAATGTAAATTCGTCAAAAATGCAGGCTTTCACGCCCACAGATGATTTTGAAGGGCCCTGCACCAAATTCATTAAAAGAAGGTCTTGGTGGATTTTTCTAAATTTCATATATGCTGTAGGTCATGAACTCTCTGATAAAAAGTTCTTATGTCAAAAAGTAAAAAAATGGACAGTTTTTCGCCTCTATCGCGTCAAAGGTCGTATTAAAAGTCCTTTAGGAGAATCACCGCAAAAACTGCGGGACTCTGGTGTCATATTGATATAGCATGCCCGGAACACTGACCTTCCACTATTTTGTAGTTTATGATTTTAATTATACTTTCTTGTATGAGACCTCAACTAAAAGTACTTGATCTCTCACTGTCAAAAAGTGAACAGTTTTGTGTCCCTATCGTGTCATAGGTCGTGATAAATGCCCTTTAGGAGAATCATCTCAGAAACTACGCCACTCTTTAGTGCCATATTGATGTATCGTGAGTAAGATTCTGTCCTTCTGCCATTTTTTAGTTTGTCATCCCTGGTAAAAAGTTGTTATGACACAGGATAAAAAAATGATTAAGTTTTCGTCCTGACAGATTCAGAGTTCGTATTTAGTTACCTTTCGCTGTGCTCGTATGTGACCCCCCGATAAGAAGACTTGATGCCTTAGGGTAAATAAATGGTGAAGTTTTCGTCCGTGTTGTTAACAGGTCGTTTTAAATACCCTTTGGTAGAATCACCATAAAAACCCGCTGGGCTTTTTGGTTCCATGTTAGCCTATCATTCCTTCGATTCTGTCCCTCTGCCATTTTGTAGTATATGACCCCCGATAAAGAAGACTTGATCCTCCAGGGTCAAAAAGTGCCAAAGCTTTTGTGCTTGCCTCTATAAGGTTGTATTGAATGCACTTTGGGAGAATTACCGAAGAAACTGCGGGACTCCTCGAACCCATCGTTGACCACCTTGAGCCAGCAGGTTTCCCGTTTCCACTAGTGCTTGGACAATGTTTACTTTATGCGCTCTCTCCAGCAACTTTATCCAACACCGCATTAGCTCCTACCATTTCAGCGGGAAGATGGTATCTATTAATTATAGCAGCAGCGATGCCATAAAATTCTCTGAGGTTATAGACATGTTGGATAGGAATTGTATTACCAAAAAACTTGAAGATGGATTTGATGTGGCCATTTATAGTCTCCACTACCCAGTTTTTGTTACCAACCGTGATTCATTTGCTTCCTCTGTAGAGAGTTGACGTTGTCCAGGCTGGAGAATGCGGGCATTTTCCATGTAACTCCTAGTTGTTGTAACAGAGCAGTAGCGTCTCGATACCCTTTATCGACTATCAAGATCGACCCTTCTTGGAACCATTCTCTTATTCTATAAACGTCTCTTCAGCACTGTAGTGAATGAGGACAATGACTTGCTCGGGATTCATCCAAGTTCTATCAATTGATTTAATAAATAAATTTTTTAAAAAGAGCTCCTTTCACAATAATAATTCTGAAAGGAAAATAAGTAATAGATGGATAGATAGGGACAACTTATCAGACAAGTATAAGTACTGTGTACGTAAGTATTGTGTAATTACTGTAAGTAATTGAAGGCGAATTTGAACGCTCTAAGGGCGAAAACTTGGTCAGTTCTTTAACCTGGGTGACTCTCATAAAGGGCATATTACACGACCTTTGACGCGATAGGGACTCAAAACCGTCCACTTTTTGAACCTAGGACATCAAGTCTTCCTATCGGAGGTCATATACAAGGTAAGATAATTAAAGCCGACTTTTGTCTGTGAAAGGAAGAAAACTTGGTCATTTTTTACCCCCAGTCATAAATGCTTTCAACTGGTTTCATAAACTTCAAAATGGAAGAAGGTTAGAGTTCTGGGCGTGACACATCAGCCTGGCGCTATACAGTTCCGCAGTTTCTGCAGCGATTCTCCCAAACCGCATTTATTACGACCTTTCGCATAATAGGGACGAAAAACTATCCATTTTTTGACTTCTTCGCCTAGGAACTTTTCATCGGGGATGTCGTAATCTACAACATATCGAAAATTTAGATGAATACACCCAGACCTTTTTCAAGGCATTTGATGCGGAATTCCACAATAAAAAATGTTTCAATATCAAGTATTACACACATTTTTAAAACCATTTAGCTCATTTAATAAATTATAATATTTAACAGACTTACATGAAATAAATAACATCTTTTAAGTTATTTAATAAAATGACTGATAATCTGCTATCGCAAATAAGGTTGATGGATTTATTCTCGGAACAAAGAAAAATCCTGTTTATTGATAGTGCATAACTGTTTTAGGAACATAAAATTGATGGTAATCATAGCAATTATGATATGCGCTCTACCAACACGCGTTTCTGAATTCATCTAACTTTTAACGATGTGAAATTGAAAGTTAGAACCCCTTTAATGTACGGGGCATTATTTTTGAACGAATTTTCTTTCGAATTGAAGGAGGAAAATTTAAAAAATTTAATTTTCAATTTCTAACATTTGGCTTGGGATGGACAAGTGGCATATTCAACTTATTTTTTTTTTTAAGTTTCGAGTTTCCAATGTTCAATTTATATAATTGCATGTTTGAAATTTTGCAGTTTTGAATTCGGCAACAAGTATTAAATGGTGGATCCATTTTTATTACCTATAAGTTTGAAAAAAATGTGAGCTTTAAAAATGAAGATAAAAAATGAGTTAAATTTTTTTTCGAATTCAGGGTTATTTTTTGACGCTTTTTGTCTAAGAGAAAGCTTAGATTTTTTCTTCTATATATCTTAAAATAATAAGAGGGGACACATCATTATATTACATTTAATAGGAAGGGCATGAATCATCCCATTGAAACTGTAGTAGAAACAATTTTTTTTATTCATCATAGAATATTCTCATACTAATATGTCAATTTTTTTAACGAGAGCAGATAAAAGGAAAAATCCTGAGATTTCTTCTCAGCAAACAAAAACGCTTATTTGAGATGAGTCAAATTTATTTCTTACCTTCATTTTTTACTCTCCAAGTTAAAATCACTGAGATTTTATAATTGGTCAGTAAAAACCTTGCTAATTTAATTCATTGACTTATTTCTGAATATTTAAAGTAGTAAGTATTGATTGTGAATCCGTGAATATTTCTACTGATTTGAATCAGTGGTCGATTCCTTACTGATTCAAATTCAGGGAGTAAATATCAGTAAACGTGTGTCAAAAAAAAATTGTTGAAAAGTAATACCCCACACATAAGTTAATTCCTGAAAAGAATTCAAAATTACACACTGTTTCCAACAAAATTATTGAAAATTGCTAGTCGTACTCACAATTTCAAAATTAATATTATGGAATAAAAAGTCAACCTCTTAGTTGAAAATAAAACTACTTTTTTTTTAATCCATTTTATAAATTGAACATCTGTCTCTTTGTGTGAAAATGCAACTATTTCTTTGAGAATTCTTTTTCCTTTGTTACAAGTCAATTTTTTGAACTGCAAATTTAACTGTTCTATTTTGAGTTGCAACTTCATCCATTCTAGCTTAAAATTCAACTATTTGGATGAAAATGAACTTTTTTCCCAAAGTTTCATATTCAAATTTCCTTATAAGTCGACTAAACTTTATTGTACAAAAAGTTAATAAAAATTATACTTCTATTTTTCATGTATTCGAAGAACGAGCTTTTTCCATTTCAAATCCCATGTTAATTTCAGAAGATTTTTTTTTTATTTATGATAAAAAAAATCAAAAATCGAATTTAGTGGGTATCAGTTTGCATTATTCTAGTACAAATATGTCAATGCAAATATTTCAGAGTATTCCCTGAAAAAAAAAATTGTTTGCTCTTTGCGGGTAACAAACATTTTTCCGCGCTATTACAATTTTGAACTTTAAACTTTTAAACCTGTCCAATTAGTCAGTTTAATTAGTAATTTCTTGGCTACGAAATCAAGGGGGGAGAGAAAGGAAGGCAGGGAGATGGTACATACGTAGCATGGAGATCGATGTGAGTTTCTCTCTCTCATTACAGTGAGAGAGAGGGAGAAAGAGGAAGGTAAAGAGGACCAGCGGGGTGGAGACCCGGCACGAGTAGGGTCTGGGAAGGTAGGAGAGGAGACTGGCCAAGGAGTCCTGTGTTGGGGTACCCTAAGCTGTTTCACCAACCCGGAAAGGGAGGGGTTGGTGAGTGTTCGCCCGGTCTTTAGCTTTTTTCCCCCTAGTCAGCAATAACAGGAAGCATACGAAAAGAAGCGACGAGTTAAAACCGAAAATTTCGTCGCTCAGTGTCCCCAGAAGCGTTTTGACGGCGGAGAGAGTAGAGAGAACGTATCCGGCGTTTGGTCGGCTGACAAGAACAGCACGTCGTCACTGGATCCCGGTTCCTCGACGAAACAAGATAGAACAGGGGTATGGGCCTGGTCCTCCTCGACGCGACAATAGAAGGTTGTTCGGTCCAACGAGCAGGAGAGGCTGAAGGAGCTTCGTCGGCAATACGGGGAACCCCTGAACATGACGGGACCCGTATGTCGATAAATTCCTGCGGTGCAGGAAGCACAATTGAAGCAACTCTTAATGCCCTCGGAACAGGAGGGACATTAAAAATGTCTACGACTACCGGTGCTTGGCTAGCAACGGCCACTGGCGAAAGATTCCAGCGGTTTAAATTTGCCAGTGGAAAGGCGTAGCAAGGATCCTTCATGAAACTCGGCCCCTTCAACCATAAAGGTGCCGCATGACTGGATTGCGTGAGTCATACGGAAGCGCGACGGCTTTACGCGCTCGTTCCGCTGCTTCTCTCTGCTGCTGGTCCTCCACTAGCCGTCGCGCTTGTTCCGCTGCCCGACGTCGCTCCTCTTCGAAGCGACGGGCACGTAACTCCTCGGCTTGTCGTACCCTCTCGAGGGCGCATTGCCGCTGTCTCTCGAGGCCGGCGAGCTGTCGCTCGGTGGGGCGGTGCTCACGTTCTTCCACTGGTAAAGAGTCCTCCAACGCCTGTAAGAAGTGGCGCCTCTGCGTCTGTTTATTCGGGCGGTTCTTTCTGCCACTCTCTGTCGTCAAGGGTTTTGTTTAGTGTCCAGAAAAACCTCCCGTACTCGGACCGGATCGGTACAACGAAGAGGTAGGACGATGAGTAAACAATGTGTGCTCACGTTAGCGTAAGAGTGTTGGCCTTGATTCCCAAAAATACCTCTCAATAAGAAGTGCCAAATAGCTCCGTTCTTACAAAAAGGTGTTTAGTCAGTCGAACGAAGACTAACCTGTCGGCCCGAATCCGCTCAACCAGATGGGAGAGACCCGCTCCACTACAGAAACACTGTCACTTTCACTTGCTATGAGGAACCGTCGATGAGAATTAAAATTCTCATCCGGCTGATGCACACACGTCGTGGAACCGAACTATACTCGATGAATCAACAACTGTTGATGAAGAAGCTGACTCCCGAAGCTAATAAATCAAAAGAAAACCCCTTCAATGTATAAGCCATTATTTTTCAATAATACCTTTTTCTGGATTGAGGGAGGACATTTTTTTAGTTTTATGGGAGGCAATTTTCGTTCTTAATTTCCTTGTGGCTTGAAAGCGGGACATTCTTCACTTTTGACATTGTGAGCAAGTTGAATTAGGTCAAATTTTGTATTTCTAACATTTAGCTTGGTATGAACGGGTCGAGTATGTAGTTAAATTTTTTTGTTGGATATTTTGAGTTTCAAATGTTTAATTTATATGGTGAATATAAATGCAATATAAATAGTGAATAAAAGAAAATGTTATATGGTGAAAAATGTGCAGTTTGAAAAAGTTAATTTCAAGACGAACTTAATCTCGACGGCCTTTGAAAGCAATTCAGTTTTTAAAGCTAGAATCTGAAAACGGTAGTTTTTAAATTTATTTATTTCTAATTTTTCGATCCAAAACGTTATGAATTTAAATGTATTTTCCTTAAATATTTTTAAACTCGAAATTGGAAACATGAGGAATTGAACAATTTTAAATTACCTACCAGCAAATTTGAATATTTTCTGAAACAAGTATCAAAAGGTCAATGGACTTTATATCAATTATAAACATTGTTAAAAAAATCTAACATTTAAAAGTGAAGATAAAAAATAACTCTAATTTTTTTAGACTTTAAGATCACTTTTTGCTGTTCTTTGGCCTGGAAAAAGGCTTAGATTTTTTTCTATTGTGTACCTTAAAATTAAAAATGTGGACACATCATTATACTATGTTCAATAGAATGGTAATAAAGAATCCCATCGAAATTGTAGTGAGAACAAAGTTTTTCTAATCGATCTTCGAACAGTCATACTCATATGTCTTGAGAAAAACAATGTAATAATTTGTTTTTATAATTTATCAAAATTAAATTGATGGTGTGGAAAAATTCCAGCTGTCTGATTCAACTACTCAACCGATGCTCGAAAACGTTAAAAGTGTTGGCTCCTGGGTATCAATAAATGAAATTTTCAAATTTGAGAAATTAATTGATTTTTAGTATAGGCTTGTACAAATAACGAAACGATAAATAAGTGGTTGAAATAAGGATCGTCATAACTGGGCCAAATAGCATTGAAACTGGTTGAAAGTTAGTACACACACAACATACACTCTATAGATGTCTGCAAAATGTTAAAAAAGTTCAAAATGTCCTTTCTTTTAATAATATATAATTGCAAATTAAGGACGGTCGGTAACCAAGATTTTCTAGTTTTGCCAACGAAAAGTCTCAAGGATATATCCCATAACTCAATTGTGGTTCACGTTTAAGTGTCTTAAGCGTACCACATAAAAATGCTTGGAAATTGGATAATAGGAACCTAGTCGAGTTTCATTAGCTAAGTCTTGGTGCAATTGGAGAATCACGCCGCTTCTTATGTTCATGCTGGCCCGTTTTCTATCCTGATCATATATTCCACGAAGAAGGTTATTATTATTTTCCAGTATTGCAACGACGTCACCAGTGGACGTGATTAATACATTTTGTTCATTGGTTGGCATGGGCTTAAACTGATTTCTTTTTTTTCCTTGCAGTTGGATCGCTCTATTGGCAGGAAATGTGTATTTTCGAATTTCAAATCGTCGATGCGGGTTCGTGACGGGAACAAGCCGAATCAATTCAAGTTGTCCAGTTTTAAGATCAGCTCGAAGTATGCGTGAAGAATAATGCTCGAAAGCAGGAGACCTAGAGCTGGCATGACGAGGAGGCTCTGCAGAAAGAAGAGATCTCTCAGGAAAATAAGGTATGTCACGAGAATTTTGTCTTGCAGAGGAATATTGTCTGCCAGAAGAAGAAGAAGAAGAAGGTCCGCAGCCTGGAACGCCAGGAATAGGTTCGCCATTGGGCAAGCAATCAAACTCTAAACTCAACTCTATAACAAGAAACAGATTGGGCTAAAGTTTCAGATGTTGAAGCCAGTTCATGATTTTCGGTTTTGCGGTACTTATTAGGACTTTGAAAAACTTAATAATTTGACACCCATGAAAAACAATCTCCTTCAGCCGCTGTTAGAAGTCGAACCATAGTCTAACAATTGCCGGTTGGGTACTTTCACCACTAAGCTACTGGGGCATCCAGGGACCACAATTTTATAAAATACAATTAGTTCCTTCAAGTCTCATTTTGAGTACACCCTAGCTCAGTGTAGATACCTTGGTGAAGAGAACTCCGAACTGGAAATTGTTAGGCTCAGGTTCAAATCCCTACAAAGGAACAAATTGAGGGAACTCGATTAAGAAAATCGAAAATCAAATTTCTACGGGTATAAATTTGCATTATGCTAGTGCCGATATGGCAAGAATTCCATATCAATAACGTACTTGAAAACTATACATTATATTATAATACATTATTATATTCACCAATGGAATTGAGGATGACTGTCAAGCATGAGACGAGAGTATCAACAATCCTCATCATTTCTAATTAGAGCAAAAACTAATTAATGTTTTAATAAAGAATCCGATTAATAATGTAACTAATATATATTCTGTTGCTTAATTGTATTATATATATTGTTTAAATCTCATTGATTAGGTTATCATTGTGAGATATTTACATTTCATTACAGTCAGTTTCAAGGGGGAAAAAGATTTATATACTTAATTCGTTAAAACTGATATAATAATTCGAATAATCTTTTAAGTTCAAGCGTGATGCGTTGGTTAGATGGAAACTAATATAAATTCCTTAAAAATGCAGGGTTTCTACCCGACAGATGATTTTAAGGGACCCCGTACCAAATGCATTAAAAAATGGTTTCGGTGGATTTTTATAAATTTTTGATATTTTCTAGGCCATGACATCGCCGATAAAAAGTTCTTTTGTCAAGCAGTCAACAAATGGACAGTTTTTCGTCACCATCGCGTCAAATGTCTCATCTTGGTTTGATTTAATACAAGATCCCGAATTAGATCATTGTGATCTTAAAAGTGGATCATTCATTGCGGCCGATCAAAATGCGCTTGATTTCGGAATCATTTTTGTTGCATATCAAAATGATATTGATTTTGATATCACTTTGAACATCTTTTTTTAGTGTGAATTCGTAATTTATTACCTTAAGCTGTGCTCGTATGTGACTCCCAATAAGAAGACTTGATGCCTCAGAGTAAAAAAATGTCCTTCTGTCATTTTGTAGTTTATGACACCCAATAAGAGGTGTTTCTGACCCCGGGTCGTAACAAGATCATTTTTTTGTCCTTGGATTATTATTATTATCATACCATTAAGCCATTTCCGTTTTTGGGTAGGCGCGAATTGCTCGGTTGGAAAGTATTAGTGTGTGGATGGGTATAAGTGGATAGGGTGGATAGATATATAGGCTTGGGAAATATATATTTGAGATTGATCTAGAATTTTCGTGTTATTTATTCAAATGACACGTTCGTTCCGCAACACTGCTCTAACCCAGGTTGCTAATCAATCTCTCTAGCGATCACCTTACGTGAAGAGCCTCACAAAATTGTTATGTTTGGTTCCCCACTTGCAGACACGGGCAAACCGTGCGAGGGACCGGCACGTTAGCGGTACGTAAGCAGCACGTAAGCCTCGTGACTGCAATAGAACGACGGGTTGCACGTGATTGGGCAGCGCTGTGTGTATGCGCAAGCATACTTATTCTTGTTTTTTCTGATTAGACAACACACGTTTAATCTGGACAGCATAGCCCACATGAAGCAATCATTATCATTCTTGTTTTTCACATTAATATACGTTTCCTTTCTCTTAATTCATAGACGGAGATCGCTGCACGAACGTCCAACTACTTCGGTTTGTGGAATATGTCGCTGCTACTTTATTAGTGGATATAATAATTTTATTTTTACAGAAATTGTATGCATTATTGCTTTAAGTGATTGAATAGTAAAATTACAGAAAAAAAAATTATTCTGTACTTTTTCGCGTTTCTAGTAAGTTCAGTTATTCAAAATGCTCTCAAATAGGGGTGGTTCATTGATAACCAAATAATTGAACTACTGGGTAGGTTGAACTTTTAACCAAATATTTAAATTTTTCAGAAGAATAGACGGAATGTTTTCGAATCAGTAGAATTTTTAACAAATACGTTGATTTTTAGCCAATTATATTAAAAAGTGACTTTAGTTATATAGTTAAATTTTTAAAACATATTTGAATTTTTAACAAATTAAATTTTTTGTTAGGTAGGGGCGGCAAATTTCTGCTAGCCTATGGGCGGTAAATAGCTAAATGCGCTAATGATCAAAATAGTTATATTTTCATTCAAAGAGGTCACTTTTTAACGAAATAGTTTGATTTTCTAGCTAATATTTGTATTTTCAAGCTAAAGAGACCAATTTTCCACAAAATAGTTGAATCTTTCTGCTGGAAATATGAATTTTTAACAAAAAATATTATTTTTTATCCAATTAGATAATTTTCTACAAAACAAACAACTTTTCAATAAAATATATAAATCCTCAACCAAACAGTTGAATTTCAACTTTCGAATTTTTTATTAAAACATATAGTCCTTTAACGAAGTAGTTGTATTTTCAACAAGCTGATTAAATAGATTAAGTAGGCTTTTTAACAACAAAAAATTAACATGCTTCAGGGCCAACCTTTCTTCAGGTTTTTTTCAGAGACCTCGTTTCAGGTTAGCTCTGAAGAAGCGAACTGCAATGTTCACGAAACGTCGGCAAGATTCGTAGTTTTGCACACGATTGAAACCCGAAATACCTCCTTTTATTAGAATGAATCATCGTGAAAGCATTAAATCTATTATTTATTAAAATTTACCATCAGAAAACATAAATGAGCTAACTCTGAAATGATGAGGATTGCCAATTAAAAATGAGGTATCTGCACAAGTCCTGTGAATCTTTCATGTTCCGTTTCATTGTCCTTAACATTGTTTGTCAAACTTTCACGAAATCTTCTAGAGCAAACTTCCCTCATTCGGTCGGTCTTGCCTCAAAATATGTTTACAAGGAGTCCACGAAGCACCATCTTTAAAAAAGAAATTGTCTCTTTCTTATTGCAGAGTTAAGTTCAGAATTCGAATGTTTACCTAATGGCGAACCTATTCCTGGCTTTCCTCGTGGCGGACTTTCTTCTTCTCCTGACAGACACAATTTTCCTGAGAGGCATCCTCTTCCAGCTGAGCTTCCTCTTCCTGTAAGGCTTCCTTCTTCTGACGGCAAAGGATGTGGAATTGAGCAACTAAAATTTATTCGAATAACGCCCCTCAGGAAACCGCACCCGATATTCGAACTTCGAAGATACACTTTTCCTGTCAATAAGAAAATTAAAATGGTTGCAAGAAAGTCTATATACAAGCCTCTCCCAATCGAAGAACAAATTGTATTATCAACATCTGATGGTGATGTCTTCGCAGTACTGAAGACTCATACTGCTTTCATTGGACTGTATAAATATGTTAATCGCGTTATAAAACGTATAAAAATAAACGTAGAAAGCGGCACGATTACCCCATTGACCGGAGAAGAAATCAATAACACTCCAGTGGGTCTAACCCGCCCAATCATGTTGGGTTATAGAATACAGCATGTAAACCCTAATTTAAACCAAAACCTTCTACACTAATAATGATTTAATGAGGAAAATGCAAAACTAAAATATATTTGTAATTCGAGTTCGGATCGAAATCTTGCATGTAACTGGTAATTAAATTAAAAAGTGAATGTATTATGGTTATCGTGTCTTCAATATTTGCTCAATGCCCCAGCCAGTCTTTCACGGAAGTAGATGAAAAAATTTCTTTTTTCTTACTCAAGAAAATATTTTAGGAGGAAAATTATATTACCGTCAAAAACTATCTACACGCTCATAAAGCTTGACGCTTATACTCTGTCAGAGAACGACTATAAAATATAATATGTCATCTATACTAAAGCAACATAATATTCCTTTGTTACACTGTTAATCAAATTCTTCATTAATACAATAAGCAGTTTTTCCTCAACTTGGAAAAATGAGGGTCGGTTATGCGCCCTTGTTCGCCTTGGCGAATATATTGTATATTGTATTGTATATTGTATATTGTATTTATTTCTGTACCTCGGTCTGAGACTGCTTATGCAGATATTGCAACAGATGTATCCTGATATATTAGCCAATTAATTTTTTTACCGGATTACATCACATAAAGATTATATTTCAATTTTTTTTAAATTAGGTTCATAAACTACGTAAAGTACATAAACCCCTACAAAAAAAAGTGTTGCGTGAATCAGACTAGACCACCATACTCACACGTTTCTAGGGTCGCTGTATCTGAATCCGCGGTCTGTTTAATCCCATTAGGTTAGGACCTAAGTCATTCCAAGGTCAAATTGGGGAAAAAACATTTCAGCGGAGGAAACCACGATTATTATACGTTTTTGGGCTATCTGTATCTGAATTCGGGTTGTGTTTGATCCCATGAGTTCAGCATTAAGGACATTTTAAGGTCAACTTTTGTTTATTAAATGGAAACACATTTTTGAGCGCGGATTCTGACTGAGCGGGATATTTTACGTTAGCACGTCGTGTGACCTATGGATCAAAGTGAACTTTACAGGTCATGCAAAGATCTAATAACTCTTTCAAATGATACGTCTCTGTAAAATACTGGCTGCCAGAACATTTCGGTGATAAGGGACTGATGTTGGAAGAGGTGACAACTGCATTAATCGAGGGTGTGTAGAATGATCCATTTTTCGATCCTTTTTCGTTTCTGGACTAGATAATAGCCTGAGAAGATCAAGGGAATGATTTGACTTTCAGGTGACCTTCATGTCATTTTGATCTAGGGGTCACAAGCCAAATGCGAACGTAAAATAGTCCGCTTTTTCAGAATCCGCTTTAAAAAACGCATTTCCATTTGATGAACAAAAGCTGACCTTGAAATGACCTTCACCCTGACCTGACGGAGTAAAAAACTCCCGGATTCAGATTCGGCGAACCCAGAATTGTATAAGAATCGTGGTTTTCTCCGTTTGAATGTCTGTTTCCTAATTTTCCCTTGAATTTGACCTTGATATTGACCTGATGGGTTCAAAAACCCCCGCATTCAGATTCAACGAACTCATAAACGTAAAACAATCGTGATTTTCTTTTCTTAAGTGCGATGCGATGTTGTGAAATGAGTATCTGAAATTTGATGTCTGAATTAAATGAACAAATATTTTAATATTTTAATGGAATTAGTTTGTAACGTTTCGTTTCACTCTACCTATATTTCGTCCCGCCAGACACTTCAGCCTAGGCTTCCGGTACTGAAAGAGGGCATCGATTCTCGATTTTGCGGTTCTGAAAAAAATGGTCGGTTCCGAGAATCGAACAATCAACCGTGGGAATCGAATCTTCGACTCCGATTGCTCCCTTTATGAAAGCCCGCGAATATTTGAAATTTGATTTACATTAATACTGAATTTTCATTAAAATACATAATTAATTTTAATATAAATTACTAATTAATAAATTAATGTTAATATCAATTAAAATAAATAATTCTTTGAATCTCATATTATTTGAACTTAATATTTACCCAAATTAATTGTAAATACCTATTATTATTCATTTGATAAAGAATTAATAAACAGTAATTTCATTTATATAATTTTTTTCAAAGTACAAAAACTATCGAGAACAATAATGATATTATTAAGTATTAAGTATCACGAAATTTTAAATTAAATCTAATTGTACTTTTGACAAAATAGCCGAATATATAATTTTTTATTTAAAATGGGTTATTTGGACTTTTGAGTTTCTTCTTTTGCTTTACATAACAATTGTAATTTGAATTCAATCTTTATCATTGACGCATTATTTTTTTTCCGAAGATATTCTCTAAAATTCCATTCGTGGGAGTTTGAATAAAAATCAGTCAGCCAATTATTATTTAAAAAGATTAATAATATTTCGTACAAATTTTACTTCTGAAAACTTAAATTTTAATAAAACTGCCAGAAATAGAATTATAGAGAATCTGGAACAATATAAGCCTTCAATGATAAAGATTGAATAAAAATTACAATTTTTATCTTATAAGAAAGAGACATAAAATTTAAAATAACACATTTCAAATAAATAATTACATATTTTACAATTTATAGACTGAAAATTGTACAGAGCATTACATTTTGAGGTTTTATTAGAATAGAATAGTATTACAGTTACTTAGAAACAAACATGGAAATTTATTTTCACACTAAAAGATATTTAGGTATAATGAAGCTAAAAATATCAATTGGTTTAAGTGCTTTTCCAAGAGCCTGTTTCTGAGCTTGTTAATAATTTTTCCAGCTTTAGAAAGCAGCCTCTCGGAAGGCACTGAAGTTGCCAAAATTGGCAAATAGGAGTTCTACGGACAAATCTCCAGCAGTATTTTTGTACGCCTCAAGAAACTGCTGGGTCCGCAGTCGTCTTGATATTCCCAAATATCATTCTTCTGGCCAGTCTCAGCCGGCTGACTTCGCGGCATGTCCCTGAAAAGTTCTTCATGCCCCGACTCTGCGATTTTAGGTTTTAGTTCATTATCTGAAATAGAAAACAGAATTGGTATTAGAGGAAATAAGTTTTAAATCAAAAACCTTTTATCGTCCCCATACGAAATATCTCATTGAAGAAGATAGGAATACGGATTTTTATCCCGACACCCATATTTCTATCTGGTTCAATGCGGTTTTTCACATAGGAGTTTCATAAATGTCTTACCAATTGCTCTTAGAGTGCATTCTCTTAAAGCGTGGGTCCAGGATTAGCAGGCATCGATGACTACTTCATGAAGCCCATTCGTTTTTCGATTTCTGCAGGCAGCTTGTGCTTTACATTAAAATCAACTGGATGTGTAGCATCATAATTATTTAGGCTCTGTAAAAATAGAAATCAATTTATTCAATATATGCTAACCTTTGTCATAATCGAAAAGAAGGGGAGCATTTTGCTTGAATTTACTGATTTTTCTGCACAAATTTCCTTTGTGACTCGCCAAACAGGCTCCATGAGATCTCGAACTTCCCTGGCCAGTTTCTCCTCTTCTAGGGTTATCATAGGTGGAGGTTTTTCCTTGCTGCTTCACTCTCTTGCAATCTTGACAATAACTCGCTGAACTAGGACGCACCATAGGAGCAATCGCTTCAACATTTCATAAACTGAGTTCCCCCTGGTTCGAACCTTTTGAATTAACTTTAAGCACGCGGCTTCTGCTTTTTTCCAGTCAGTCATTTGTAGGAGCTTCAGTTCCTCAGTCGCCCTTTCACTCTTTCTAAAAAACCTGACTATTTTCTTGATCTTCGAAACGACCTGCTTGAAAGAAGGTCAGGTCTCACGTCCTCAAAATCAGGAGTGATCTGATCCTCCTCGTTTTCGCTATCGTCATATAGGGAGAAGAGCAATGGCACTTCTTCTCTCTCACTGCTTTCCTTTTTATATAAACCTAGGGCATCTGCGATCGCTAGGTGAAGATTGTGAGCAAGGCAAGAAATGTGGATTTTATTCTCCAAACACATTTTTGTAAGCTCCGACAACGTTCGGCCCATTATCTGAGAGCAGCCCACACGTTTTCGAGGCCTAGCCCCCAATCCAGGTAAATTATCCTGAGTATGATTGATAGATTTTCAATAGTCTTCCTCTCAGGTACCGACCTTGCCCCGATTTGGACCGACCTTATTTCTATGCCTGAAAATTCAAAAAAATTATATAATACAATAAACAATTTTTTTTAAATACAATATCAGGGTGGCCGCTCCAAATGACGGCAAATTTATGTTTTGAGAAATTTTTAGAAGAAAAATATATCCATTTACATATTTCATATAACATGATGTAGTGCAATTGAAACTAAGTCCGGCTTCAACATTTTTTAAATGCTAAGCTAAATGCTGAGAATGATAAATTTGACCTTTAAACGTTACAATCTTAAACTAATTAAAAATGTTAGAATTAAAATTTTGAATGAAAAATGTTTCAACTCTAATAGTTCGAATGTTGTAATCTTTATGACCTTGAACAATTTTTGTTAGTCGGAAAAACCCGGTAATTTTTTTCTCGATTAAACCGGCCACCTTGAATAAATAATAAGAAGTTAATATTTTAAAATCTACCACCTAAATAATTGGCAGTTAAGTCCAAGTGAGCCTTGTTGGTCATGACTCTGTCCATAAATCTGTTTCTAGGACAATGTTTTTCTTTATTGACGGCACCTCCTTCATTTTTTGCTTTAGTACATTGTATTTTTCCTTCATCATGATTGTGACAGTTTTAGCACATGCTGGATTATATAACGGCTGTATACTTATGACGAATTCCCTGAAGCCCTTCCTTTCAGTCACGAATAGCTGCTGGTTATGCACAGCTATCATGTATAAAAGGACATTAGTTGCATCTGCATAAAGTTTTCCTCCACCTGGAACAAAATCATATCGAAAAAATAGAGCATAGCAATGAATTATTTCTTCAAAAAATGAATATGTTTTTGAAAAAGTATTTCATACGA
Source organism: Andricus grossulariae (assembly GCA_011634705.1). Classification (NCBI taxonomy): domain Eukaryota; kingdom Metazoa; phylum Arthropoda; class Insecta; order Hymenoptera; family Cynipidae; genus Andricus; species Andricus grossulariae. Next base: position 30,129,861 of record JAABKJ010007545.1, on the reverse strand, counting down.
CTGAAGGAAGATATTTTCTGGAAGGATGCACGTAGACTCTGGTGAGTTTTTAATGTCAATGCTGGTACCTGAAGTAATAAAAATATACTTGTTAATTTTGAAAGTTAATCATCAACAAAAAGATACAAATGTACAAATTATTACAACAGTTGCAAAAACTTAGTTCTGCGTGACTATGAGCACACAGTACTTTGTTAGTTTTGTCAGCGATTTTTATTAAGTATAACCACACTTCACTTGGCGGACGCATATTGTACTTTACGGAATGCCAAAAATTCGAAACGATGAATTAGCTTCAAATAAAGATTAAACGACGCGCACGTTTTCGGATCCAAGTAAATGCTTTTGGAGGAAAAAAATGGTCGAGCAACACGCGGCCAGCGTTAACCAATGGTTAACGCCGGCCGCGAAATCGATTCCCGGCCTCGAGAGTCGATTTCGAAGTCGAATTCCGTGCGTCCGTAGTCGATTTTGAACTCGATTCCGGTAAGCGGAGTCAACCCCAAAAAGTCGATTCTCGAGTGCAAAAAATCGAATTCTCCGAAGAATCGGGCTCGACATCGGGATTCCTACTTCAGTCTAGCTAGGGTTTCGGAGTTGGGACAGGTTTTACGAGTAAAGAAAACGAGCAGTTTAAGTATAACAAAGTAAGCTGTGTATTTCTCCTACATATTTGGTACATTTCTATTGCGTGTGACAATGTGTATGATTGGTGTATGTGTGAATGTTGTGTGTGCTTGCATCGGCAATTCTAAGTGTGTGTGTGATTGCGCGGCTAACAAATTAGTAAAGCGGCGTGGTTTCTCGGGGCAGATTTGTGACGCGCGCGAAGTGTGTGTGTGTGGGGGGGTCAAGGTTCCCTCTTCGCGGTCGTTTCAGGTCAGGTACGGGATGGGAGGATGCCTTGGCCACGACCCCTCGGGGCCAGGCCATCGGTCAGGGGTCGGTCCGGTGCACCCTAGCCTTGACGGGTGACCACAGGAGCGGCTGTCGGCCACCGCTGTAGTCGGTCACGAGAGAAGGAGGTGTGGGTACGTTGCCGCGGGTAGGCTGGTCAGCGGCAGCTGACGCCGGCGTACCCTGGCCTCGACGGGTGACGACAGGAGCGCCGTCGACCACCGTTCGATTCGGTCACGAGAGCGGGAGGTGCAGGTATGTTGCCGTAGATAAGCCAGTTAGGCGGCACCTGGCGCCGGCGTACCCTGGCTTCGAAGGGTGGCCACAGGAGCGCCTGTCGTCCACCGCTCGAGTCGGTCACAGGAGTGGAAGGGGTATCACTAGGAGGTAGGGAAGGTCGCCTGTTCGCCTACTGTGAGAGTATGCAGACCAGAGCAGGTAGGTATAATGCCTGGCCCAGTTTATTTACGTATAGACATTCGCGCTGTATGACGGCACGTTACAAGTTTAAAAAGTAATTATTAATTTAAATTTTCACAAAAGTAAAAAGAAATTTTTTTTTGAATGAAAGAAAAATATATTAGGATTCAGCATTTTTGTCCCATGGTGCTTCGGTTAATGTGCGCACCACATTGAGACACACTGACGCAACTGTCAAGTCGTATCGCAACCGCCTTTGCAAAACACACTTGAGTAGCGCGCCGCCACCTCCGTGTATTTCAAAACACAGCAGAATTCTGTAATTTTGAGCAACCGAAAACCGTGATTCTCACCACGGAGATGTAGTTTCTCTTAAACTTATTCGTAATAATTATGTAGAACTTTTACGGCACCGACTTTAAATATTTATTATCAGTTTTGTAATTATGACTGAACATTTCGGATGATTTACAGAAAAGTTATCGCTAATTCACCGAATTTTTCTCATATTTGCCAAATCGTAACAAGTTTAGTAATTCCTCATGTAAAAATTTTGCCCTTGTATAAGGGAAGATAGGTGTTGACAATAACAAATTATTAAAAAAAAAAACTATTATCATTATCTCACTAAGTGAAAAGTGGACAAAAATTTTACAATTTCAGAAAAAATCGCTAATATCTGGCATTTATATCAATGAAGATAGTTATGAACAATAATAATGTGTTTCAGCAATCATGTTTAGTAAAATTGATTAATCATTGAGTCAATTCAAGTGAAAAATAGTCAAATAGTTAAAAATTTCAGAAAGCCCGCAACTTTCCACCATGCAAATAGAACTTGGTTAACAATAAGAATAAGTTGTTGAAACAATTATTTTTGTTAAATATAATTAATTATTATTTCACCCTAATTAGGAGGTGGGTAAAAAGTTGAAAATTTTAGGAAAAAATCGCAACAATCTGGCATTTATATAAAAGAAGATGATTATAAACAATAATAATCTGTTTCAAAATTTTTTTTGGTAAAATTGATTTATCAATTAGTCACTGAAAGTGAAAAATAGACAAATAGTTGACAATTTCAGAAAAGTCGCAAGTTACTACTAACAAGAAAAGAGCACATTATTAACAATAACAATAAGTTGTTGAAACAATTATTTTTATTAACTTTAACTAATTATTACTACACCGTGATTAAAAAGTGGGTCAAAAGTAAAAAAATTTCTGAAAATAATTGCATCCATCTGGCATTCATATAGATGGAGATAATTATAAACAATAATAATCTTACCATTATTTTAACCATTATTTTTGGTAATATTAATCATTAACTGAGTCACTTTAAGCTAAAAATAGACAAATAGTTAACGATTCCAGAAAGCTGCAACTTTGTACCTTAAAGCAAAGAGAACATTATTAACAATAAGAAGAAATTATTGAAACAATTATTTTTGTTAACTGGAATTGAATATAACTTCGGCCGAATTAGGAAGTGGAAAAAATTTACAAATTGCAGAACAAACGGCAACTATCTAGTACTAATGTAGAAAAAGATTGCTTTAGCAATAATAATTTGTTGCAACAATTATGTTTGTTAACATTAATCAACTATCACCTCACTGTAATTGACAATTGAACAAGAAGTGAAAAATTTGGAAAGAACCGCGACTTTCTCTCTTCACGCTAAGAGAAAATTGCTAAAAACATTTATAAATTGTTTCAACAATTCATGAAAACATATAACCGTAAATATAAAGTAGTATTTCAGGTATAAGAAACAGTTTGCATTAAGAAACCGCAAAAAAAAACCTAATTAGCGCCGAGTACTCGCAAACCCACTTTTTCACTGATGGGGTTTTTTGGGACCCTATAAAGCAGACTAATGGTGCTGGCATTAAAAAAAGTCAGTTTTCATTCATATTCCACGGCTAATTGTGAAGAGAAATGATGAATTTCAAATCGAATCACCTAATATTGGCAATTCAGAAGAAAATTTTCGTCTTCTTTCCTCATGGGAAATACATGCCAAACTGCCAGTGGCCCGCGTCACCTCCAAATATCATTTTTTTCAATACAAAAAAAATAGATTTATTTCGGTGTTGATTCGAATGAATGTCCAGACGAGTTGCATAAAGATTCGAAAAAAATTAAAAATGCATTTTTCGATCAATCTAGTGCCTTATTGACTGAAACTAAACCAGTTACATTGTAGGGATTAGTTGCACAACATTGTATTATTTTATGTTGACCATGACAAAACTTATGAGAGGAAAAACTTATTCTCAACTGTTGACCATAAAAGAATATGGAAGCAAATTACTTACGTAATTATGCAGTTCGTGAAAAGTCTAATTAAATAATTTCCTACACTAATATCAAAACATGTACTACGTCGTAAAAACTGTAAAATTATTTTGTAAAGTGAACTCTTTTCCACACCACCCAGGGGGTTGAGTACCAGGCGCTTTTTTTTGTGGTTTCCCCAGTAGGACTAATCCACCATGTATTTCATTAATTACAACCTTTTAATGCATTCTCCAAATCCACTCTAATTATTGAAAACAACTACATTTGTGTTCTTGTGAATAATTACGTAATTAATTCATTACAAATCATGAAAATTGTATTTTGAAAATTATGCAAAATAGAGAAAAAGCTGACTCTAATTCCACAATTTCATTCATTTTTGCCTTCAATGCAAAGTTTGAAAATTAACAGTAGACCTTCATGGACAGCAAAAGGTGATTGATTCTAGTGTAGGTCTTATGAAAAAGTGAACAGGAAAAAGTTTGTTTTCTATGAAAAGCAATGTTTGGTTCTTGATGAGCTGCAACAAAAAGGAGCCCCTCATGCTGAAAAGAAATCGCAAACGATGAATTTCTTCCAAACGAGAATACAGTTGGACATTGAAAGGAACAGAATTTTAAAGGCTACTTTTTCGAAAGAACATATTTTTCGTTTTTCCCCCTTGTAGACTTTATCTAGGGGCCATTCCAAAAACACGTAACGCCTTTAGGGTAGGGGGGCTCCTCGAGCGTTACGCCAATATTAAAGTTATATGCACTTACTATAGAAAAAGCGTTATGTAGTGGGGGGGGGTCAAGATTTTCAGAAAAAAGCGTTACGTATTTTTTGACCGCCCCCCCCCCAGTTTAATAACGCAACTTTGACGTTAAAGCACGCATGTAATACAACTCGGAATTATATTAGTACCTAACTTCTTACAGTGATGTAATATAAACTACCGGTCAAAAGTGTGGGTTTACATATATCTTTTTAATGATTGATTAAGTTCTCCTAATTTTGATTATGTCATAGCTAAAATGCGTTCTCTTTTAGCAAATAAATGCTCTAATAATTCTGTATAAAGTAAGCCCATAATAAAGCCCATTTGTCTATTGTTTTAAACAGATATTGCCAGAATAATGTAAGTTTCTATCTTTTCTTAAATTTGAGGTAATATGGGAAATAATGAACATTTTGTAAGGTTCTTAGGCTCCTTTTGAAACCATTTTTAAGTAGTACATGTCACAATAGCGTACGAGAATAAATCTAAAAGTGTTTCCTATTGCAGTGGATGAACTTCAAGTCGTAACTGTTGTTCTGTTGTTGTAACTGTAACTTGTAACTGTGGATCTCGCACTGTGATAGAGAATACTTTCAAAATTATGCTAGTAATGTCTCATGATGCTGCAGAAAAATAACTTCAAAATCAGCCTAAGGTCATTTAAAAATGTAGATTATTCCGGATATTACCTGCAATATAAGAAAATATTGATATGTACACTTTTTTCGCAATATCTGGTTAAAAAATAAACGAATTGGCTTCATCCAGGGATCGTGTCAAAGTTTTCCAAGAAGAGCTGATCCAAAACTTTTACTTAAATTTATTTCCAGTGCAGTATTATTCAATTTTCATTTCAAAGTAAAGTGTGCGTCTTGCAAAATCTCCGATGTAAGTCAAGGCAGAAGATGAGTTCTATACAAAAAGTATCTATCAAAAACCATACTTAGAGTTCCTTTAGAATAATCAATGATTATGGGTTCATTTTTAGCAACAGAGGTTACTTTTTTATTGCAGATCCTTTTTCATGGAAATACCAGTTTTCTCCATATAAAACAAGAAAAGTTGTGAACTGTTCCAGCTTGAAAAAGTGGACGTACAACGCAAAACAGTATGTCCTAAATTGGGATATAAAATGACGTACTTTGGTACGTCCTTTGCTTGGTGGATTGATACGTCATTCCTGACGTTATTTTCTGTTTTAGAAAAATTTAAAGGAAATGTCCTCTGTACGCCCATGGGCTATGTAATAACATAATTTTTTCACGTAGTATAAGAGAAGAATATATATATCTGGGTTTTTTTATGTCCTTTTGTACGTCCACCGTTTCAAGTGGGTTCCTGGTCACATGGTCGGTATCGCGCGCAAAAGAATTAGTGACAAAATGTGAACCTGCAGACGAGGGAGGAGTCATCCTACCACTAAGAACTCGTAAAGGACGAGACAACGTGTCGGCGTTTTCCTGCGATTTGCTTACCGCATGCACCTGTCCAGCAGCGTTTTTTCGCAGACGTTCTTCATTTACCCTGGAACAGTTAGCCTGTCTTAGTGAACGATTTCTCTGCAACAAAATGCGAGGATTGCGCGCATAGGGAAGAATTGCAGGAGAATCACTTCCGTGTTAGTGCTTGGCGACAGGTGCGTCAACAGCAGCTTCGGAGACGTCACTGTCCGCGTTGTAGTTGTACTCATCGGTGTCGTCTTTATCGTTCACATTAGCTCTTTGCACACCGTCATGATGGTGTTTTGTGACAGGGACATGGATCCCAGTTTGAGGGACGTCACCCTCGGGGTTGGAGTCGTACTCGTCGGTGTCGTCGTCATCGTTGACGCAACCGTTCTTCACACCATCATGATGGTGTTTCGCGATCGGGACGTTAACCGAAGTTTCAGAGACGTCACCCTCGGCACTGGAGTCGTAATCCTCGGTGCGGTCAGCATCGTCGCCTGTGCAAACGTATGCGGTTTCAGCATCGTTACGTTCATCGCAATCTGCGGAAGGAACGGGTACAGCGCATTGTTCAACTGTGCGATCTGGGATTTGCACGTTTGTCGGCCGAACATTCTTTGACTTTCGTCGCAATTCGCCACGCAGTCCTCGCTCTTGTATTTCAACTTTTTTCCGAGGATCTCGGGGTCCGACGTGTGCCGACAGAATATTGGTCGACTTTCGAACAAAGTCGCCACGCGGTCCTCGTGCTGGTGCGTTTACTTTTCCGGACCCTCGGACGGTGTCTGTGGCGTAGAAGGGAAAATTAGGGTGAACTGGGTAGAACTGGGCACCTTTGCTTTCGTCGAAGAAAATGCATAGGCAAACCTCGCAGTGTTTGGGAATAAACTGAGTCAACTAATGAATTACTTGAGGACTGATTTGCATCGGAAGAAGAGCAATTCGCAACACCTGTCCCATAAGAGTGGTTGGAGAAGCAATGTACTTTACCACCTCATCCACTCTTTTGACGGGAGCAGGATAGACCACGTTTCTATTGCCTGATTGCCTGGTTCTTTGATAATGAACGCGTTGGTCCACAAAAGATCTCTTAAGGAGATCTGGAAAGAAACCGTTAAGATTGGTGAGCTTTATGTCAGGAATTGCACGCCAGCAGCCGTACAACGCGAAGGCTAGCATTAAAAGTTCGGACACTTTGCAGTCGGGTTTGTCTTGGCGAAAAAAGTACCCACCGTCCTGATATTCGTCACAGAGGAAATACAATACTCTTAGAGCTACTTTAGGAATATTATTTCTTTGTACGTGACTTAATTTTTTATCTTCAAGCAAAACATACTCTATTGTCAGATGTTGGTACATTTGTTCAAAAGTTTTCAGTTCTTTTGATCCTGGTTCCTTCATCTTGGACAATGTAGAATCTTGTGGTGCTACAGGAAAGATGTAGTATTGTCGAAAAACCAACACGTTGTAGAAGATTTTTGCAAGTTTATTCCTGCAAGACAACAAAGTCTGAATAGGAGATTGGATAGCAGAAACGGTATACCTCGCTGAATTTTTCATACGCTTTTTAAGATACTCCCAGTAGGAATTATCTACACCGCCCAGCATGACGAGCATAGAGTCACGAGCAGTAGAGTCTCGAGGGCCAAAAACCAAGTCCTGCATCGCTTTGGTCCAGTTGGAGCAAAATTTTCTCCGGAGACCCAATCTAAAACCTCCTGAGGACTGGTGAAGTCGTGGCTGGTCTCGAATCGTATGCTCGTACCCTTCTCGTGCAAGGCTATGTGGGCGTGCAGCTGTGTAGCGAAATTTTTCTCACGAGTGGCAAGCTGATGGAAAATTTTGTTCAAGGGAAGGTCAGCTTTTTCCTCTGCATCGAAATAATGCCCAAACCAGTGACACAGCTGATAAGCCCACGCAAAGCTATCCCACTTGGGTCGTGTTTTGAAGGCCGTGCTGTATGACTTGCATTTGCATACATTTGTATCCAAGCCAATGAACCCGTCCTCGGCCTCTTCTCGATTGTCCCCTAATTGGCGACATTAGAGCAGAGAAATGGCCGAAAGCTTTGAGATGGCACTTTTCGTACGTTTTCACACTTTGTCCAGGTTTCTTAAGCTCTTTGTAATTCAAGCATAGCTGGTAGGGAAATTCAACCGTCTCTGGATCGAGTTTTATTTCGTAGGCTATGTCAACTATGATCGTATCAAATGCCGCCTCAGTCAGGTAATTAGATTGCAATTTTTTTTCCAATAGATGTAAAACGTAGCGGAGACCATTCTCATGAATCATGAAGCATATGTGCCTCAAACTCCTGACAGTGCGCTGGAAAACTTCCTTCTCGATGTCGACTAGACTTGCAAAGGAATCTTAAAGTGTCGGTTTGACGTGCAGTTTTTCACCCGTGACATACATGTCTACGAGGTCCATATGGCAAGAACGAGATCGACCGCTAGTCTCATTGCGCTGAACTACAATCAATGATTTCAAAACAACATTGTTCATAAAATGGCGCTGTACGAGAGGGTCCAACTGTTTGGGATGATCAATTCTAAGGAGTACGTATGTGGTGTTCTGGTTTGGGGGGAAACCCATTTTCCAAGACCGTCACTCGCATCGAGTACTGTCAGGCAATTGGGCAAGTTGTATAGAGGAATGGAATTTTTCTTCGTGCAGACGAGAATGAGTATTGTAGATTGTGAATTTCCCTCTATTTCAAATTTCCCAGACAGTGTTGATGAGAAGTGTTGTGAGCAAGCAATTTATGCTATCAAATTCTGGTGGGAGGATTTACAACCTTGTGTCGCCCCTGTCCAAAATAGTGGCAGAAAACGGAAAATGGGACATGGATGCAATATTCTGTTTCCGTATGAGTTCCCGTTCTAAATATTTCATTCCCCCAATATATGAATCACTGTCCTCCCACATGCCAGACGTGATTGTTAAAAAAGAGTAATAATAAGAACCTGCTTTAATACCCACAGAAAGGTACAAATTGCAATCAGTTCCAAAAGAGTGAATGGTGTGCCGGCACCAATTGTAATCGGCCAGCCAGGCGTGGATTTTGAGTTGTCGCCGAGTACAGATGAGAAACAGAGGCGCTGTGAAGAAGAGAAAGCGAAAGCTCTTAGTCAACGACAATCTGCGAAATTGAAGGTGTATTTCCAGACCTTTCGAGAGCTGTTCAAAGATACGAAAAAGGACGAGCAGGTGTGTATAAAATAAAAGCAATGTTTCACCAAGGATAGGAAGTAAATAGTTCCTTTTAACTAGTTACTTCTTTTTGGTAACGATAGTGGGAACTGTTGAGGGTTAAATGTATGGTAATTTAAAAGGTATAACTCTTTAAGTGAACTTTCGAAATCGCAGAATTGGAAACCGAAATGTTTTTGGGCAGTCTGCTTTAACCTTTGACAGGGCATCACTGTGCAGAATCGTTTTATGATTTTTTTTATAAGCAGAAATACTGGGAGGAGGTTGGGGCGTGCATTTTGGAATGTAAACAGCTCAAAACTAGTGAAAATGAGAGCAGCGTAGCATGCTACACAGAGTTGACACCTGAGCTTCATGCCGTACAGATCCTCGCACGTGCTCGGCTCGAAGCTTGCCCCACTTTCGCTCCGATCGTCCGGCGCAGAATTCACAAATAATGTGTACAAATGGCCCTGATAAATGCTGTATCGGACGATGATTTTTCCAAATTTGTGGAGGGGATGGAAGCCCAAATGTTGAAGGTCCACGGAATGGACCCAAACTCCGTCGGCCTAGACGATGTATTCGTAAACGGCAAGCGCACGACGGACATGACGGGGGTGCTCTACTCGTACCAGTATTATAACGTAAGTGATTCAATAATGATCAATCGACAAGACCTATCCATCGACCCATTCATCTCACCATCCATCAATGCATGCAACTGACAATCGATCCACACAACCATGATACCACCCGCCCACAGAACCATTCATCGCACCAATTATCCATCGAATGATTAATCCATATAACCAAACAACCGCAAACCCATTCAGCCATCCATCCCTTATTTGACTTCGTTTTGTCTGCTTTTTTTCTAGGTCGAGTTTCTATCCCGATTGCGTTTCATCAGGGAAGCGGACGATGAATTGATACGTGAGAGGCTTCGGGACTTGACGAAGGTTGGCAAGGCAGCCGTTTTGAAAGGGGGATTGATGAGAAGCGAGATAATGAAACTTGTTCAGTGGATGTGCCTGTGCTACCGGGATACATCAAAACCGAAATCTTCGTCCTTCGCGACTAAAACGGCCCTAATTCGAGTGAGCTTGCAAATAAAGACATATTTTGTTATGTAGCTTCTAGATCGAAAATCCTCACAAATACAACTTGGCGTCAAGAACATTTGCAAAATGGCGTTTCAGACAGCCAGCGATAGGGAATGGTTGGAGACAGGTTTGCGTCCTCAAAGACTGATAGAAGCTATGTGATTCATTCCAGCGGTTTTCCAATATTACTGCCCCGATCGTGGAGCCAACTGTCCGCCAGTACTGGACGAACTGCCGATTATCTGTCCTGGTGACCAGTACTGGGCCAGTACTGCATCGGTGGTGAACTACGGCTGTCTTGGTTAATGGGCACTTTCCAGGAAGCGAACGAGGCCGGGATTTCATCAGAGAGTTAGGTCATGCTTTAGTCAAGTTGAGGGGATAAATCTGAATTCTGATTGGTTGCAAGTATGAGTATGATTGAGCGTAGGATTTCGTGGGAGATTCATGGATCGCTGGGCGATCCGTGAACCCGGCAACAACATCGATTTTCGAGATCAGATTTTGACTGTCTCGCGACGCGGAATCTGGTCTTTCCTCTCTCCGAATTTATGTCAATTAGAGTTTTACCTTATCAAAGTACTTGAAGAGTATATACATATACATGATACTTTCAACCTCAACCTTCGTGTTCCATTGACTTTTACCCTAACTTTGCATAATTAAAGTATTATTTAAATTAATATTATAGCAATAATATGTGGACCTGGACAATTTGTTTCGTCGTTGGTTTCGTCAAGTAGGAGACCGGACGAGGGGGGTATTTACACTTGTTGTGGAACGAAGTTACTATTCACTAATTACTAATAATTAAATTAAAAAAATTAAGCATTGTTGCACCAAAATCGTCCGGATCGGTACAGTCAATTTTTGTAATAATGCAGAAAGTTTTTCTTTTGAAAAAGGGGCTGTAGAAATTCTACTAAATGAAACTCTACTTTTCACGGTAAAATCAGACCATAAATTTGTACACAAAATAATTGACATTTTCAAAGAATTATTTATTACAATATTTTGTGTCAAATTTAATTCAATTCACAATATTTAACCCTTGTTTTGCACAGGGCGTCGTATACGACCCCAGATGTTTAAGATTGCAAAATTAGATTATCTAAACATAAGGACAGCGGGTTTATAGTAAAATATATCGATAAATCGGCTGTTAAACTATCTTTCAGGGCATAGAGCGTAAGGGTGGTTCGGTTCATCTCTGTGCAGCAGATAATTCGTCCTTTTGGCTTTAAAATTCAACAATTTTGTTGAAACCTTGTATTTTTTTTTGTACAGCAATGGTCTTTTTGCTGGAAAATTCATCATTTTGGTGGAAAATTGACCGACTTTGGTTGAAAGTTGAATTAGTTTGTTAACAGTTATATTCTTTAAGATTTACCTCCTTTGCTTGACAATTTAACTATTCCATTTTTACAAAATTAATCTTCTGGGTTAAAAAGTCATTTTTTGGATTGAACTCTTGTTGAAAAATCATTTTTTTTTAAAGATTTATCACATTAGTTGAAAATCTATATCTTTGATTGAGAATGTAACTATTTTGTTGACAAAAAGAAACTTCCAGAAAAATTCATGCTAATTTGAATCCTGTAAAGTTTGTTTGGAAAATGTTCTCAGGTTAGAAGAAAATTTAGGGAGAAATTTTGTTTCCGTTCGAGGCGCACTTGTTTTTACAATAGTTTGTTCATACAATTTGTGTAGAACTGTTTTTATTTTAAATTCAAACAATAATTGTAAAAAACTTGTAATATTAACCAGACATTTCTTTGATAAAAATATTCTACTATCACATTTGCAATAAATAAATAATATTTTTTGAGAAACAATTTTTTAATTAATTTATTGGGGTTCTTTTTAAAAGATATTTAAAAGTTCCGAAAAAATTTCAACAAAAATTTGAAAAGATTTCAAATACTTCAAAAGAAAATCGATACTTTCAACGATTTCGAAATTAAATGTTGACTTTTTATTTTGAAAAATTACATAATTTTAAGACTGGGTATAAAAATATGGGACGACTGAACAAATGCCGAAATGGATGACTGAAAAATCCGGAAAACTGAAATTTCCGACACTATATTGGAAAATTTCCGAATGATAAAATTCATGGAATCATAAAATTGTTGATGTATAAAACTCCTGAATGGGAAAAATCCGGAATAATAAAATTCCCCAACAGTTTATAATATTACCAAATTGACAAATTGCCAACAGAAAATATCCAAAGTAAAAAAAATAAATGAAACAACACATGCGCTTCATTTTCTTCGAAAATATGAACATTTTTCAAACACACTTTGCAGGATTCAATTCAGCACTGATTTATATCGAAATTTATTTTATTTCTTCATTTTTTTCAAATCCGAATTTCAATCCAAACCTGGATATTTGAAAAAAAATCTGGAAATTAAAAACAAAATCGGGAAATTTAAAAAAAAATGGAAAAATTAAAAAAAAAAATTGGAGAAAGGCTGGAAGCGGCCACATTACGCCTGCTTCACGTGCATGCAATGGCGCGTTTTCAAGGGGGGTCGGACAAAAAGTAATTTACGAAAGTACTATTTATTTCTTAACATTAACCTTCAACGGGTACACCCGTCCCTCAGTCGGGAGCCACCCCTTCACAACCCTCCCCGACCGTCCAGGAGGGGTGTCAGAAAGCCAGGCCTCTCAGTACCTTCCTGGAAGGTACTGATTTTTTAAGTATTCGACACTTCACCTACCTCCTAATTTTATTTCCCCAGTATAAGGTTGTTTATTCTATTTTTGCTTACCATTATTTCCTTTACCATTATTCGGATATTCAAATTGCTCCGATAAATTGAGAATATAAAATGTTATTAGATACAAAAGAAAATGTTAAAAGACTTAGCTAAATTTTGTGATCTTAGTTTTATATAAGAATACCGTCCGAACTACAACAATAATGCCGAAATAAGTCAATAATATCAAAATAAAGTTGATTTTTTCGAAAATTGTACATTATTGATATCAGTCCTATCTTGAAATATATATTTCTATGGTACTGATGACGAAATATACAACGATCAGGTAGAAAAACGAGAGAAAACAATTACCCGACTGACAGTCGGTATATACCCTCTGAACATCAGCCATATGTGTACCCGCTGAAGGTTAATAGTGACAATACTGTTAAATTTTACTCAATTTTTTTTCATCCTATTACTGATTTTGTTACGGCGGTATGTCTAAGGATAAATAAGAATGATGAACCACTCAAAAGTAATAACGGATCTATAAATATGAGCGTTTCCACGAAAAGTGACATTTTCGGCAACAAAAAAAAAACAGTTGAAAATATAAAGTTTGGAGCACATCTTTCAAACTTTTTTCACACATTATACACGCATAAAGAAACTTGTTTTGCAGATAGACTACTTTTTTTCTCATACGTACAAGTTACAAGAACGTATTTTTTATAAATTAATTATATTTTTTTATAACGAAATAAATAAAGAACGGAAGATCATTTCGTGTTGGTTTTTATAGTATTATGTTCAAGATATTGCCCATTTTAGTGTCAGTAGGTAATATGATAAGATGTTCACATGAAAACTTACTATATTTTTTCATGAAAACCGCCTTATTTTTTAGGCACATAATTTTCCTTTTGGGGACGTTTTTCAGAGGCCGCAGTACAGAAAAATGACTACAAAATTTGATCCTGCCTTGATGCGCGCAGTTTTCACAGCTGCAAGAATTGGAGAGGACATTTTCGCTGAAATGTCGGAGGGGACAATTTAGCCTTAAATTTGACATAATTTTTGCAGACACTGCAGTATTGACGTAATCTATGGTAAACTTTTTCGGTCCAAGATACTGTTTGATTTCCGTAAGCATAGAAAAGTGTCCTCTAAGAAGTCTTGGCGTAAAGTACGATAACGGAGGGGGAATTTTTTCGACAAAATAAAAATTTTAAATATTTGAATGAGTGATACATCGACACTTTTAGTAGCACTTTTTTCCTTTCTATGGTGTTTGACGAACGCCTAAATTTAATGTTCACAAATTAAGGCACAATGAGAAATCCATGAAATTTAAGTAGTCCATGCTCTACTGAACTGGCATAATTTCTCTGAGAATTTTCAAACATTGTGCAGAAAAGTTTTTAGCATACGAAGCATTCAATTTGTCCTGTTTCATGAAGTCTTTCTTTTAATTTTCATGCAATACGCCCATTATGAGATATTTGAACTAAACGCACCTGAAGAATTGAAATATAATTTTACAGATTGCGTAACTGTCATCGGAGCAGGATTCCATTAAATAAGAAACAATTTACGAAATAGATACCTCAGTTATCACTAATTTCAATGATGCAATTCATATGTACGTATTTTTAAGTATGAAACTTGGACTTTTGGTCACGGAACCGAGTCTCTAGGCCCAAGGTTATATGACCTCAAAAAAATAAGACCATGACACTGGACCTTTTTTCACATCGGCTCTCACAAAATATACATGTAATTTTTTAGGCTCTGTAACCAAGGCCGCGGTTACATGTACATAAATTTCGGTTCAAATAGCCGGATTTTTTCGGTACGAATAGGGGGAGCTGGAAGAGGAGCTATTTGTACCGAAATTTCGGTACGAATATCGGTAACTTTTTCGCCACGTATAGACACTCGCTATAACCAAATACGCGATTAAAATTATATAACGTAAGCCACGATGTGAAGAAAGGTGAACTATTTCTTCAATATTAAATCAAAGTATTAATCTAAAGCACATGAATTGCTTTCATTCAACAAACAAACTTTTTGTTTGAAGCAATCACCAAAATTTGTGGGATTGATCGGAAAATTTAGTATAACCAACCAAACCTTTGGTTGACTCAGCGGCGTAGCCAGTGGGGGGGGGGGGCTTGTGGGCAAACAAATTGTTTTTTGACTTTCCTATTTTTTCATTTTGTTTTAAAATAAATTTACAATTTTTTCTAAATTAAAAAAATGGTTTAACCCGCGTAGTCTAAGGCCTTTAAACGCTAACAAGTGTTACTTTTTGTTGTGTAAAAATGACAAATTATTTGCGGAAAAGCAATAAGTATGACCTTAAAAATTTTTGACCTTGAATAATTAAAAATGACCTTTTCAAAGATACACATTATAAATTTTCAACCCCTTATAATGACTGGGTTTTCCACTTTTATGGGTACTATGCTGAATTAAATTAGTGTAAAATTATTTTTAGTGATGACTAAAGTCATTTTATGCTTTTACGTAATTTATTTTTCATTTTTACACAAAAAACTGTTCCCATTGTTTAAGAAATTGTTGCGATTTTTTTTTAGTGAACAATAATGAAAAATTTTAAAATTCCAAAAAAATTGTTTGAATAATTTAGAATTTTTGAATATTTGCAAAAAAACATGTTCATTTTATTGAGTCATGTGTCCACATTTTGAAAAAAGTTGATTATGTCTAACCTGAAAGTTCTTCAGCTTGAACCAAAGAAATATGTTATAATTTTTTTTTTTTTTGCAAAAAAATTATATTCCTAATTTAGGGATTTTGATATTTTTTCGCGATATTGGAGCGTTATAAAAACCATCAACAAATTTTTCATAGAAGCTGTTGGAATTGCAACTCTAGTTGCGACACTTCTGTATATTTGTATTTCTAGATATCTTCCTAATAGCATGGAACGTTCCAGGAACTTTCCGCGGGCACCTTCGGAACGTTCCAAGAATGATCTCGTACACCGTAAAAGATAGGTGAAAATGGATATCATTTTTTAGTTTTGAGTACCGCATATACTATCTATAATATGATATCCATATCATAAACTGACATCGATTTTGACCTATCACTTACAGTTTACGCGATATTTATTGATGATAATAATAACAATAACGATAATTTATGTTTGGAACGATCCAGTGGAACGTTCCTAAGCGGCGGACATTTTACACGTTCCGGGAACGTCCCAGGAACGTTCCGTGCTATTAGGATTGTTACGAAATCGGTGGAATCGAAACGTACACATTCAGGGCTGTCTAAATCGTTATACGCAACAAAACAATTTCAAACAACTAAAGATGCCCCATTCTTTTGTCGATTGACGCCCTACCAGTGCCACGAAATACAATCAACTGTCCGACATTTATGGTTAGTGGCACTCTAACCTTAAACCTGCATTCCCATGATGGCATGTCAAACTACTCAATTCAAGGCTTCCCGCTCTTCGGACCTCTTTTTTTTTAATTGGACACCCACTGATTCGGGCGTGGCCGTAAAGCCCGTACAGGGACCGTCGTGGGAGATGACGAAACTGCGCATATTAGAATAAGCGTTTATAGGGGATGTAGAATAGGTGAACTGTAGAGTAAAAGGAAGTTGACTGTATTAGTTGCATCGATTTGACCTTCGAAATTTCTCTTTACAATTAGCAACATGTAGGGGATCCTGTAAAGAATCTAGCACGGTTTCCTCCGTATCGGCAACATTTTAATATCATGAATGTGATGATGTGAAGGAACATAGTTCATTTCTTTAATACATAGCCTCTCTTCATAGCCTTGAAGATTCAACTCACCAGTGAGAGAGCTAGGCCATAGCGCACCCTGGTGGATTAGTATTACTAGGATTCCTGTACAGGATTCGGTACGAAATCCTCTACAATACCCTGTACAGGAATCCTAGTGGAACTAATCTGACAGACTGATCTACGGCTTAGCTCTCTCTCTCACTGGTGAGTTAGATCTTCCAAGTTATGAAAAAGGGCAAGGCATTACAGATAATTATCCATATTCCTTCATGTTATCAAATTAATGACAATAAATTTTTGCCGATAAGGAGGAAACCGTGCTAGATTCTTCACAGGATCTCCTACATGTGCATTCGTGGCCCCTTAGAACGTGTACACGTTCCCGTAAAGGTTCCCTAGTCCCCTGCGTGTTCCTGTACAGGTTCGTGTCTCAATTTCCTATGCTGAACCTGTAACGTTTCTTGTACGAGATATGGTCATAGTTCTGGCAAAGTAACACGTACAGGAACAGTTACGGGATCCCGTACAGGGGTTTTCAGCAAGGTGTATCACTTACTTTGTGCATGACCCCTGTAGGGTGCCCGAGGCCTGCATATCTTAAAATTAAAAATTTTTTGTTTATTGTGGAAGTAACTTTATAAAAGGACAAGCAATTTCTTGATGATACAAGTTTTCAATAAAATATTTAGCGACTGTCAAGCACATTTTTGTAAAAAATTGCTATTTTATTTTAATTGCCGCAATCAATTGATGATTTTACTTTGGCTTACAAAAGAATTAAATGAAATTACGATGAAGTGAAATATGCACCAACGTCGGAAAATAAAAGAGAAAAATTTAACTACTTGGTTGAGAATAACTTTTTTAGTTGCAAATTAACTTTCTGATAAAAAAATGCAGAAAAGTCGTTTTTTTTTTAATTAAAAATTCAAATATTTTGGCAGAGAATTCAACGATTTGATAAATAATTAAACTGTATAAAATTGTTAATATTTTGTAGAAAATTATTAAATTTACTGCTTTCATGCAAAAGCATATTTTCGGATTGAAAATTTAGCTGTCTTGTAGATCATTCGTCTTTTTGGCTGAAAATTTATCTATATATTTGGTTGATAATTCATGGTTTTGACCCGATATTCAACTACCTGTAAATTCAACTATTTAATGAAAAATTTACATATTTTCTTAAAAATTATATTTTTTTTTGTTAAAGAATAAACTCTTTTGTAAACAATTCGTCTTTACTTTCAATTCAGATTTTTTCAATTTTGAGTCATTTTAACTTGAAGTCCTTCAACTATAAATTCATTTACATATAAATCACTTTAATACAATTTGATGCTCTAGACCAAACTTTGAGTTTTCTCTTAAATTGATATGTACACTGAGAAAAAAACTTATTTGAATCAGAGTAAATTTCTTTGATATAAACAAATGGTAGAGTAGAATGTGGCTGAAGAAATACTTCTTCAGATTAAAGAAATGTTGTGTTTGGATCTAAGGAACGCAATTCTTAGGGCATATAAATATTTACTTAACACTGTGAAATATTCCTTGAGCGAAAGAGATTTGTTATTGGTTGTAATAAATATTTTATACGATAGGTGAATTCCGTAATGTAAAGAAGTATGGTGTAAGTTCAAGAAGATAATTATTACATACAAATAAATATAACTCGGACTGAGTAAAAGTTTTTCTTTAACCAAACATATGATTCTGTGATTCAAATAAGCGTATTTTTTGCTCAAATAAACATTTCTTTGCAGCGCAGAAATTTTTTCAATGTAAATAAATTTTTTGTTTGTTTCTAAGACGCGGCATATTGCTCTAAGAAACACGTAACAAAGTTGATAAAATATAATTTGATTCAAAGAACAATTTAATCAAACAGAAAAATTTCTTCTATCGTTTAAAAAATTTGAATGGTCAAAGTACATAAATTAAGCAGGCCCATTTATTGACAAAAATATTTGATGCAATTATAATGATTATAATTTACAATAATATTTTTATTTTCATTTTCGCGGAGTAGGAAAAAGAACTTCAAGCAAGACCACCTGACTAATGCTAAGGAAGATTTTTTAACACCAATAACCACATTTTTCAGATTATATCTATGGTGAACTTAAAGACTGGAGAATCCATTTATATTGTGAGACCCACAAAGGAATAGTAAGGAGTAGTATCCCTGTAACTGGGGAGTGGGACGAACAACGTCCAAGAATTCCTTAATGCTTGCCACGACTGTAAACTTGGTCTCAGTATCGCGCATGTGCGCACTGGCGGTTGCCATGTCAAGGATGTCAACAAGCGTTGAAAGTTTTGAACTTGTGTTTTGAACTTGTGTTTTGAACATTTCTGTGCTGCCGGTGTATAAAAAGAAAATTGCCAATTTGAATGTTTCAATAACATTTAAAAAGTAAATATTTAAAGTTTAAGGAATGCATGAAGCTTGCAGGGTAAGTATGTGTTAGTACTAGTTGAATATACCAGTGTAGATGTTTCTAAACATTGTAAAATATAATGCCAACTTAACCTAAAAACTAATATTTTTATATTAGTATAAAGTCTTTATCCATAAAATATGGAATCCCTTACTTACGTGATCCATATATCATTATAATAATGTTCAGTACAATTAAGTGAATGGTTTTTTTCTATCAAATAAATGGAGTCAAAGAAATGCATTTCTTTCGCTCCAAAATTTTTTCTCAGTGTAGTGATGTGAAGCCTTACAGCCAGGTACGCGGTCGAAAGCCAAATGAGCTCAAAAAGTGACTGAAATGTTTTTCTTTTAGAATGAAACAATTAAGAATGAATCAAGATGTCGATGGAGAGCTAGCAGCTGATGGACATGTAGGCAATGCGAAAACTGTGAGAGTTTTAGACAAAATTAAATCAGAAGGACGTTGTAAAGGCAAGCTACGTTTAAAGTCAATAGATCTCCAAGATTGTGTTGAATTATGGATGCAAGATTTTTGGGTGTACAGACGAACAAATAAAAGCTTGCCTGGATGCAATGCCAGATATTCTTCACTTTGATGCAACAACAGCTATGTGTCGAAAACCAAACTTTCTAAAGTGTAAAGTAATTTTTTATCATGCGATGCTTTGGAGAGAACAAGACTCAGTAATTCCAATATTTGAAACGTTTACATCAGAACATGATTCAATATCGGTTGGAATCGCCTTAAAAGCATTCAAATCTTTTGTCTTACGAATTACAAATAAATGGCCAATTAACAGGGCAGTTGTCGTTGATTGGAGCTGAGTATTCATCAACAGATTAAATTTCGAATGGAATGGTGAGATGAAGATAGACGAATATTTAGAACTGACATGGGACATGTTGACAGGGCAGAAAAGTAAACCAGCTAAACTCATTCTTCGTATTGAAATATAATATATATAGTATAATAAATATAACTGGAAGAAACGTTTAGTATCCGAAATGATAGATATTAAGAGTAATAATAATGGTACTAACAAGAAAGTGGATATTTACAATTTGAATCACACGTACAATCCAGTAATTTTCAATTGCAAAACATAATTTCGTCTTTCGTAATTTATTTGTTGTACGCCATGAGAAAATAATAAGAAATTAAAAATAAATTAAGAAGAAATTAATACCTGAAAGTACAAGCATCCTAATATAAATACCCCTCTGTGGTCTAATGATAGCCAGTTACGGTCCTCACCTCACAGACGACGTGTAAACGTCTATTTTAATTGCAGACTAGTTCAATTCTTTTTCAACTTTACATTGACCAACGTGATTTTTAATTTCAACTTATAAGGTAATTTGTTTTAAAAAAAAAATTTTGTTCAATGAATTTCAAAAATTGTTCTTCTATTGTTTATATCTTGGTGGAATTTAATAAAATTTTAGCCTGAAGAGGTCAGCAAACCAAGCTGACGAAATGTTGCAAAATAAGTGTGGATTTTTATTATTAACCCCAGTGACCAACAAAAAAAACAAATCTTCGAACTAAACTCATTATTATTTTAACTTGTAATGTTCATGTATTAAAAAGAATTGCTGATACAATTGATACTGCCCATGCAATGAAAGACCTCAAGCCTCATAGGACTTTTTTTCTGGAATGATCTGCGCTTTTGACATTGAACACAACACTGAGAGATTTGGATATACTGTTTGAAGAAATATTGAATATAATTTTAGAAAAATATGGAAAGAAGGCTGACAAAGCAGTAACTGTTTTGAACGGCGACAAGAAGAAGAGTTAAGATGATATTTTACAAATGATGGAAAATACACTGAGTGATGAAGATTATATCGAAGTAAATGAAGAGTTTCATGACGCCCATAAAAATTCTACGACAATTTGTGAACATTCTAAGTTCTATGAACATTACTAGTAGATACTAGTACAAAAAACGGATTCCATTGATAGTAACGAAGATGCTGAAATTACCAACCGATACTACGTCCCAAACTTCGCAGGTTATTTCTTAGAACCATTTTTATCTTGTGCTTGCTTGACTACTGGATTAATGATGCCCTCTGTTAATAAGACAATCTCGCGCGTTAGTAACGCTTATGCAGAAGCTCATATAAGTGTATATAAAAAAATTTAGTTCCTCAACCTAACAATAATTCCATTGGAGACCTAACATGTGCTGCAGCAGAAAACTCAGCATGCTTGGTAGCTGAACAAACACTAAATATTCGTGCAAAAGGTAACGTTCGCGTGATACAAAGACCTCTATATACTGAAGCTGCATCAAATAATTTTGAAACAGAGAAATGGGGGCGATCGCAGAAAGCTATAGAAGCTCAGAAAGTAAAGAGGAAAAAGTACACCGTATTCTGAGAAAGAACTTATAAGAATGGGGGAAAATGTCGTTTCGAAAGAAACAGTGGATGCAACAAAGATTGACGTTGTTGACGAATCCAAAGAAAAAACAATCGTTAACAAGAAATTAAAGAATCTTCGTATACCGAATAAACTTGCAGTTAAAAGGATTCAACAAGAAAAAACAGAGAAAAAGCAGCAAAAAACAGAACATTACCGTATACATTCACACATATATTGATTTATCCGATAACTTACAAGAAAGTGATGCAGAACAACACGAACTAAATAATGAAATCAGCGTAGTTCTGAAACCCAGCGTGCAGCAAAAACATGACATTTTTCTAAATGGACTAGTAAACAGCGTGTCGTATTATTTAACTTCGCACTTAGAATTTGTCAAGATTAGCATTTACAAATCAAAAATAAATCATCGATTAATAATTAAAGAATTTCAGATGGCTGCGAAACAATTCTCGAAAATTGCAGGCCTGCACAGGTGGATCGACTCCATCATAATCGACTGCTTTACAGTGACGCTTATGGCCGATTGGAAAGATAAGAACGTATCTTATATGCCGACAGACATGTCAAACAAGGCGATTGGAAGTTTCTGGCTGGAAAGGAAGAGTTCGAACTCACTGTACGCTACTGCTGGTAAATATCAAAGAAGAAACTCTTACATTCCTAGATCCATACGAAACGGCACGAGATAATAAAAGAGTTTTTGAGGCTTTTCAAACATACATTAAAAATTGTAGAGCACCTTGCAGTTTAAGTGACTTAGAGCACATTGTTTGGGAAGAAGAAAATGTAACAGATAGACCATATCAAGCTCCAAGTGACGCAGTTAATTGCACAATATAAATGTCGCATTATATACATTGCATCGCAAACATGATTCCATTTGACATGACGTTCAACCCTGAAGAGTACAGAACGAAAGTAGCAGAAACCTTGATTTTGAAGTCAGAAAACATAACTAAAAGGTGTATGTATTGTTTTTCACAAGAGAAATCGAAGTCGAAGCATCGGAAGATTTGTACATCATGTACACGATGGATGCACACAAGATGTTTTCCAAACGGCGGCGGAGACATTGAAGATGAAGAAGAGCAGAATCTCCAAACCTTCCAAAGAAAACGAAAACGCCTTGTTGTTCGCGCAATAGAAGATGAATAAAACGTACCAGAAAATAGAGGAATTTACGGCGAGTTCCAATGTAAACTTTTTTGGCGTCAAAATACAGGGTACAAATAAAACTAAAACTATGTTTTATGTGCTACTACATAGAACTTCAATCAATCCAATACAATCAAGATTCAGCATACTTTCATGAAATACACTGATTTTAAGAGATTTCGAACGACTTTACGTTAAAGCGTTGCTACATGCTCTCTTTTATTATTAAAAACATACGCATTTGAAATTTGTACAGGATAATTTACTAATAATAAAGTTTATTTTACTCACACGTCCTGTTATTTCATGCCACATCAAATATTTTCGGTAACATTGCCCCCCCCCCCCAAACGTATTTTAGGTCAATTTATTTGTTTTATGACAAGGTACTTGTTTTATGACTAAGACTTACTTTAAACATCTTTTCCGGCGGCACGTACCCCACTAAAAAAACTTGTTTGATGACAAGGTAATTTAACAGTGTTTTCAACTCGAAAAAAAGTGTATAAAGGCGGTCATTGTGTACACTGTGTGCTGGCCCTACCACTATGAACATTTTAGGGTGTTTAACCCTCTAAAATTTAATTATCTTTAGATTTTTTCTTTATAATACTTATTTTTACGCCTTCTTGAACTAATTCCCCTAGGCCCGTTTGAAAAAATTTTTTTTCTCATATAGTTTATTTGAACGTTCGGAACTTCAGGTACATTCACAGTACCCTATATTATTTCAAATTCTTTGAAGTTCTTTGAAATCTTTTGAAAGTTCTTGAAACTTTTTGAACAATGAAATTCTACCAAATCTCGCAATTCATGAGAATAAATATCTTGAGAGCTTCTAAAATCCCTTAAAATCATTAAAACGCTCATACATCTCATAAAATTCTTTGGAATTTTAAGAAATGCCCCAAAATATTTGAAATCTTTTTATATCTTTAAAAATCCCTTAAAATGTTGAATCTCTTGAAAATTCCTTGGAATTTGTAAAATATCTTAAAAGCCTTTGAAATTACATTTATTGAATCTTCTATAAGTGGAATTAAACCATTTTTATTCAAAAATTTATTATCCTCTGGGCTGCCACAATCTAATTTACTTGAAAAAGTGAAAAATGACATAGAAATGCCAAAATATGAAAAAATTTGAATTCAGTAAATTTGGAGTTTTGTAAAACTGAAGGCGATTCCAAAGAACTTAACATAAATTAATTAAAAATTAAGGTGAATTTCAAGAAATTGCAAAAAATATTTGAAAATTTCTTCAAATATTTGAAACCCGACGAAAACCTTCACTTTTGAACACTATGAAATTTGATATTTCCTGAAATCCTGGAAAGTTTATTAAAATACCTTGAGAGCTTTTAAAATACTTCAAAATCATTGAAATCATTAGAAATCTAATAAAATCCTTTTTACTCTTTGAAAATACCCTAAAATAATTTTACAAAATTTAACCCTTAACGGTCACACCACTAAATACACCTTTAGACATTTTTGGCTGAAAAAAAATCATGACTGGCGTAGAAACAATACAAAATAGGAAAAAATATTTGAACTAGTCGAAAAAAATACTTGAAAAAAAGGAGACAATCGGAAAAAAATCTCTTGAAAATTCCCCCGATTTTTTTTAAATACCCTAAAATTCTTAAAATTCTTTGGAATCACTTCAAATGAATGAAATATATTAAAAATACCTTGAGCTATTTTACACCCTTTAAAGTCTTTTGAAATCCCTTACAAATTTTTAAAGACCTTGAAAAATCATTGGAATTTTTTTAATTACCCTAAACCGTTTTAAATTCTTTGAAATTCCTTCAAATTGTTGAAATCAATTGAAAATTCCTTGGAATCTATTTAGGTTCCCTCAAATATATAAAATTTTATGAAAACTTTAGAAATCTGATGAAAATTCCTTAGAATTTTTTTAAATAACCTAAAAGCTTAAAAATTCTTCGGGATCCCCTAAAATTATAGAAATGTATTAAAAATTCCTTGGAATCTTTTAAAATATCCTAAAAAATTTCTATTCTTTAAAATCTTTGGAAATGACTTGAAATATTTTTTAATCTTTTAAATCCTACGAAATCTCTCAATTCTTGCCAATACATTCTTTGACATCCATTGAAATATAAAATACCATATGAAATCTGATATTTCGTCAAATCCTGGAAAACATCATTGAAATTCTCAGAAATCTTATAAAATGCCCTATAATATTTCAAATTCTTTGAAATCTTTTGACATCTCTTGAAAATTCATTCGATTTTTTTAAAATATCTTAAAACCTTGAAAATTCTTTGGTATACCCTAAAAGTATAGAAAATCTATTAAAAATTGAAACCTACAAAATGTACACCCTTTAAAATCTTTTGAAATCCCTTGCAAATTTGTAAAGCTCTTGAAAAATCCTTGGAATTGCTAATATTACCCTAAACTATTTCAAATTCTACGGATTCTCTTTAAATTATTGAAATTTTTTTGGAATATTATAAATATCTTAAAATGTTTAAAATTCTTTTAAGTC
Source organism: Andricus grossulariae (assembly GCA_011634705.1). Classification (NCBI taxonomy): domain Eukaryota; kingdom Metazoa; phylum Arthropoda; class Insecta; order Hymenoptera; family Cynipidae; genus Andricus; species Andricus grossulariae. Next base: position 30,104,690 of record JAABKJ010007545.1, on the reverse strand, counting down.
TTTGGAAATCCCTTAAAAAGTTTTTGTTAAGCTCTTGAAAATTCCAAGCCGAAATATACTATATTGTATTTTCAACAAAATACTTGAATCTTCAACAACAAAAAAAAAAAAGGTTTTCTACCCAAACAGATGAATTTGCAACACAATAAGACAAATGTAAAGAAATAATTAATTTTCAGTCAAACAGTAGCATCAACAACCAAATGGATGAACTTTCCAGTAAGAGAGATGAGTTTTCCAAAAAATAGTTAAAGATTTAACCAAACAGTCAAATTTTAAAGCCAAAAAGACGTCTTTTCTACCATCAGAGATGAATTTTCAATGCAAAAGAATGGATTTTTAAAAAATAAGTTGAATTTTCGATCAAACATGATGACTTTAACAAAATAGATCAATTTTCCAAAAATAATTGAATTTTTTACAAAATAGTTGAGTTTCTAACAAATGGTCGAATTTTCAGCATACAAAAATGACTTTTCAATCAAATGGTCAAACTTTTAAACAAAGAAAATTAAAATTCAATTAAATATTTGAATTTTCAATACAAAAAGAGAAATGTTTCAGAAAACAGTTGAATTTTCATCAACATAGTTCAATTCGCTGTTGGTAACTTTTCATGTTTTTTTTTTGGGCTGCAGATGGCGCCAGGGGTGATGCATTTGATTTAGAAATTATCAAAAGACACAAGTTTGATAATTTCCAGGGACTGAGAGCAAAAGGTTTTGCTCTTTTATGTTTCGTACTTCGGAAAATTCTAAAACAAAACTTGAGGTTTCGTACAGCTCAGGTACGGTCCATTTTTATTGCGCTGTGCTGGAAATTTTTTCCAGAGCGAACGTATACCTGCTGTGCAGGTACCCGTAAACAAACAGGGTTTGATGCAGAAAATGGTTAGCAATTAAAAATCAAGGCAGGAACACCAGTGCGGGTTAAGGAAACAGAGCGTAACCCTCCTAAACCGAAACACATGTAGGGTATTTTCAACCTAAAAGATTTAAACTAGTCGTTGTAACTGGAAGTTTTGTACAAGAGCAAAACGAAACCCAAGAAACGGTCCTGTGTACAGGAACGGGGAATATGAGTTTTGAATGGAAACGTTCGTTACCTGAGTAAAACAGACTTTTGGTCAATATTTCGTTTGGTCTCGAACGAGTCTGAATTTCCAAATAAAGTAAAATAATATTGTATTATTTAATTAGATAAATTGTTTACAAGGCAAGAACTAGTTTATTTGATATAAGATCATGACATCACCTTTTTTTATCAAGAAATAAAATTAATTCATCAATATCGTGTCATTTCTTTAAAAAGATGTGGAAGCTTTATAAGTTTGAAATGATTTAAATTTTGAAATTTTTTCAACCAAGTGTAGAACATTTCAAATAATTCTTACAATTTTCAAAAAGTACGTAGAAAATGTAAAAACAAAATTTCAAATATTGCAACATTATACAATTTTACAAAATTTTCGAGTAAGTTCAAGAGATATTCGAGCGTTTTAAAAAGATTGAAAATTATTTCAAACTCACTAATTCATTCCACGAAATTTGCCGTAACCGCAGCCCTGCCTGAAAACAGTTTAAAATGTTAAATGTTTCAAGAGAATATAACAAAATTCGTAAAATTTCTGTAAATTTGTTGAATTATTCTATATTTGGATATATTAACTTTGATAGAATATTTTGTTAAAAATTGTATTTTTTGTAGAAAATAATTCTTTTTATTTGAAAATTAATCTTCTTGTTTGAAAATTCAAGTGTTCCAGTTAAATATTCATCATTCTAGTTAAAAACGTCTTTCTTTTTTGTTCAAATTTTAACTATTCAGTTGAAGAATCATAATTTTTTATGAAAATTCAACTGTTTGGTTGCAAATTTGTCTTCTTTAATCAAAAATTCAACTTTTTCGTTAAAAATGCATGTATTTTGTTGAAAAATTGTATTTTTTCGTAGAAAATAATTTCTCTTATTTGTAAATTAATCTTCTGATTTGAAAATTCAAGTGTTCCAGTTAGATATTCATCATTTCAGTTGAAAACTCCTTTTTTTGTTTAAAATTGTACTATTCAGTTGAAAAACCATAATTTTATTTGAAAATTCATCACTTTGGTTGAAAATTCAAATTTTTTGTTGAAAATCCATTTGTTTTTCTTTTTTGAATATTACTTTTTTTAACTTAAAGTTTAAATACTCCATTCTTTCTAAAAAATTGATCTTTTTTAGTGAAAAATTGAAGTATTTTTTAAGAATTCATTTATTCCTTTTTCATAGAGGAAGATTTGTAATAACATAAATTTTCAAATATACTTTTTTGATATAATTCGACCCCAGGAGTTCGAAAATAAAATTGGTAAAAAATGTCCGTGTGTGAATGTGAGCTAGATCGACCATTTATAAGTAGTTTTTTCTTGCATTTAGATATTTAAAAAGAAAAATTTTACCTTGTTTATATAAGGAATACTTTTTTGAGATTCAAAATACAACAATACGATATCTAGCGTATTTGTTCGCGTCTCTGAGACGCATCCATCGACCTATTGTTGACACTTTTATGACCTACCTGTTCCGATTTATAAAGTTTCAAAAAGTGGTTAATTCTTTTTATATAAGAAGAACTTTTTTGATTTTGAAAATACGACAATATTATATTCCATGCAATTGTTCGACTCATTGAGACGCAACGATTGATCTATTGATCAACCTTTTATGACCCGCCAGTACCTATTTATGAATTTAAAAAAAATGGTGTATTCTGTTCATATGAGATTTTTTTCGATATTCAAAATACGGCAATATTACAAGTAGAGGATTTTTTCGAATTCTTGCGACGCACCGATTGACCTATTGATGAACCTTTTATCACCCGCTAGTACCGATTAATGAAGTTTAAAAAAAAAAAGGTTTATTCTGTTTATATGAAAACAACTTTTTTGATATTCAAAACAGGACAATGTTACATGTAGAGTAATTGTTCCCAGCCTTGAGATGCATCGATTGACCTATTGATGTACCTTTTATGACCGACCAGTACCGATTTATGAAGTTTAAAAAAAATGTGTGTATTCTGCTTGTATCAGAAAAACTTTTTCCATATCAAGAGTACTACAGTACTCTATCTAACATGTTTGTTTGCGTCTTCGAGACACGTCTAATGACGTATTGACGAACCTTGTCTAACCTCTTATAATCTAGCAATACCGATTTCTGAATTGAAAAAATATGCTGCCAAACTTTTTTTAATATTGGAAATACAACTATAATGTATATAATATATTTGTTCGCATCTTCGAGTCGCATAGATTGCCTAAATAACGAACTTTTCATGATCTAGCATAACCTATTAATATCGTTTCTAAATTTTTCAACAAAATTAGTTTCCTTGTTTATGAGAGGATTTTTACATTCTCATCAGAGAAGGTATGTATTGAGACAACAGGTTTTCGTGAATTTGTCTGCATGCATGCATGCATGTGTGTATGCATGTGTATATATGTGCGCACGTATGTTGATTCTTGGTCTGTTTGCACGACACTTTCTGATAAAGTGACAGATTGAATTGGGCTTTAGCGAATTCTTCAAGTGTACTAAAATGAAGGTCAAGTTCGTTAGCCAGCCATTTTGGATAAAGATTGAAAAAGTGAGCGCATTTTTAAAATTTTAGAGACCACTTTTTTTTTATTTAAAAACTCTATGTACGGGTAATCGTAGCACTGAAGAAGACGAACAATTAATCCTTGTGACTTTTTTTGATAAAATAAAAATTGCTGCAGTTGTAGCATTTACAAAATTAAAAAAAAAAAAACTAAAAAAAAATTTTAAGCCAAAAAACGCACGATATGAAAAAGTGAAGAGAATAAAACGTTTCTTTTTAAAACCCCTACAATATTGTCATAACTTTTTGAATTTTTTGACAAATCCAAAATTCACATTTTGATCGCACAAAAAAATAATGAAAACAAAAAATTCCATTTTGCGGTCAAACTATGCAATATATGAAAAAAAGATAAAGAAACAAAAATTGTGCATATAAAAAGACCACTTTTTGATGATATGCGTGGTTTTTGTTTTATTCGTAAAAATAGACAACTTAAATCTTTGGAAAAACGACGCAAGGTACGTAAAAAGATATAGACACAAATTGTGCATTCCAAAAAGATCTATAAATTTGTTAGCAATCACTATTTGATAGGATGGGTAGTTTTTGTTTTAATCGTAGAAAATAAAATTAAAAATAAAACAATTCAATTTTTGGACAAACGACACAAGGTATGAAAAAAATTAATGAAAAAAAGTTGCTCACACAAAAAAGAGCTATAAAAATTTGTCACGGATAATTTTTTTGAAGAAGTGTAGTTTTTTTATCGCTAAAAATAGCATTAAAAATAAAAAATTAAATTTTTGGAAAAACCACACAAATTCGATTTTGCAGTAAAACTATACAAGATACGAAGAAAGATGAATGTACAAAAATTTTGCATTAAAAAAAGATCTATAAATTTGTTGATAATCATTTTTCGATAGAATGCGTGGTTTTTGTTTAAATTCGTAAAAAAAAACAACATTGAAAATAAAAATAAATTAAATTTTTTGACAAACGACACAAGCTATAAAAAAATAATGAGACAAAAATTGTTCACCCAAAAAAGAGCTACAAATTTGTTATCGATTATTTTTCGGTAGGATGCATGGTTTTTGTTTTATTCGTAAAAAACAACATTGAAAAATAAAAAATTTAATTTTTGGACAAACGTCATAAACTATGAGAACAATTATTTGACAAAAGTTGCTCATCCAAAAAAGAGCTACAAATGTGTCATCCATAATTTTTTAATAGGACGCGTAGATTTTCTTTTAATCGTAAAAAGCTAGATTAAAAATAAAAAAATAAAACTTTTGGAAAAACGACACAAGATACGAAAAAAAATGAAAAGACAAAAGTTATTCAGCCAAAAAAAATCTACACATTTTTTATAAATCCTTGTTATAAAAATAAAAAATTATCTTTTTAGAAAAAGGACACGAGCTACAATAATATATTATTTAACAAAAATTTTCGGCAAAATTATATGTACAAATTTGCTCCAAACCAATTTATGCTAGGATGCGTATTTTTAGTTTGAATCGTACAAAAAGAACATTAAAAGTAAACAAATTAAATATATGTAAAAACCACACAAGTTGCAAAAAAATGTTTATTAACAAAATTGGTTTTTTATAGGATGCGCACATCTTTAATTATAAAAACAAGACAATGCAAATACGTTTGTTTCAATGCCAATGCATATTATGGATTTTAATAATATAAATTTATTGAAATGATACATTTTTCAGGGTAGTTTAGGATAAAATGTAATGCAAAATAAGAAACAAATATTACATTCATCATGATAAATACCATTTGTACTTTATTTTGCAATATGTGAATTATCAATCCCAAGCTGAGGTACAGAATTAAATATAATATCCATTTGATATAACAGTGTTGAACCTAATGCAGAAAAGTTTACATTTTAGATGAAATCGAGTGCGAAGCACGACACGCGTGATGAGAACGTGTTCTTTAGAGACGAAGGAATTTTAACAAAAGAGAATCCACAATCACCAAATTACATTTGTCGATGCTTTTACCTTAAACTTTGAAAGGTCTGTGCACAAATATGGGGGAAGTAGGAGAGCGAGCGCGCAGCGCGAGGCGAATACATTATCGAGTGCGAAGCGCGAGATAAATAAACGATCGATCGCGAATCGCGAAAACCAACAGTCGTGCGCATTTGATATAATTGTTCGCGTCTTTAAGACGCGTGGATTGATCTTTTGACGAACTTTCGAAGACCATTGTTGATTAATCAATAGCGACTCAAAAAGTTTTAAGATTGGTTACTTTTTTGTATCAGGTTTTAATTTGAAATATATAACTATGTTAAAAATTTGTTAATGTAACAGAACACATGTATTGACATTTTTAGATGGACAGAAACATAAGCTTGAAAAATATTGAAAGTATCCATTTTTTCTTTAGTTAAGGAAAACCTCCCTCTATGAGGAAGCAGATTTATTTGATACTTATGAGGAAGCAAAATGCTCATAAAATGAGCACAATTAAATACACCCATAGGGGATACGTCCATAGTACTTCGCAGTCGTATTTTGGAATGCTGCGCTCTGCTGTTGAAGGATATTCAGAATGAACGTCATGAATTGAAATAAATGTTTACGTTTTGCGGCAAATATGAATATATTACTTTTAGTTGACCGGGAAAATTGAAAAACTTAACCGGGAAAAACTGGGAAATAACCGGGAATTGGAAACAGTCCGCCGAATCGCCAACAGTTTTTGAATATTTACATTTCCAAGTACATTTCTGTCAATTATTGTTAATGTTAGAAACTTTTGAATAGCATAAAGCCTTTTTACCGATCTGATACTATATAGATAAAATTTTAAAACCTTTAAAATTGAAAGATTTTAGGATTGGGCATTGGAAACCAAATTATTTGAAATATTCGAAATTGAATATTTTAAATATTAAAACCAGAAATTTAGCGAAATTCAAATCAAACTTATTTATAAATTTAAAATTGTTATTCTGCAAGACATTTCAAAGGATTGGAGAAGTTTTTCTACTGAAAATTAAAAGAATTTAATGAATTACCTACAATTTAGTTAGTCCGAGTTTCATAATACTGGCGCCATCCTACATTCTAGAATGATTCGAATCGTTTTCGATTGGGTATCCATTATTCTGAATCAGAGGTTAAGTTATCACTTCAGCATTTTGATATTGTGATAATAACTTACAAGCGTGTTTTTACTCTTTCAAAGAAAAATAATCAACAATAGGAATTTCAAAAGAAGTAAATAAACGTTATACAATAATATAACCCTTATAAATATATACGTTATTAATCGTGTCCAATCGATTATTTCTAGAACGGTCTATAAGATTACTCAAGATTATAAAAGATTACACAAAATTAAGCAAGATTACATAGACTACATTCGGATTTACCCAATATTACATGGAATTATCCTAATGTGAAATCATTATCAAGTTCAACTCTTTCTCAGCAAATTAATAAGGAAGTACCGAAAGAATCCTCATTTCATCATTTGAATCGCGAATCAATAATAAGTGAGCACGATAATGACAACGTGGCAAGCGACGAAGATTCAACAAAACCGAAAAAAATGACACTGCCAACCAATCAAAAAGTTTCCCTCTGCGACGCGCTCGAAATAACCCTATTTTTGACGGAAGTAACATCCCTTTAGCCCATTTTATATAGGGATGCACAGAAGCAAAAGCCGTAATTCCTATACAGGCGCATGAAAATCTTGCTAGATTAGTCAGAAGTAAATTAACCGGGGAAGCGCGAAAATTTATATTCGGAAACACGTTTCGAACCTGAGATGAATTAATAGAAAAATCAAAAAATGGTTTATGCCCCCGCGAAAAGTGTATATCAGTTTCAAGGAGAACTAAAGTCGGCGTAAAAAGTACGCGACCCTCAGTTTGAACGCTTGCAACTCGTTCAAAAAAAATTTCAGAAAATTTTGGCCATGTAAACGTACAAGCTTAAGGTCTCCCGAATCGAAAGACATGTATATTGTTATTCTAAAAAAAATTTTTACGATAGCGCTGATGTAAAACGTGCCAAAAAACAAGGTTTTTGAGGCACTTTTTTCAGCCTCGACTTTCGAGGCTTCCCAAACCGAGCTGAACGTCTTGAAAAATCAAAAAATTCACTGAGGATCCTTAAGGTGTCCAGAATGCAACGCAGTTTTCCAAATTTCGAAATATGAATTTGTTCAATAATTACAGACCGTTTTCCACAAACATACCATCTTGGAAAGAAGTAATTATAGGAAGTTGTTTTATGGCTTAGGATGTGCAGTTTCGTAACGCGATTGAAGTGCAATTTGAAAAAATGAAATTAGATCAATATTTCGCGAAATAAACCTAAACGCATATTACGGAATTTAATGAGAATAGCCACACTATAAAAAGTGTTACAAAAAATTGATCCATTTCACAACAATAGGGACCTCAGGAGGAAGGGGTACCAGCTCACCCGCAGGTCAATAGCTGGGAGGGAAAAAGGCAGGGACGTCGATACCCCTTCCTTCTGAGGTACCTATTGTTGTTAAATGGATACTTTTTGTAACACTTTTATACGGTGGCTATTCTCATTAAATTCCGAAATATGCGTTTAGGTTTATTTCACGAAATATTGATCTAATTTCATTTTTTCAAATTGTACTTCAATCGCGTTACAAAACTGCACATCTTAAGCCATAAAACAACTTCCTATCATTATTTATTTCCAAGATGGTATGTTTGCGGGAAACGGTCTGTAATTAGTAAAAAAATTCATATTTCGAAATTTGGAAAACTGCGTTGCTTAAAAAAGGTGCCTCAAAAACCTTGTTTTTTGGCACGTTTTACATCAGCGCTATCGTACAAAATTTGTTAGAACAACCACATACATATCTTTCAGTTCGGGAGACCTTAAGCTTTCATGTTTACCTGGACAAAATTTTCTGCGATTTTTTTTTGAACGAATTGCAAGCGTTCAAAGTGAGGGTCACGTACTTTTGACGCCGAATTTAGTCAGTATATTTATGTGGGATAAGGAAAATGCCATATCATACGCAGCGCGATTAAAAGAATTAGCTGATAGAATCGAGGACGCGCATAAATTAGGTAATGATAGTGCCACAGATGACACATTCAAAGCAAACTTGGAAGATGATGTGATTAAATGATTTAAAAGGGGATTACGTTCAGAAATAAAGATAAGATTAAAAGATAATGCAGATGACACTTTTAAAACTCTTATCAATGAGGCTCTAGAAATTGAAATAAAATTGAATGCCAGTCCAGAACTGCGAAAAAATAAGCCAATATAATCTTCAGAAGAAGAATCATAATCGCGAATTATTACAAGAAATAACAAATTCAATGTTGCTCAGGACACTGAAATAGCGTGTTGAATTTGCATAAGACCGGGAAATGCGACCGAAAAATGTTACTACCTCGAGAACTTTCGACAAAATTTTTGTTCCAAAAATCCTGTTATTTCAAGTTCAAAACAAAACCAATTTTTGCCAAATAAACCCCAAGGAAACTTTAATAAATGGAATTCTGCACAAAATTCAAATTTTGAACCCCGACAGAATCAAAACTTCAGACCAGGACAAAATTCAAATTTCAGATCCGAACTAAGCCAAAACTCTGCACCTAGACAAAATCATAAATTCAGTAACCGACAAAATTAACATTTTGGATACCAACAAAATCAAAATTTCGGACCCGGAAAAAATCAAACTTTTAGAACCAGAAACAATTCTGAATATGCGAATAATCAGCAAGCCCACCCGTATCCCTCCCAAGGATCCAAAATTGTTTGCAATTTTTGTGATAACCCTGGTCACATCGCTAAGGACTGTTATAAAAAGAGTAGATATTTACAAAATCGAAACAGACAACAAAGCCCTGAAAATTATACACAGAACCGGGAAAACTCCAACGCTATTCCCCCAATGGGTGCTGGGAGGATGGTACCAACTCATTAACTGAAGCACCTATAGAAATTGCAAATAAGGAAAATGGTGTCAAAATTCATCTTAGTAGGAATAATATAATTCCTTCGATCATGGTATCGGCTGTTGTTCTAAAAAACCCGGCACGTATGATGATCGACACTGGTGCTGGTGGAAATCTACTTAAAAGAAGTGCGATTGACACCGAAATAAAAATAAATAAAAATGAAGTACTCAGGCTAACAGGGATTAAAAATCTACCTGTTTATACTTGCTACATGTACGGAACTTCTCAAAAGCTTACTTTAAAGGGTAATATAGGTTATACAGCAAAAAAAAATCAATTAAAGTTCACTAAAAACTCATATATTTTGTATTTTTTAATATTAAGGGTTAAAGTTTTAGCTGAGTCTTCTACTGATGTGTCACTATGAGAAAAAATATTAGTTTACAGGATGTTTCAAAAAAGGTATTTATTCTGAGGAATGAAGTACGAAATTTTACGGAAAAATTAGTTACGCATTTTTTTGAAAAAATTATATTTTTTTATGAAAAAAAAACAAGCTTAGATTATTTTTACTGAAAAAGATGTAAGGCATCATCCTGAAAAAAAAGCTAATCAATTTGAAGTGTTATTTTAAATATCCAAATCACCACAGTCATTGCACATAGGTACGCTTTGCAGTTGACACACTGCACGATGACAGGATGTACAGCCTGATTTGCTTTTCCTATCTTTTTTATTGTGCAGATTTCACATCGACGTTTAGTTTTGAATACAACTCTTTGCACATTTTTGGATTGAACATTAAGTTTTAAAATCCCAGCAAACAAAAATTCAACCCGAAAGTCAATTTCCATCACACTTACCACACTGGGGTGTTTGACACCCCACGCAACTTCGAACAGTTAACACAGACACGTAAACTAAAGACGGATTCAAAAGTTCTGACACCTCGCTTTGAAGCTTTATTACTCGGCGAGAAAAAATCGTAGAATGTGGAGTCAAAGACAGAAATATTTTTTAACATTATGCGTGTGAAGCGATGTCAGTTTGATTTTCGTCAAAAATTTGTTGACTTTCTTGTGACACAAAATATGTGCAAAACAGGAGAAATGACCCTCAACTTTCATTACGTCGACTTTGAAGGCCTCCACAGGTTCAAAAATTGGTACCAGAAATTTGAAAAAATTCATGAGTATTCAGTAACATGTGCTTAACACATAGCGATTTGTTTTACTTCAATTTAATGATTATTTTAATTAGTAGAGCTAAAAATGTGAAAAATAATTATCTTGTTTCTGGATAGAGATTTGAAGCTGAACTCTAGCTTGAAAGAATCTTCTTGATTCAGCGGTTTCATCTCAAAAGTTTACCGAACGATAAAAATTAATAATGTCTGAATTAAAAGCGTCCGAATAATTTCGATCTTAATGAGTCTCAATACTGGAAAACTCGTATTGAAAAAACGTCCTTTCTCAGCATTGTCCAATTTAAGCGTGAAAGAGATCCCTTCTAAAAAAAGGGCCGAGCTCCCGGTAGCTACAGGCGTAGGCTGAATCTCCTCTTCACTGTACATGAGACATTACGAATTTTCAAAGCGTCATTCAGCCTTTAAATTACAAATTGTTTAAACGTCTAGTCTAATTAAACTAATGTTTATTATCAAAATCAAACAAATTTATTATCCTCATTATATAAAAAACCAATGGTAATTTTTTTCAACATTTTTTATTTGTTTAAACAATGTTTTCCTTCCACAATAATGTAAAGATATTATTTTATTTTCACTTTTTTTTTAAGTCTTTAAATAATCATTATTTGTTTGTACAATTTTTTCCCTCTGCAAATCGAGTAAAGTTTTCATCTTTCGGGATGAATGTTATAAATCTCTTGAATACTAAGAGTAGAACTTCTTGTTCAACATATTTGGTAATTTTTTTAACAATTTTTATTTGTGGAAAAAATTTTTCAAACAAATAAAAATTGTTCACAAAATTTACAAATATGTTAAACAAGAAATTCTTCTGTTAGTACTTGCGAAATTTATAACATTTATCCCGAAAGATGAAAACTTCACACGATTTGCCGAGGAAACAAATTGTTCAAACAAATAATGATTGTTTGAAGACTTGAAAAAAATTGAAAATAAAATAATATCTTTACGTTATTATGGAAGAAAAACATTGTTCAAACAAATAAAAATTGTTTTAAAAAATACCAAATATGTTAAGCAAGAAGTTCTACTGTTAGTCTTTATGAAATTTATTACATTTATCCCGAAATATGAAAACTTTACACGATTTGCAAAGGGAACAAATTGTTCAAACAAATAATGATTGATTAAACACTTAAAACCCTTTCTCAAATAAAATAATATCTTCACAAGATTGTGGAAGAAAAAAATTGTTTTAACAAATAAATATTGTTAAAAAAAGTACCAAATATGTTGAACTATTGGTATTAAAAATAATAATAATAAACTTTTTTAATTTTTATCATAAACATTGGTTTAATTAAACTAGACGTTTTAAGAATTTGAAACTTAAAGTCTGAATGACGCTTTGAAAATTCTTAATGTCTCATGTACAGTGAAGAGGAGATTCAGCCTACGCCTCTGGCTACCGGGAGCTCGGCCCTTTTATTTTGAAGGTATCTCTTTCACGCTTAAATAGGACAATGCTGAGAAAGGACGTTTTTTTAATAAGAGTTTTCCAGTATTGAAACTCATTAAGATCGAAATTATTCGGACGCTTTTTATTCCGACATTAATAATTTTTATTTTCCTGTCAACTTTTGAGATGAAACCGCTGAATCAAGAAGATTCTTTTAAGCTAGAGTTCAGCTTCAAATCTCTATCCAGAAACGAGATAATTATTTTTTACATTTTTAGCTCTGCTAATGAAAATAATCATTAAATTGAAGTAAAATAAATCGCTATGTGTTAAGCAAATGTTACTGAATACTCATGAATTTTTTCAAGTTTCTAGTACCAATTTTTGAACCTGTAGAGGCCTTCAAAGTCGACTTAGTGAAAGTTGAGAGTCATTTCTCCTATTTTCTCACACATTTTGTCACAGGAAAGTCAACAAAATTTTGACGAAAATCAAACTGACATCGCTTCACACGTATAATGTTAAATAATATTTCTGTCTTTGACTCAACATCCTGGGATTTTTTCTCGCCGAGTAATAAAGCTTCAAAACCAGGTGTCAGGACTTTTGAATCCAACTTTAGTGCAGCGCTATGCCAATGCCCTGAATATGTTCTGGCAGTATCGAATTATTGACAAATATTGATGTAAAACTATTTCCTTCACGTTTAGGTAGTTAAAATTAAGAAAAAAAAGCCTGGGGTGTAATTCACCCCATAGTGGAAAGTAAGTGTTAGGGTCGTGATACTGGCATTTTTAACTATACTAAATATAATTCCTGACAATGTACCAGTAGATGAAGATGGAGTCTTAGGCTCTGAATTTTTTCTTAATAATAAAGTAAATATAAACTATACATATAAATGTATTGAAATTAATTATGCATCTTATCCTTTTGAACGAACTGGCGTTATCACAATCCCAGCACGAACAATTTCCGATTATTATGTAAAAATAGAAAATACAGAAAAAAGTGAAGATTATATACCTCAATTAACAATTGGACAGGGAATTTTTGTGGGTCAAGCCATTGTAAAAAATTGTGGAGGTAAAGTCTACGTCAAATATGCAAATATAAATGAACAACCCGTGAAAATATCAATTTCCAGTGTTCCATCACAAGATTTTCAACAATGCGAACTTAAAATTCAACAAATTGATCTAATTTCTCCGACAGTAGAAATGATGAAAATTTTCCTAATTTAATATTAAATAGTTTTTTGAAATCCGGGAGAATACTTAGAACCTACAAACACACTCGAACACTCTATACCAATAACAGATATTGCCCTATTTTTTGCGACAATATCGATTTCCTCCAGTTCACAACGAAGAAATTATTCGCCAAGTGGATGAATGATTAAAAAACAATGTAATAAAACCCTCCCAATCACCTTACAATACACCAATTTGGATTGTTCCTAAGAAACAAGACTCAAAAGGAAAAAAGAAATGGCGAACGGTATTTGATTTTAGAACAATGAATGGATAGACAATTGATGATTCATATCCTCTACCAAATATTCACGAAATTTTAGCCAGTAGGATCTGCTCGCTATTTCTTTGTTCTTGATTTTGCAACGGGTATCCATCATATAAAAATGGATCCCAAAGATCCACACAAAACCTCATTTTCAACCCCTTATGGACATTATGAGTTTGAAGAATGCCTTTTGGTTCAAAAAATGCACCAGCAACCTTTCAACGACTAATGGATTTAGTTTTAATGGTGCTTCAGGGAACAGAACTTTTTCTTTATCTAGATGAGATTGTGATTAATGCAAATTCTTTATAAAAACATGAATTGAATTTTAATGAACTAATGAGCCGATTACGGAATGCAAATCTTCCTTTACAAGCCGACAAGTGCGAATGTTTACGATACGAAGTAGGATATTTAGGGCATATAATAGATAAAGATGGAGTTCGACCTGATCATTTAATTGGACGGAAAAGCAGCAACAAGCATTTGATATTTTAAAGGATAAATTATGTCAAGAACCACTTTTAATTCAACCTGATTTTTCGAAACCTTTCATTGTAACTACAGATGCATCAGGTTATGCCATAGGCATAATACTTTCGCAAGGTAAAATAGATCAAGACCAACCAATTGCGTATATCTCAAGATCACTAACCAATACTGAACGTAAATACGACACGTATGAAAAAGAACCCGGTAAGAAGGCTTGCAGTCAACGGTATTAAAAATTTCAATACCTATTCCCTTCTAAAGTCAACCGGAGCTATCAAGCTTAACCTGAGATAAATTAAAAACGACATCATCGTTTAACGTATTAGAAGGCGTATCAAAAGCATAAAATTTGACTAATACTGTGTTTGTAAATGCTTTAACCCTCATTATCATTCGCAAAACAGTAAATAAGTACAGCGAAATCTGCATGTGAAAAGATATTAAAAATGTTCTGTTTCATGGTCGATTCGGGGTACCCAAAAGTTTTCAGAAAAATATTGTTGCCACTGAGTACAGAAAGGGATTCAATTCAAGAGATAACTTCTGCTAATCTGAGAATTCAAAACGCGAGGACAAAAACCGTATCGAAAAAGATTCAATAATTGTCACGTCACCATTGAACAGGAAATTTTCGAATTCTTTTCAATGCAAGCCTTCTTACCGGGAAGCTTTAGCGATAGTCTACTCCGTAATATATTTTCGCCCTTATTTATACGGACAAAATGTTACACTCGTTACAGACCATAGGCCCTTTGTTTGGTATGAAAATTCTGAAGATCGTTGTTCTCGAGTTTCAAAATGGCGATTAAAGCTCGCCGAATGTGAATATGACGTCGTCTATAAAGCAGGCAAATCAAATGTTAATGCAGATGCGCTTTCGCGGAACCCCATTCTAGAAAACGATGAAACCGAGGAATTAATATAGTTTCAGACAATAACTCAACATTTGAGGCAGAAAAACCTATGAATTCTATGGAATTCTTGAACTTCGAGAATCATAAAGATTCAGATCCTAAAGAAAATATCAAATTGAATAGAGAATTTTTGAAGGAAAAAATTCCTGAAATTTTTCATAATGTAATAAGTGAAGAATCACTAAATGAAATACAAAATGAATTCTTTGATAGCCCAATACAGGAACTTCTCTGCCTTTCAGTTTTACTTTTAATTCCCAAAATTATAAAGAAAAACGAACTTCTCTGTCAATATTGGAACACTGTGGTTACAAGAGGGTAGAAGCAAAAATACGAAGAGCAAGCACAAATTAATGAACAAAATGAAAAAGAAGGTAACTCACATAAATATGGTGAGGGGGAATACTAACCTCCCTCGACTGCTGCGAAAAAAGCACAAGGTAGACCCAAGAAAGCTGTGCTCACAAAACCAAGCAAACCGGAAGCCTTGACAAAGGAAGGCAGACCAAGAAAAGAGGCAACCACTGATGAGTCTCTGAATTTGAAACAGAATACGCACGCAAACTTTGAACCCGAAGATGAATCTGATTCAGATACATAATATTTTTATAATTCAAGAAAGCAAATTATGAAAAAGAAGAAGAAAAATTACCAGAAATTCAAGGTGAAGCCTGCTGGACAACATGAAGAGGAAAATGAAGATAATTTCTCAACTTCGAAAGATGAGGTCCTAAAAGAAGAAAATTTTCAATATTTTTCAAATGAAGAAAACTTTGCTAATGAAGAAAATACACAAGAACTTTCGGAACCAGAAAATTTTATAACAATTTCCAAAGGAAAAAACACGAAAAATCCTCAAACTTTTCAGAATACGAATGAGGATAATTTAGAAGAAAATAAACCCCCTCCAGAACCCCTTCTTTTGAATACACAATTAAACGGATAAACATATGCACACAAAAATGTCGTTGAGTGTCTTGATCAATTAACGATGTGTAAAGATAATTACGCTTATTTTGTTGCTACTGACGGTTCCCCACGTGATAATCGATCAAGAGCTTTGTCTAAAAGTAGTATTTCACCTAAGTTCAACCAACTTGAGAAAGGACTTGACCATGACCTAAATGACTGCTCTTGGTCTAACCATTACGCAAATTAACTTGCATCACAGCAAAGGTGCCTCTGCAATTTTGCAAAGGGGCATGGCTGCGAGGCACACAGATATCTCGCTAATCCAAGAACCTTCGTTAGTTCGAGAAACCATAAGGGGATTATGGGGGTGGCTGGTCTTTTTTGTTACAGGGACCCCAAGGCGGCCAAAACAAGGGCCTGCATACTGGCGAAGGGAGTTAACGCTGTCCCGCTGCTTGAGCTATGTTCGAGAGACATGATGGTGATAGCCACGGATCTCAAAGGAATAGGAAGGCTAGTTCTGGGATCGGCTTATTTTCCCTATCTCAGCGATACCAACCCACCAGTAGAGGTATGTACACTGGTGGAATATTGCAAGGTAAGGGGTATTTCTCTTCTGCTATGATGCGATGCTAATTCCCACCATACTTTGTGGGGCAGCACGGACATCGACTCAAGAGGTAATGACCAACTGGTATACCTAATCACCACTGATTTAGATATTCTTAACACGGGGAACACCCCGACGTTCCGTAACTCGGTCAGGGAGGAAGTCATTGACATCATTCTCTGTACCAGTAGTTTTAGAGATAACATCAAGAAGTGGAGAGTATCAGGTGAACCCTCTCTCTCAGATCACTCACAGGTAGAGTTCGTATTGGAATCAATTGAACGGACTGGAATCAGTTTTCCATGGAACTAAGATGTGCACTTTTAGAGGTTCCCAGGTCAATTCAAGACGTTGATACCATGGAGATGGCAGCCAACATTTTCACGGAAGCCATCAAAGCCAGGGTCGGCGAAACATGGTTTACCTATCTTTCTCGCTCCTTAAGGAGCGTGAATGTAAAGGAATTAGAATAAGCGAAAAACAAGCATATGGAAAACCGTAATTGGTTTTCCATATGCTTGTGTCTCGCTTACTCTTATTCCTTCACATTGACACTTCTTAAGGAGCGAGAAAGAGAGATAACCTGCGTTCCGCCGACACTGATCAAAGCTACTTATGAAAGTAATTGTCGACCTACTAGAGTCCGAAAGGCTGGAGAGAGATACTGGTGGAATGGTAAACTCGAAGAGCTTCGCAGGGAAACCAGGGAGAGGTTCAGAAGTGCCAGTACTGGCAAAACGAAGCAACTGTGAACCTCATTTACAAAGATGAGGGATGGATACAGGGGTGCAATACGTCAGGCAAAGCAGAAAAGCTGGAAAAACTTTTGCACAGACATCGAGAATGAGTTAACGGCAACGCACACCTGCCTAGTGATAGAGAAAACTGGTTTATGGATGGCTCCAAGAACGAGTTCTACAATCTGAGATTATCGCCGTACTCCAGTTCGTCTACAAGGCAAAAGAGTATGACAACAAGAGGAAAATCCAAATCTGCTCAGACAGCAGGGCTGCTATATTGGCCTTGAATGGAACAACGACCACGTCGCTATTAGTATGGACATGCTTTGAGGCACTAAATATGTTAGCGGCGCCAAACCGAGTTACTGTGCTGTGGATCCCTGGACACAGCAATATCAAGGACAATGAGTTATCGGATAGACTAGCCAAACTAGCAACAAGAAGAAATTTTACTGGACCCGAGCCAATTGTAGGTATTTCCAGTAAGTCAGTCACTGAAGAAATTAATAGTTGGCTGACAGAAGAACATTAGAATGAGTGGGATTTGGTATCTGGTTGCAGACAGGCCAAAACACTCTTGGGCTCAAAGCTTAACTCTAACCGTGCAAGGGAAATACTCAAGCTCGGGAGAAACGAAATCAAAGTCCTAATAGAAATGTTTATAGGACATGAGAACCTCGGATATCACAGACATAAGATAGAGCTTGCGGAAAGTCCCCTCTGTCGTCTGTGCGGAAAGGATAATGAGACAGCTACTCACATCCTTCGTTACTGCCCTGCGATTGCGGGGAAACGTCTATCACTCACAGACAATTACTGCATCAGTGAGTCAGAGATATCAACCAACAGCGTGACTGCGGTCCTCTTCCTAAGGAGAGGGCTTTAAGGTCACACTTAAGCTCGCTGTTACGGTCTCAACCCAAACTAATAATAATAATATTATTATATCATTAAGCCGTTTCCCTTTCGGGGTAGGCGTGAATTGCTCGGTGGTAAAGTAGTGATGTGTGGATGGGTATATAGGTGAAGGGTAAATAGGTATATAGGTTTACTAAATGTAAAATCAAATTTAGTCAAATGAAATGGAATAAAAAATTGCAGCTCTGTTCTAACTAACAAAATAAACTAACACATAAAGCAAAACAAATTTTTAAAGGAATAAAGTATTAAATATTAGGAATCTTCTGAAACAGATTTTTGATGAAAAACATACTATAGTCATGATGGTATTTCCGAGGGTATTTCCTAAATATGCAAAGCTTGGATTTTCATAATAAATATAATATATTCAATTAATAAGGTACACTGGAAAATTAAATAATCCTTCAAACTAGAGCATTTGTTTTGTATGATTTGAATTCGCCGCCAAGCATTTGTTAAAGGATCATAAACGTATCGCATTTTTTTTACGACAGTCCACTGACTGCCGAGTTTCCTCTCGTCAAAGGGTCATTTTGCAACGCGCGCTTTTGAACGTATCGCAAAGTTTGAGAATATTATAATTCGTCCCCAGGTTATTAGCCAATGTGTGTAAGTGAGAATTTGTATAATTACATGTGTTGTTAAGTTTAACTGTGTACACTAAGTGGGTTTCGTGCAAATGCACAAATGCAGTGCTGCAATCGTGCACAGAACGTGATTAGGTCATCGCTATTTTCGGCTGAATTACGTGGGTAAGTAGAAATCACGTCGTACTTTCACGAGACTCGACATAATAATATATTAATTTCTAACTAATTAATTTGCCGAAATATAATTATTAAAATTTTGAACACAGACAGAAAAAAATTCTAAAACCAAATGAACTGTTTTCCTGGATATACATGAAAATTTAGGTGCATCAAACAAATTTGTGTTCAGTTAACAAAATATTTGATTGTCCGAAAAAATGTTTTGATTGAATCAACCAAATACTCCATCTACCAAAATGTTTTGTTAAAACACTAACAAATTTAGTGGCTTCAACCAAATATTTAGTTGTCCATATAATAACCATATTCTATGGTTGAACGAAGAAAAAATTTTGTTAATTCAACCAAATCGTTTTCTGATTGCACGATTAAAATATGCAATTCGTATACTTATCAGTGATGGTAAGTAATATTACTTAGTTTCATTTAACTATTTACTGTAACTAGTTACTTTTTTGGTAACAAAGTTACTCTTTTTAAATAAGTAATGAATTGGTGACCAGTAACATTTTTTCAGTAACAGCAACTTTAAAAATCGTTACTTTTTATTAAGTTTTAAAACGTAGTTCACTTTTTTTTTATGAAAACCAATCAATTTTATTGCTTTTGCCTCTATTTTTTCATTTTTACTATTCGAATTGTGGCAGCTACATTGTGAAAGATTCTTGAGTAAGCTTTCAAAAAATTATTGCTGACAAAAATAAACAGAAAATACACAGGGCTGCCACATCTCCGTGCAAACAAATGGAAAAGTGACTCATTTAAACCTATTCAAAAGAATACAATATGAAATTTATAAGCATTTCAAAGAAACTAAAAGAATTCGACGAAATTCATAAAAATTCAAGTGAATATAAAATAATTCAGTGAGATTTATAAAATAAGAGAATTAGAAAGAATAAAAATTAGTAAAAGGTTCAGGAGAAGATAATAAAACTACCGAGTAAATTCCACATTAATTAAAATGAGTTTAAAAAAAATTTTTTAATTCAAAATATTTCACTGATTTCAGTTAAATCAGAGTGAGTTTAGAAGAATTAAAGGGATTTCAAGAGACATTCATGAAATTCATAAAATTCGTAAAAATTTGAAAGTACCAAGGAATCAAAGAAAATTCGACTGAATTTAGAGAAATTCAAGGAAAATGAGAAGAATTTGAATGAATTCATAAAAATTTAAGGTAACTTTTGAAAAGATGAAAGTAAATTGAAAACAATAACAAAATATTTTAAAAATGAATTGAGTTAATTAAATTAGGAATAAATTGCGAAAAATTCAAAATCATTTAATAAAATGCCTGGGATACAAGGTGAGTTTCAAAGACTTCAGGGTGCATTTAAAGAAACTATCATCAAAATTCAATACATTGAATAAATTTAAAAGAATTCAAGAAAATTAAAAAAATTCAGGGTAAATTCATAAAATTCAAGACAGTCTAAAAGAATTTAACAAAATTCAGGATAAATTATTAAGAATTTTAGGTGCATTTAAGTGAATTCAATTGAATTGAACAAAATTTTTTAATACAAAATATTGCATTGATTTCAGTAAAATTGGAGTCTATTTAGAATAATATTCAAGTCTATTTACGACAATTTGATTAAATTCATACGATTTCAAGATGACTTAAAAAAAATGAAGAGAATAGAACAACATTTTTAAAATCCAAAAAAATTCAAACTGAATTTAAAAGTCTTCAGTGTGCATTAAAAAATGTGAAATTCATTGAATTAAAAGGATTTCAAGGGAATTTGAAAGAAGTAAGGGTGAATTGAATAGAATTCAAAGGACTAAAAAAAAACTCAATAAAATACAGAAATCCTTGGGTTCTCTATTTTAATTTATTGAAGGAAGTAATCTTTTAATTTGAAAAAGTGAGTATAGTGACTTTCTTTAGAAAATAATTAGATGTTAATTGTTTTTTGCTAAATAAGCGTAAAAAGTGATTTGAGAAAGATTTTAGTGGTTAACAGTAAAAGCCCTAAATACAGATAAAAATAAACTTTACTTATTTCCCCTAGTATATATATTTCTAAAATAAAAATGTAACTATACTTATACTATTTTCAATATTTATAAAACAGTTTGTGATTCACATTATAAGTATAAATTGAGTTATATCTTTTCTAGTTTATCTGTAGAAGTATATGTACATTTATTATATAAATAAAGGTTCCTTCATTTTTAGTCAACATATTATTACTCATTCTAATCTCTGGAATTATTAATGAATTGTATGAGTCAGCCAGGTGGATAATAAATCCATTGCGGCTAGTATTAAGAAAATATTTTTTTCAAGTGTAATATATACTAGACAATTTTTAATTATTTTGTGAAGGAGAAATTAAATTTGTTATATAGTCTGGGATTGACCCGGATACGTGCGCCATCGTTCTTTAGGCTTAGAAGCTTTCGAAAGTCGGTATGTCCCAGCGTCGGTATAGTAGGAATCTAATATATCATGGCTAGTATTACCTACGCATATGATATCTATTCCTCCAGTGTTACCATATCCATATTTTAAATCGCACACTGTTCACAGTTTTCTCCACAGATGGCGCGTAGAATCAATTCTGTGAGAATCAGCCCTTTCAACTACCGTCGTTACTTTGAACTGCTTTCGGCGCAAAAATTACAGGCACCTGCCTTTGAAGCTTAACAACTCAGCAAAAAAAAAAAAGCTAGAGTAATAAGTAAATAGTCATTTGAAAGCTGAAAGTGTTCCACGTAAATAAGCTTGAAGACGTTAATGTAAAAAAAATGTGTGCTTTGCAGACTGAAAAATGTTAAAAAAAAGTAAGGAATTTAGAGCATTATTTCTTATACAAGAGGCAATGGGAAAAATTTGAAAAAATTCATGAATATGAGGAAAACATTTGTGAAGAAATTGCAGTCGACAAATTTGAGAAATAATGAAAACTGTTGCTTTAAATTACAAAAATGTTCAACCACATTGCTAGTGCCTTTCTTTGAAACATGCTTCTGAACTTTTGCTCAGACATTGATGGCTCTTCTGACCGACAGCAAAAAAATGCAACCCCGCTGCTTTCTAACACTTACGTGCCAACAAAAAACATGTCTAAAAATATCACGGTTTCCACAAAAAATAAAACAAGCACATCCTTCCGGGAGATTGTAAATAATTACAGAGCCTATCCGTTACAGTTTGGAGTTTAAATCGTCTTAATATCTTCATTAGAACTGAAGATAGTAAAGTTGTAAATTTTTGAACTTTTAAGCAAAATTTTTTATTATTTTTGGTGAACTGTAATTTGTTGACAAATGTTTTCCACATATTCATGAATTGAAAAACATTTTGCCATTGCCTCTTGTATAAGAAATAATGCTCTAAACTTGAATCTTCTTAAATGTACCCGAAATTCCTTACTTTTTTACATTTTTTAGTCTGCAAGGCACAACAATTTTTTCACATTGACGTCTTCAAGCTGATTTACGAGGAATACTTTCAGCTTCAAATGACTGTTTACTTATTACTCTGGCATCTTTTTTGGCTGAGTTTTTAAGCTCCAAGGGCAGATTCCTATGATTTTTGCGCCGATAGTACTTTCTGCTATAACGGCCCATTTAAAGTTTCCAAAAACTACTTTAAATGCTATGAAATATGCATATTTTGTTATATACATTCATTATCATTTATTCATATTATCTTCAGTAATTACTTTTCTTTGGAACTTAGCAGCGATTCGCTGCTTGTAACGATGTTTGTAACAAAAATTTCAGGGTTCACAATATTTCTTATATTCCCCTGCGTTCCTCCTTTTTTCGAATTCCCCGTTTGCTGGTTTTCCTCTTTAAATATACAATATTACCTACTATAATTTTTATTATTATACCATTACGCCATTTGCCTTTCGGGGTAAGCGTGACTCACTCGGTGAAGAAGGGAGTAATGTAAAGAAGGTGGTAGAGATTTTCAAATTGATCTAGAATTCTCGTGTTATTTATTTGAATAACACGTTTGTTGCGCAACACTGTTCCTTCGTTTACGTCCATACATTTCGTCATGCAAGCTCATGTGTTTCTATGGCTTTTCATGTCTCTTATTTGTTCTCTTCGTCGTTCATCTTTCATTCTCTCAACATGTCCAAACCATCTCAAAGAATTTCTTTCACATATGTCAACTACTGTCTCCTCTACACCACATTCTTTGAGGATTTTCTGTATACTCACTTTGTCCATCGGTGTTTTGCCGCTTATAATGAGAAGGAATTACATCTTAATCGCGTTAATTTTACTCTTATCCTTTTCTTCATACCTGTAGGTCCTCGTATCGCTACCGTGCAGCACAGTCGGTATAAATATAAACTTATTTATTGCCCTTTTTGGCTTTACTTGATATATTTTTACTTGTGATAATGGACCCTGCTCTACCAAAATAACTTTCTGGTCCTCGTTTATACGCCTATCCAACTCCCCATCTATCTTTCCGTTACTAGTAAGTAAGCTACCGAGATGTTTGTACTTATCAACTTGTCCTATTCTCTCAGAATTTAAGAAAGTGTTGCATATTATTTTCTCAAACTTTCCTTCAAACATCATAATTTTTGTTGATCTTCATGCTTGTATTCAGTTTGTTCAACATTCTTTGAAAGTCTTCAATTGATTCTGCCATAACAACCTTATCATCTGCGAACGCTAACCCACGTACCCTTACTTTTTCAAGGTCCACACCTTCTTCGTCGAAGAGGAATATTCTTAGACACTTGTCCATGAATATAATAAATAGCCATGAGGACATAACGCATCCTTGTCTAACTTTGTTTTTATGTTTATGTACTGTATTGTGTACTCTTTCAGAACTTTTCAAAGTTACCATCCATTCGCCTTGTCACACGCTTTTTCTAGGTCAATAAATGCACAAAAAACTGTTATCCTTACCCTCAAACTTTTTTCTGTGATCTGTCTTAAGCTCAGTATTTGATCCTTACATGATATTCCTGGCATAAATCCACTTTGGACTCTCCATATGTTACCTACTGTTATTTTCATGACTCTACCATTAATTATTTTCTAATATATTTTACTTATGGTACTTAATAAGCTGATACGTATGTAATAATTGCAGTTGCTTTTATCTCCTTTTCCTTTGTATATTGGTACGATAATCGCTTTTCTCCAGTTATCTGGAACTTCACCCATCTCGATACATAAATTTATCTATTTGCACAACCTGCGAGGTATGTACTCGTCATCGTATTTAGGCATTTCATCATGAATATTGTCTACACCAGCAGTCTTACCATTTTTCCAGTTCTTAATCATATCCCTAACCTCAGGGGTACAAACTCACTCAATTGAGTTTTCTAACGCATCGCGTTCAATATCGTAGTTGTGGTGCCCTATAGCTTCATCTCTCAATGATTCCTCAAAAGATTCTTTCAAAGCGTCTAGTATCCCGTCTGTATCATATAGGATTTCACCCTGGCTATTTCTCACGTTGACAAACCCTGTGCTTTTACCTACCTTCATAATGATCGACTTCCATTTATGAAACAATTTCTTGCTTCGTTTAAAGTTGTTTTGCATTTTCTTCTCTTTTTCTGTTCTGATTTTATCTTTACTTTCCTTGACTAGTAGTTTAGCTTTCCATGTTTTGTGTCTGTAACCATTTTCAAGTCTATTTATCTCCTCGTCGCTAATACCTCTGATGTTCACACTTCTTTCATATGCTTTTTTATTTTCTTTGGCGGCTCCCTGAATTTCATCATTCCATCATATATGATCAGACATTCTTCCTACAACCGTAATATCACGAACTTCAGTCGCACTCCTGATAATGAAATATTGAATTATATTCGATGCACCGTCCATATTTTTATTTTCTATGAGCGCCTTCCAAGTTGCCTCATCTATGCGTTTGTTTATCTTATTGTGAAATCCTAGTCGCATTTCTGTTTTCTGTAAATGCTTAATCTTGATTCGCATTTGTTTCATATTTTTGGTTTGTAATACATGAAACCAAGACAAGCTGGAAAATGAAGATGGGTTCTGTCCGTCCCACGTGAGCTATTCTTCAGAAAAGCTGGAAGACTACGAGGTTGTTTCCCAAATTGAAGTATTTTCCAAAAAGGAAACGACTTTAAGACGTCTTAGAAATAAAAGAAAATAAGACGAAGCAGCTGCTACGAAATTATCCGACCTTATTCTCTAACTTTGTACCTAGTTGTGCTATTGTCAAAAACAGGGATTTACCATTTAGGGTGGACCTCTGTGAAGCCCCCACTCAGTAAAGCGGATCTGCGTATCTTTATTCGGCTAGCGTACACTGTTGCGTAAACGTTTAGTCACGTAGAAGTCGCACTTCAGGATGACGGAATGCACCGAGCAAAGAGATTGCATTATGGGGTAACACCTAGGATTTTGGAAAAATCGATTTTTTTCTTGGCTTAAACAATACTTTAGGATCGTAAGAACAATATGAAGTTGGTCCTATAGTGAAACAAAATTTTCAAATCGTTTTGCTTTTTCCAATTGCTTATTGATGCTGCAAAAAAGGCCCGATTGTCCTTTAAATCATCCAGGAAGGGAGAGAAGGAGGCGAGCGTCAACTTTGATAACCAATTATATGGTGCCGGCATCGAAAATCAGATGTGAAAAAAATTTCAAGGATTTAAGTAAGGAAGTATTACTTGAACACCGCTGCATGGATCGATTCAAAATTTTGACAGTAGCTTCACTTTTACTGCTTATTTTTTGGCAAAAAATCGATTCATTTCTTCAAAACTGCACTATTTCTACAAAATTTGATAAAAAAACGCCTATGTATTTCCATAGCCAATAGTATATAGATTGTACATTTTTTTGGTTTTTTGTTTTAAGTCTTATACTTGACGAGAAAACCGTCCTCCCATGAAGGTGTTTTCAATAAAGACGATTCTCAAGATAGGCTCCGTCACTTTCATTTTGTATGAAAATGACAATAAAATTTTTTTGTCATACCTCAATATGTGTTAAATAAAACCTATGTAAAGAAATCCTATTACTTTTTTTCATACTCTCAAAATAAATCCTCAAAGTTAGGTCTTTTTTTCCATAAAAATTTTGCCATAAACTTGCCCATTCACGTTCGTAAATCATCTTCATGATTCGGAAGGTGCAGAGTGATGAGTGCGATGTTCAAATAGTGATTTCCGCGATTTAAGAACAGTTGTACTTCAGATGAAAGTGTCCCTCAAACTGGGAGGCTTGCAACGGCTCGTTTTATGAATGTTGAGCCTTGTTTGTGGAAGAGTGGCGACTGGGTCCTTTATCGCGTCAACGCACCTGCCCATTCATCGCAGCGGATTCAGGAATTTCTGGTGAAGCACACCCTTACACAACTTCGCCAGCTCCCATACAGTCCTGAACCGGCGCTCTCTGATTTTTGGCAGTTTCCCAAATTGAAGTATCCTCTTAAAGGAAAACGATTTTAAGACGTACGCGGAAATAAATTTTGGGCGAATGCGGTACTTATACGTACCACTGCTGATCTAAACGCAAGCTTACTTATATATAACTAAAGGTTAACAACCACCGCAGGGTCCCACTGGGAGCAACTGTCATCTAAAAAATGACATCGGCTCCAATTTTCAACAGTAGGAAATTCTATTGTTGAAATTAAGAAAACTGAAAATTCAATTGTTAAAAATTGAATTTTCAACTTTTAAAAAATGAATTTTCAAATGTCGAAAATTAAAGAAAATTGATCATTGAATTTTCAACAGATGAGAATTTAATTGCTGAAAATTGAATATTTCATTTTTGAAAATTAAATATTCAACTGTTGAAAATTGGTGGAAAAATGATAATTAAATCATCAACAGTAGAAAATTCAATTTTTCAAAATTGAAGAGAATTGAAAATTGAATTATTAACTACCTAAAATTGAAGAAAATTAATAATTGAATTTTCAACAGTAGGAAATTCTATTGTTGAAATTAAGAAAACTGAAAATTCAATTGTTAAAAATTGAATTTTCAACGTTTAAAAAATGAATTTTCAAATGTTGAAAATTAAAGAAAATTGATCATTGAATTTTCAACAGATGCAAATTTAATTGCTGAACATTGAATATTCAATTATTGAAAATTGAATATTTAATTTTTGAATATTAAATATTCAACTGTTGAAAATTGGAGAAAAATTATAATTAAATTATCGATAGTAGAAAATTAAATTTTCGAAAATTGAACAGATTTGAAAATTGTATCATTAACTGCTGAAAATTGAAAAAAAATTAATAATTGAATTTGCAACAGTAGGAAATTCTATTGTTGAAAATTGAAGAAAACTGAAAATTCAATTGTTAAAAATTGAATTTTCAACTGTTGGAAATTAAAGAAAATTGATAATTGAATTTTCAACACATGAAAATTGAATTATTAACTGCTGCAAATCGAAGAAAATTGAAAATTGAGTTTTTAACTTTTGAAAATCAAAGAAAATTGAAAATTGATGAAAATGAAAGAAAATTGACATTCAGTTTTGAACTGTTGAATTTATGAGAATTTGATAAATAAACATTTCAATTCATAAAACAAAAATTTTGTAGAGTCGATTTTTTTCGAAAACTGGTCACTACTGGCAAATAATGTTTTTTGCCAAATTGATAGTTATCCAATGGACTCTCAAAAGAGAATTTATGAGATTCAACAAAAATCTTACTTAATATCAGAAGTCATTAAAATATCGTTTAACATTACTTAAAAATACATTTCTTATAAAAAGATTATTTCTTCCTGTCTGTATCCAAAAATAATTGTTTAATATTTCCCCTATTTTTCCACTTTTTCGTGAAAAAATGATCCTATTTTCCCTTTTTTGAGCTCCTTTTGCACTGTGATCCCTGTGCATTTCAGTCACTTTTTTTGCAATCAGTCGAATCTTCTTGCTCACATTTCACTGATTTTGTAAATAACAGGTTTATTGGATATTTTAAGCGAAATGCGTGCAAGATTGAGAATATTTATATCTGAATGAAAATAATTTCGATTGAAAATACAGTCCTCCAGTTACATTTTTGTTTTGAGATAATCATATTGTATTGTGAAAACGTTTTTGAATTTAAATTCGAATGCTTTCAAGTCACTTTTGGATCCGAGAAGGACTTTGAAAACGAGAAATAAAATCGTTTGCAGGTGAGAAGAGTTTGTTAATAATTATTGTCGATACAAAACAAACCCTAATTACTGATTGTTTGTTTTTATACGTCGCTTGTAATTATCAATTGTTATGTACATATTAGGTAGAAATGATCGCGGTAATCGATTATACACGATAAAAAGGGGGGGGAAAAAAAACAATTCGGGGCTCTTTGTAGTAATGTGTACGCAAAATGCAATACCAATTGTCTTGGCAAACGCAAAAGGCAACGAAAGACAATAAATTTCTTAGAATTGCTTTTTGCGCGGGCCTGCTCTTGTCCCAATTAAAATTTCCATAAATTTCGCCAGATTTACCATTCAAAAGGAGTATAAACGCCAGAGTAAGAAATAGTTTTTATACATATTTTTGAGTAATGGTATTATTTGTTGAACCATGGGAGAGCTGTGTGCTGTTTGTCTCAATAAAATTGGTCGTCGTACTGTTTCTGAAAAATCAGTTGAGATTATTAAAATTCTGAAATATTGTACGATGGTGATTATTTTACTGGACCTGCGGCATTAATTGTTCCTATTTTCCGAAAAATTGTTTATGCGCAATGCTATTGTACTTAATTAATTTATTAACTTCCTAGTTTTTGAAAACTTGATTTTTCATGACTGAGAACGGCAGAATAATCAATATAATGGAAGAATTACAAAGAAAATTAGGTTTGCTTTCTGTTTAGATGCAAAAATGGAATTGGCTAGACATTATTTGATCTTTCCTTGTTTAAAACTGCTTTAGGCAACCAAAAAAAAAAAAAAAATTAAAAAATGCTTGTGAACGGATGCGTATTTGAGTGGCCTTGTCCTGAAATCTACGACACAGCATCGGCTCTTCGATGTAAAAAGCTCTGCCTAGCTCTGTAATAATTTCACCTGAGGGAAAGTGCAACTTTGAGAAGCAGGAATTTACAGTAGATTGAAAAATTTAAAAACTTGTCTCCTCATGTAAAATTATCGCAGATTTGTTTTCCATATTACACTAGTTTTATAAATATAAATATAAATATAATTATAATATAAAGTAAATATATATATATATATAAACTATTGTACAGAATTATCTAAGCGTGTTAATTTCTGAGACTCGAATTTCCTTTTAAAGTTCCCGACTTTGAGAAATTTGCAAGCTGGGGTTGAACCTGTATGCAAATCAATTACGAGAATAATAATTAATGACACAGATGCTGTATATAATTTTTAGCGAATCAACGTGTGAAAATAAAGTGTATTTTTATTCCTTAAGATGTTTTTCTTCAGCTTTTCTTGCTTTGAAACCTGAAGTTTCTGATTCCCTTGTGAACTTAATTTTCAAATATGGTTTCGCGCAAAATAAAAGATAAAAATAAAAATATTTGTAAAAAAGCGTTAGTTTTATACCGAATAGGTGCCTGTTCTCTCCGTCCTTTTCCAACATTTTCAAGAAACACTTCTTTTCCAGTTTTTTTCGAAATGCTAACTGAATTTTATGGCAACCAATCAGAAAATCCAACTATTTTTTGCGGAAAATTAATTATTTTTGGTTTAAAAGTCTACAATTATATTTTATAATTTCCATTCATTTAATTATTTGGTTAAAAAGTCAATTATTTTGTAAAAAGTTTTTTTGGTTTTCTTTTTTGGTCGAAAATTTAACTGTTTTGTTCAAAATTCGTCATTTAGGCTTAAAATTTATTTTGTTTTTTGGTAGAAAAGTTATATTTTTTGTTTTAAAAATTCAACTATTTTGTTAAAATCATCTTTTTTGGTTGAAAATTAAACTATTTTTTAAAAAAGTTATCTTTTTTGGCCAATTTAAATTCAACTTTTTTAAATAGAAAATTTGTACGTTTGGATTGAAAATTAATCTTTTTTGGTAGAAAAGTAGTCTTTCTTGGAAAATGAGCTTTTTATTTTTGAAAATTTAACTTCTATTGCTCTAAATTTAACACATAAAATTTAGTTATAAATATAATATACCTAGTTATAAAATTTTTAAAAAATTAGTATTTTGGCTTAAAAATTCAACTTTTTGGTTAAAAATACAGCTACTTTTTTTTGTTGAAAATTCAACAATTTTGTTAAAAAGCAATCTTTTTTTGTAAAAAATTCAACTGTTTTGTTCAAAATTTGGTTGAAAATTTAATTATTTTGTTGAAATATCAACTATTTTGTTAAAAAATTATCTTGTTTGTCAGAAAATTCAAATTTTTTAAATATAAAATTTGCCCGTTTGGAATGAAAATGAACTTCTTTTGCTAAAAATTCAAATGTCTTCAATAAAATTCCGGTTCATTGGCTTGAAAATTCGACTATTTGCTTAAAAATTCATCTTTGTAGCTTGAAAACTCAACAATTTGGTTGAAAATTGAATTATTTTTTTGAAAATTCAACTATTTTGTTACAAAATCATCTTTTTTATTCGAAAATTTAACTGTTTTATGGAAAATTCGTCTTCTTGAATAGAAAATTCGTCCTTTTGGATTCAAAATTCATCTTTTTTGGCAAAAAAAAAGTCATATTTTGTGGTTAAAAATGAACTTTTTAGTTGAAAATTCAACATTTCTGGTTAAAAAGTCTATTATTGTATTTATTTTAGTTTCAGAATTCATCTCTTTTGTTAAAAAATTCTATTTGGCTGAAAAGTTATTACTTTATAGAAAATTAAAATATTTTGTTTATAAGTTACATTTTTTGGTCAATCCAAATTCAACTGTTTTAAATAGAAAATTTATACGTTTGGATTGAAAATTAATCTTTTTTGGTAGAAAAGTCGTCTTGCTTGGTTGAAAATGAGGTTTTTATTTTTGAAAATTCAACACATAAAATTTAGTTATAAATATAATATATTTAGTTATAAAATTTTAAAAAATTCGTATTCTGGCTTAAAAATTCAACTTTTTGGTTAAAAATACAGCTTTTTTTTTTTAATTCTACCATTTTGTTAAAAATTAATCTTTTTTGGTCAGAAATTCAACTGTTTTGTACAAAATTTGGTTAAAAATTTAATTACTTTTTGAAAATTTAACTATTTTGTTAAAAAGTTATCTTGTCTGTTAGAAAATTCAAGTTTTTTAAATAGAAAATTTGTTCGTTTGGAATAAAAATGAACTTCTTTTGCTGAAAATTCAAATTTCTTCCATAAAATTCCGGTTTTTGGCTTGAAAATTCAACTATTTGTTTAAAAATTCATCTTTGTAGCTTGAAAATTCAACAATTTGGTTGAAAATTGAATTAGTTTGTTGAAAATTCATTTATTTTGTTAAGCAATTATTCTTTTTTGGTCGAAAATTTAACTGTTTTGTTTAAAATTCGTCTTTTTGAATAGAAAATTCGTCCTTTTAGATTCTACATTCATCTTTTTTGGCCAGCCATATGTTTTACTTAAACATTATCTTTTATGTTTGAAAATTCGAAAATTTGATTGAAAATTCATCTTTGAAGATTGAAAATTCATACTTTTGGATTGAAAATTATTCTTTTTTGGTAAAAAGTCATTTTTGTTGTTGTTGAAAATGATTTTTTTTGTTAAAAGTTCAACTTTTCTGGTTAAAAAGTCTTCTATTGTATTTATTTTAGGTTCAGAATTCATCACTTTCGGTAAAAAAAATTTATTTGGTTGAAAATTTAATTATTTTGTGGAAAATTAAACTATTTTGTTAAAAAGATATCATTTTTGGGTGAAAGTTCAACTTTTTTGAATAGAAAATATGTCTTTTTGAATTAAATTATTCTTTTTTGGTAAAACGTCATCTTTCTTGGTTGGAAATCAACTTTTTTGTTGAAAGTTCCATTTTTTTTTAAATTCAACTATTTTGTTAAAGTAATCTTCTTCGATCAAAAATTTGACTCTTTATTCAAAATTCGTCATTTTGAATAGAAAATTCGTCCTTTCTGGTAGAGAAGCCATATTTTTTGGTTAAAAATGAACTTTTTTGTTGAAAAGTCAACTTTTCTGGTTGAAAAGTCAACTTTTCTGGTTGAAAAGTCAACTTTTCTGGTTGAAAAGTCAACTTTTCTGGTTGAAAAGTCTACTATTATATTTATTTTTGGTTCAGAATTCATCTCTTTTGGTAAAAAATTCTATTTGGTTTAAAATTTAATTATTTTGTCGAAAATTAAACTTTTCTAAATTGAAAATATGTCTTTTTGGATTAAATTAATACTTTTTTTTTGTAGAAAAGTCTTCTTTCTCGGGTGAAAATAAACTTTTTTAGTTAAAAATTAATCTTCATTCTTAAAAAATCATCCTTTTAGTTTGAAAATTCAACTATTTGGTTGAAGTTCAATCTTTTTTGTTTCAAAATTTGACCATTTCGTTGAAAATTCATCTCTGTGGCTTGAAAATGCAACTTTTTTTTGAAAATTCAATTTTTTGTCAAAGTTATCTTTTTTTATCGAAAATTTGACTGAAATTTCGTCTTTTTGAATAGAAAATTCGTCTTTTTGGATTGAAAATGATTTTTTTTTGGTTAAAAATGAACTTTTTTGTTGAAAATTCAAATTTTCATAAGTCTACTATTTTATTTATTTTTGGTTCAGAATTCATATTTTTTGGTAAAAAATTCTGTTTGTTTGAAAATTTAACTACTTTGTCGAAAATGAAACTATTTTGTTAAAAACTTATCTTTTTTGGTAGATTCCAATTCAATATTTTTAAATGGAAAATTTGTACGTTTGGGTTGAAAATTAATATTTTTTGGTTAAAAATGAACTTTTTTGATAAAAATTCAACTTTTCCGGTTGAAAATTTTACTTTTGTATTTATTTTTGGCTCAGAATTCATCTCTTTTGGTAAAAATTTTTATTTGGTTGAAAATTTAATTACTTTGTCGAAAATGAAACTATTTTGTTAAAAACTTATCTTTTTTGATAGATTCAAATTCAATATTTTTAAATGGAAAATTTGTACGTTTGGATTGAAAATTAATATTTTTTGGTTAAAAATGAACTTTTTTGATAAAAATTCAACTTTTCCATTTGAAAATTTTACTTTTGTATTTATTTTTGGCTCAGAATTCATCTCTTTTGGTAAACATTTTTATTGGGTTAAAAATTTAATTACTTGTCGAAAATGAAACTATTTTGTTCAAAACTTTTTTTTTTGTCGATTCAAGTTCAACTTTTTTAAATAGAGAATTTGTACGTTTGGATTGAAAATTCATATTTCTTGGTTAAAAATGAACCTTTTTGTTGAAAATTCAACTTTTATTGCTGAAAATTCAACTGTCTTCTAAAAAATGCGTCTTTTTGGCTTGAAAATTCAACAATTTTGATTTTTGGTTGAAGGTCAATGTTTTTTGTTTGAAAATTCGACTATTTGGTTCAAAATTAATCTTTATAGCTTGAAAATTCAACTTTTTGGTTAAAAATTCAACTGTTTTCTTTAAAATTCGTGGTTTTGAATAAAAAAATCGTCTTTTCGGATTAAAAAGTCATCTTTTTTGGTCGAAAATTTAACTATCTTTTTTGTCTTTCTCGGATATAAAATTCCTCCTTTTGGATTACAAATTTCAACTATTTTGTTGGAAATTCACCTTTTTGGCTTGAAAACTCAATTTTTTTTTTGCTGAAAATTGTTACTTTTTGGTTGATTTAACAACTTTTGATTATCAATTAAAATCTATTTTTGTCTGAAATATCTATTATTTTTGTTTTCATTAAGAATTCATTTTTTTTGGTTGAAAATTCAAGTAGTTTGTTAAAATTTTATCTGTTTTGATAGAAATTTAATCTTTTTTCGTTAAAAAAGCAACTGTTTGACTAAAAATTAATCAGTTTTGGTTGAAGTTTCATGTATTTTGTTGAAAATTCTTCTTTCTTGGGTGAATTTAACTATTTTAGATTAAGAATAAATTTTTTTTTGCTTATATATCAACTATTATATTTTTTTTGTTTTGAGAACTCATCTTTTTAGCAAGTCTTTTTTCTTCGATGAAAAGGAACTTTTTCTTGAAAATTCAACGGTTTTTTAAATCATTCGTTCATTTGGAATAAAAAAATTTCAACTATCTCGTTGAAAATGCAATTTTTTTTGGTTGATGTTTAATATTTTTTGTTTTGATAAAGAATCGACGAAAAGCTTTTTCTACCAAAAGAAATGAGTTTCCCACAAAATAATTAAGTTTTAAAGCTATAAATATTCAGCTTTCTTAGCTTTAAAACTTAATTATTTTGTCGAAGGCTCATCTCTTTTGGCAGTAAATTTTATTTTAAAGAATCCATTCCCATATTTTTGTGAAAAATCACCCTAAAATAGATTCAAACGTACTGAAAATAAATTAATATTTTTTTAAATATAAAAAATAGAACCATTTTATAATTAGAACATTAATAATAAAACGTCAATTTGCTATAGCCAATTGTTTTATTTGAAAAATTATTTTTGCCCAAAAATATATGGATGACTCGGAGGTAATTTATAACTATTAGAAGCCCACCGACATCAATTCTACCGCAGGGAGATAAAGCTCACATAATATCTCCAATTTTGTAAAGGAAACTTGTAGTCAAAGTCCAGGATCTCTCTTCTATTAAAGATTGTCGTAAATTCGTGTTTACTTTGCAAAAATAAGTCCGCTTCGAGAGGTTCCGTATTGATAGAAAAGTCCCGAGCATCTTCCAAATCTTTGAGACTTCTTGACGATTCCGATTGCGAGTCCAAATCCGGAAGAGAAGTTAGGGTGGAATCCGAAAAGCGCTCCCAAGTGGGACAACACTTGATGAGGTTCGTCGGTTTTTTAAAATCGTTGCTGCACTCGAGACGAGAATTGTTGCAAATTGTAGCAGCAGGTGCTGTGTTATTTGGCGGTAGGAGAATTGCAGAGTCCGGGTTTGCAGATTCAGAGACGACCTCGGCGAGGTCGTTGCAGCGAGATCTTCTGGGCACAAAGACAGTTCCGGGTAGGTGACTTGCGATTAAAATCGATCCCAAAATCGTCGCAACTCCGGCGACATAGGCAGCGAGGCAGACGGAAGAGACGCTGAGGAAGGCTTGAATCACGGGCATCAACTGAAGAGCGTCTATCAGGCAATTGAGTTCAGTATAGGAGAACCAACCTCGTCTACTTCCCTCTTTATAGGACAAGTCCTTTTCCAACTTCCGCAATCGTTCCCAGAAATCATTATTGTCTACAAAAACTGTCCAATCCTGGGAAAGAATAAATCAAGATTAATCAATATTACACTTTTTTTAGAAAAAGTTAGGGACTTTACAAAAAATTGTATATGTTTTGAGAACGTTGGATATGATTTACAGAAGTTTCTGTATTATAGAGAGAATTTTTAAGAAGAAAATTAGAAACACAATATTATAAAGTCAATCCGTGCAAAAAATTTTATTTTTGAAAAGAAAGGCTCAGAAACATTGTGAATCCAAAAATCAGTTGCTTTGAAAAATACACATTCAAAAAGTATTTTTCAAAGCAACTGATTTTTGGATTCACAATGTTTCTGAGCCTTTCTTTTCAAAAATAAATTTTTGTGCACAGATTGACTTTATAATATTTTGTTTCAAATTTTCTTCTTAAAAATTTAACAGAGACATTAAGCCATAGACCTTGATATTTGGTTCTCTTGAGTTCGGATTTAATTGCCATTCTCAGATAATCGGTTTCTTGGTCAACTTTCAAAATATATCGAGAAAATTCCAGTCAATTCAATATGAATAACACCATTCTTCCACTTATAATTCTTTAAAATTGGCCGATTATTTTTTTTCGATTACAATAATTAAAAATCCTTTACTTTAAAACTTTTCCATTTTGGATTTTTATTTGTAAGCGTACATTTTTAACTCAAGGAATTTAAAATGCAGTCTTGAAGACTTAAACAATTAAAAATCAACTGTAAATATAAATAAATTAATTATTTTTAAAATGGATCTGTACCTCATGTATTAAAAAGTGAACAATAATTGTTAAAATCATCTTTTTTGGTCGAAAATTTAACTGTTTTGTTGAAAATTCGTCTTTTTGAATAGAAAAGTCGTCCTTTTGGTTTCAAAATTCATCATTTTTGGTTAAAAGGTAATATTTTTTGGTTAAAAATGAACTTTTTGCTCATAAATGAACTTTTTTGACAAAAATTCAACTTTTCTGGTTGAAAATTTTACTATTGTATTTATTTTTGGTTTAGAATTCATCTCTTTTGGTAGAAAAGTCGCCTTTCTTGGTTGAAAATGAGCTTCTTATTTTTGAAATTTCAGCTTCTATTGCTCTAAATTCAACATATAAAATTTAGTTATAAATATAATATAATATATTAGATTATAAAATTTGTCTTTTTGAATAGAAAAGTCGTCCTTTTGGATTCAAAATTCATCATTTTTGGTAAAAAGGTAATATTTTTTCGTTAAAAATGAACTTTTTGGACAAAAAATAAACTTTTCTGATTGAAAATTTTACTATGGTAATTATTTTTGGTTTAGAATTCATCTCTTTTGATAAAAAATTCTATTTGAGTGAAAATTTCTCATTTTGTCGAAAATGAAACTATTTTTTTAAAAAGTTATCTTTTTTGACCAATTCAAATTCAACGTTTTTAAATAAAAAATCTGTACATTTGGATTGAAAATTAATCTTTTTGGGTAGAAAAGACGTCTTTCTTGAAAAATGAGCATTTTATTTTTGAAAATTTAACTTCTATTGCTCTAAATTCAACATATAAAATTTAGTTATAAATACAATAAATTAGGTTATAACATTTTTTTAAATTCGTCTTTTTAGCTTAACAATTCAACTTTTTGGTTAAAAATACAGCTTTATTTTTTTTAAATTCAACTATTTTGTCAAAAAGTCATCTTTTTTTGTCAAAAATTCATTTTTTTTGTTCAAAATTAGGTTGAAAATTAAATTATTTTGTTGGAAATTCAACTATTTTGTTAAAAAGTCATCTTTTTTGTTCGAAAATTTAACTGTTTTGTTCAACATTAGCCATTTAGGACGAAAAATTTTATTTTTGTGGTGATTTTGGTCAAGAAGTTTCTGTTTTATAGCGAGAAAATTCCAGTCAATTCAATATGAATGCGTACATCTTTAATTTAAAAAAATTGTAAAATGCAGTCATGAAGACTTAAACAATTGAAAATTAAAAGCGTTTGAAGTTGAAATTTTGTTATAAAAAAGATTTTTATTTTATCAACTGTAAATATAAAGAAACAAATTATTTTTAAAATGGATTTATACTTGAAGTATTAAAAAGTGAACAATAATTGATTTGACAAAACGATTCTAAATCTGTTCAAAATTTAAGAATTTCCTAAAAATTATACATTGAAAATTAAACTGTATCAATTCGAAAGTTTTAGTTATTAAAAAAATGCAAACGTCCAATTGAAATTTTATAAACTATTTTCAACTTAAAAATAATTTCATAATAATATATTTGTAATTAAAGGCTTTCATTAAATTAAAAATATTGTTTCAGTCTAAAATATTCCCTTTTTAACCCATTCAATTTTAAATTTTTTTGATTGAGAAAAAGAATAATTATTTAATATTTAATATTTATCTTTTTCAGTTAAAAATTCATCTATTTTGTTGAAAATTGGCCTTTTTCTGGTAGAAAATTAATGTTTTTGGTTGAAAATTCATTTAGTTAATTGAAAGTTATTTTTTTATTGAAAATTAATTTTTTAAATAAAACTTTAACTAAATTATTTGTCGAATTTTTTTTTTTACAGACATTTAATTTTCTTGGTAGAAATTTCACTTGTTTAGTTGAAAATTGAACTATTTTATTGAAAATTGATATTATTTGCCTAAAAACTTATTTGTCTAACTGAAAATTAAACTATTTTATTTTGTTGTTGAAAATTTATCTTTTTTAGATGAAAATTTATCTATTTTGTTGAAAATCAGTTATTTTTTTTTGGTAGAAAATTAAACTTTTTGGTTGAAAATTTCAAAAAAAAAAAGACTTGAACAATTAAAAATTAAAAGCGTTTGAAGTTGAAATTTTGTGATAAAAAACATTTGTACGTTTGAATTGGAAATGAATCTTTTTTGGTAGAAAAATCGTCTTTCTTGGTTGAAAATGAACTTTTTTTGATAAAAATTCAACTTGTCTGGTTGAAAATGGTACTACTGTATTTATTTTTGGTTTAGAATTCATCTCTTTTTGTAAAAAATTCTATTTGGCTGAAAATTGAATTATTTTGTCGAAAATTACACTATTTTGTTGAAAGATTATCTTTTTGGTCAATTCAAATTCAACTTTTTTAATTAGAAAATTTGTACGTTTGGATTGAAAATAAGTCTTTTTTTGTACAAAAGTCGTCTTTCTTGGTTGAAAATGAGATTTTATTTTTGAAAATTCAACTTTTATAGCTGAAAATTCAGCATATAAAATTTAGTTATAAATATAACATATTTAGTTATAAAATTTAAAAAATTCGTCTTTTTGGCTTAAAAATTCAACGTTTTGGTTAAAAATACAGCTATTTTTAAATTCTACTATTTTGCTAAAAAGTCATCTTTTTTGGTCAAAAATTCAACTGTTTTTTTTTCTCCAAATTTTGGTTGAAAATTCAATTATTTGGTTGAAAATTCAATTATTTGGTTAAAACTTTCATTATCTTGTTAAAAATTCAAAAATTTTGTTAAAGTCATCTTTTTTGGTCGAAAATTTAACTGCTTTTTTTTGGGTCAAAATTCGTCATTTTGGATTGAAAATTTTATTTCTTTTTTTTTTGTAGAAAAGTTATATTTTTCGGTTAAAGATAAACTTTTTTGATAAAAATTCAACATTTCTGGTTGAAAATTTTACTATTGTATTTATTTTTGGTTTAGAATTCATCTCCTTTGGTAAAAAATTCTATTTGGCTGAAAATTTAATTATTTTGTCGAAAATTAAACTACTTTGTTAAAAAGTTTTCTTTTTTTTGTCAATTCAAATTCAACTTTTTTAAATAGAAAATTTGTACGTTTGAAATGGAAATTAATCTTTTTTGGTAGAAAAGTCGTCTTTCTTGGTTGAAAATGAGCTTCTTATTTTTGAAAATTCAACATTTATTGCTCAAAATTCAACATATGAAATTTAGTTCTAAATATAATATAATATATTAAGTTATAACATTTGAAAAATTCGTCTTTTTGGCTTAAAATTTCAACTTTTTGGTTAAAAATTCAACTATTTTTTTTTTAATTCAACTATTTGGTTAAAATCATCTTTTTTGGTCAAAAATGAAACTATTTGGTTAAAAACTTATCTTTTTTGGTCGATTCAAATTCAACTTTTTTAAATAGAAAATTTGTTCTTTTGGATTGAAAATTCATATTTTTTGGTTAAAAATGAACCTTTTTGTCGAAAATTCAACTTTTCTTGTTGACAAGTATTGTATTTATTTTTGTTTCAGAATTCCATCTATTTTGATAAAAAATTCTATCTAGTTGAAAATTTAATTACTTTGTCGAAAATGAAACTTTTTGGACGATTCAAATTCAACTTCTTTAAACAGAAAATTTGTCCTTTTGGATTGAAAATTCATATTTTTTGGTGATTTTGGTTACAGAAGTTTCTGTATTATAGCGAGAAAATTCGAGTCAATTCAATATAAATGACACAATTTTATCCACGGATAATTCTTTAAAATTGGTAGATTATTTTTTTCATTGACAAAATATGACTTAATATAAACAATTCGTAATTCGAAAATGTTTTACTTTATAAGTTTTCCATTTTCCATTTTTATTTCTAAGCGTACAATTTTAATTTAAGGAATTTTAAAATGCAATCTTGCAGACTTAAACAATTAAAAACTAAAAGCGTTTGAAGTTGAAATCTTGCGATAAAAAACATTTTTATTTTATCAACTGTAAATATAAAGAAATAAATTATTTTGAAAATGGACCTGTACTTTAAGTATTAAAAAGTGAACAATAATTTATTTGCCTAAACGATTCTAAATCCGTTCAAAATTTAAGAATTTCCAGAGTTTAACATTGAAAATTAAACTGTATGAATTCAAAAGTTTTAGTTATTTAAAAAATGTAAACATCCGATTGAAACTTTATAAACTATTTTCAAATTAAAAATAATTTCATAATAATATATTGTTGAAAATTTGCCTTTTTTTGGTAGAAAATTAATCTTTTTAATTGAAAATTCATTTACTTAATTGAAAGTTAGTTTTTTTATTGAAAATTAATTTTTTAAATAAAACTTTAACTAAATTATTTGTCGAAAATTTTTTTGTACAGACATTTAATTTTCTTGGTAGAAATTTCACTTGCTTAGTTGAAAATTAAACTATTTCGTTGAAAAGTGATATTATTTGCCTAAAAACTTATTTCTCTAACTGATAATTAAACTATTTTATTTTTATTGGCTTGAAAACTCATTAATTTTATTGAAATTTCAAATATTTTGTTGAAAATTCATCTCTTTCTGTAGCAATTTGACCTTTTTTGGTTAAAAATTCTACTGTCTGGTTAAAAATTAATCTAGTTCGGTTAAAAATGAACTTTTTTGTTGAAAGTTCAATTGTTTTGAAGAAAATTCGTATTTTTGGCTCAAAAATTCAACAATTTGATGGAAAATTTAAATATTCAGTTAAAAATTGATGCAGTTTGTTGGAAATTCGTTTTTTTTTTGTCAAAAATCCACTTTTGTTTTTGTGAAAAATCAATTATTTTGTTGAAATTTCGTCTGTGTAGGTTAGAACATTTAACTTCCTGGTTGAAAATTAATCTTTTTGATTTAAAATTCAACTTTTTTATAGAAAATTCGTATTTTTGGCTTGAAAATTCAAATATTCGGAATAAAATTCAACTATTTCGTACAAAATTACAATTACAAAATTATTATACAAAAAAACTATTTTGTATAAAATTAGTTTTTTTTTTATTATTCAAACATAATTCTTCTCAATGAAAATTTGACTAATCCATTTTTGGATTCAAAATTAATGTTTCTTTATTTAAAAATTCAACTATTTAATTTAAAAATTTAGAAACGAAAAAAGTATAAACTAAAAATTATTCAAATAAAATTTGAACTAACATCACATCCATTGTTTAAAGTATTTAGTTGAAAAATTATGTAATTTTTTTAATATTCTTCTTTTTTGGTAGAAAATTAATCTTTTTTTGTGGAAAATTAAACTAATTTGCTAAAAGTTTATGTATTTGTTGTAAATACGTCTTTTTAAATAAAAAAGAACAATTTTTTTGGTTTAAAATTAAGCATTTTGTTGGAAATTTGTCTTTGTTGGTTAAATCAAACTGTTTTTTATTTTCGATTAAAATATTTTGTTCTTGAAATATTAACTATTACATTTTTCGTTGAAAATTCATCTTTTTTAGGTTTAAAATTAAACACCTTGGTTAAAAGTTGAACTACTTTCTTAAAAGTTCATTCTTTCGTTTGAAGATTGATACTTTTAGTTGAAAATTCGCTTTTTTGTTTGTTAAAAAGTAATTTTTTTAAATGAAAATTTAATTATTTTGTTAAAAATTCCACTGATTGGTTGTAAATTAAATTTGTTGTCGAAAATTCATATTCTTGGATTAAAAATTCAGCTGATTTATAAAAATTTCGTCTTTTTGGCTTGAAAATTCAACAATTTGTTATTTTTTGTTAAGTATTTTGTTGAAAATTCCGCTTTTTTTTGTTAAATCTAATTGTTTTTTATTTTCAATTATTATCTTTTTTTTTTGCTGAAATAGCAACTATTACATTTTTTGTTGAAAATTAATTTTTTTCGGTTGAAAATTAAACTCCTTGGTTGAAAGAAAATTAGTTTTTTTTTTAAACTGAAAAATAATTCTTGTCAATGAAAATTTATCTACTCCATTTACGGTTAAAAATTGATCTTTTTTATTTAAAAATTCAACTATTAGGTGAAAAAAATGTATAAACGAAAAAAATATTAACTAAAAATTAATCAAATACAATTTCTTAAATATTCTTTGGAATCTAATAATTTTTTATTAAAAATAACAATTATTTCCGTTACGTTAATATAACTTTAAACTGTTAAAAAATTGAAAATCCGGATCGAACTATAATGATTGAACCTTTAAAATCTAATAACTTTTGTTTAAAAATGTCAATTTATGGTGAAAATCGTTAAGACCGAAAAACGTAAATTGTTAAAAAAAAATTAACTCATAAATCTAATATTCTTTTATTGAAAATATCAATTTCCGGTGTAAAACGCTAACGAAATCTAAAATTGTTGAAAATTGGGAATCTTGATGATGATTTTTGTTCAAAAATTCTAATTTCCGGTGAAAAAAAAACAACCTAAAATTTTTCTTCTTCTTCGAAACTTTATGATTATTTCATATTGAAATTCTTTTTTTAATACTAATGTATTTCATACATTACTCATAAGTTTTTGATTAATACTCTTAATTTTCTTATAATTCTTGAAAAATTAATCGCGGCTTAAAAAAAATGGAAAAAATTCTCAAATATGGGGGATTTCGAGAAAAATAGGGTAAAAATACGGAAAAAGAAGAATAAAGAATAAAAATTAAATTTTTCTATACATACGATTGCATTAAGGAATTCCATTTCCAAACGATTCATTTGGGGAAGAGTCAAATCGCCAGATTTTGCCCATTCTGCGTTAAAGACTTCATCTTCTTCGCCATCGTCTTGTAAAAATTTGCTCGCCACCATCTGCAAATATTTGTCAGATATTAATATTCTGAAGAATAAAAATCTTCATAAGAAATTTTACAATCAACCCAATTTTCAGGGCCAAAAAGGTTGTTTAGTCTGGAAAATTAACTCTTCAACATAAATTTAACTTCAAATTGCTTTTCTAAGTCAAATTTTTAGTTTACTAACCTAATGTTTCTGAAGTATTAAAACTGAATTGCAATGTCTATTTAAACTATTATTAATTAGTTTATAAATAATCAAAATTCCCCCTTTTCACGTTTTCCACGTGAATAAGAACTGAATTAATAGAACCTAAAAAAAATCCAACTATTTTTCGTTGAAAGTTAATATTTTTTGGTTTAAAAGGCTACTATTATATTTTTGGACTAGAATTTATCTTTCTGGTTAAAATTTTTTATTATTTGGTTGAAAATTCAACTGTTTTGTAGAAAAGTCATCTTTTTGGATTCAAAGTTCAACAATTTAGTTACATTTTTCTCTCGACTGAAAAATCTTTCTTGGTTGAAAACTGAACACTTTTACTTTTTTTGCAAATTAATTATTTTAACAGAAAATTTAACAGTTCCATTTTTATTTGAAAATGTATCTTTTTTAAATGGAAATCCAAATATTTGGTTTCAAATTCATACATTATGTTGAACATTTGTTTTCGATTGAAAATTAATCTCTTGGTTGATAATTCATTTATTTTCTTAAAAATGAGACTATTTAGTTGAAAATTTGTTGTTTTTTGCCGAAAATTAATTTATTGTTTTAACTGAAAACTTCACTGTTCCATTTTTTGTTACAAATTGAACTATTCAATTGCAAATTAACGTTTTTGTTGAAAAGTAAACTGCTTTATAGAAAATTCGTCTTTTTGGCATTAAAATTCAACAATTTGGATACATTTTTTTCATTCTTGACCACAAAATCTTTCTTGGTTGACAAATTAACTCTTTTGCTGAAAATTTATCTTTTTTAGTTCAAAATTCAATTTTTTCGTTGAAAATTCATCTACTTGGTTGCAAATTATTCTGTTGTTGTTGATAATTCAACTGTTTTCTACCAAAATCGCCTTTTTGACTTCAAAATTCAACAATTTGGATACATTTTTTTCTCTCTTTATGCCAAAAATATTTCTTGGTTGAAAACTCAACCGTTTTGTTGAAAATTTATCTTTTTTAGTTGAAAATTTATATTTATTACTTGAAAATTCAGCTATTCTGTTAAAATTTTTTGTTTTTTGTTGAAGATTCATCTCTTTGGTCATAAAATTTAAGGTCTTTGTTGAAAATTCGTTTGTTTTTTAAATTAATTATTTTAACTGAAAATTGAACTGTTCGATTTTTGGTTGAAATTTTTTTTTAGTTGAAAACCCAAATATTTAGTTACCAATTCATGCATTATGTTGAAAATTCATCGATTTTTTTGAAATTTTAAATTGTTCCATTTTTGTTTAAAAATATATCTTTTTTATTTAAAAATTTGTTTGCAAATTAACTTTTTTTGCTGAGAATTGAACTGCTTTCTAGAAAATTCATTTATTTTGGTAAACATTTCTCTTCTAAGTTAAAAATATAAAATAATCTCCTGTTTGAAAATTTATTTATTTTGTTAAAAATTTAACTATTTTGTCGAAAATTCATTTTATATGAAAATAATTTTTTTTACCTGAAAGTTTAATATTATTCCATTTTTTATTGAACCTACCTTAGGTTGAAAATTCAACTATTTGATTAAAATTTCATGTATTTTGTAGAAAAGTTGTCCTTTTTGGTAGAAAATTAAACCGTTTTGCAATAAATTCGTCCTTTAGGCTTTAAATTCCATCAGTTTCGTAGAAAAATTAACCGTTTGCTTGAAAATTTACTTTTTTGTTGAAAAAATCATATTTTCGGGCTGAAAATTCCACTAGTTTGTAAAAATTTTGTCTTTCTGGCTTGAAAAATCAACAATTTGGTAGAAAATTCAACTATTTTGTTGAAAAATCGTATTTTTTGGTTGAAGATTCATCATTTTAGTTAAAGTCATCTATTTGGTTTGAAGTATAACTGCTTTGTTAAAAATTCGTTTCTTTATATTTAAAATAACTTTTTAAATTCAAAATTGAACTATTCCATTTTTGGTTGAAAATTTGGCGATTTTGTTGACATTTTT
This sequence comes from Andricus grossulariae, assembly GCA_011634705.1. Lineage (NCBI taxonomy): Eukaryota > Metazoa > Arthropoda > Insecta > Hymenoptera > Cynipidae > Andricus > Andricus grossulariae. The sequence continues at coordinate 30,059,753 of JAABKJ010007545.1, read as the reverse complement.
CTTGTCGGAAATTAATTCTTTAAACTGAACATTTAACTGTTCCATTTTTTGTGAAAAATTGATATTTTTTAATTGAAAATACATTTATTTGGTTGCAAATTAAAGTTTTTGTTAAAATTTATCTTTTTTGTTGAAAATGTATCTTTTTTAGTTTGAAATCTAAATATTTGGTTGAAAATTCATGTATTTTGTTGACAATTCTTTTCCGGTAGAAAATTAATCTCTTAGTTGAAAATTCATCTTTTCGGTTGAAAATTCGTTTTTTTTTTGCCGAAAATTAATTTATCGTTTTGAATGAGAATTTTATTTTTATAAAATGTTATCTTTTGTAATTGAAAATTCATTTATTTTGTTGAAAATTAAATTTATTTTTGCGAATTCAACTATTTTATCACAAATTTAAAGATTTTATTGGAAATTCCTTTTTTTTTGCCGAAAATTAATTTATTCTTGTAACTGGAAATTAAATTGTACCATTTTTTGTGAAAAAAACTAATCTTTTTTAGTTATAAATTTAACTATTCGTTTGCAAATTAACTTTTTTGTTGAAAATTAAACTGTTTTCCATAAAATTCGTATTTTTGGCTTTAAAATTCAACAATTTGGTTAAATTTTGTTCTTTTTCGAGCAAAAAAATCTTTCTCAATTGAAAAATTAACTCTTTTGTTGAAAATTTATCTTTTTTAGTTGAAAATTCAACTGCTTGATTGAAAATGCAATTATTTTGGTGAACATTTCTCTTTTCGGTAGCAAATTAATCTCTTAGTTGAAAATTAATCTATTTTGTTGAGAATTTAACGATTTGTTTTCTAGAAAATTCGTATTTTTTTGCATTAAAATTTAAGAAATTTGGTTAATTTTCTTTTTCTACACCAAAATTTTTTCTGAGTTGGAAAGTATCTCTTTTGTCGAAAATTAATTTTTTTAGTTGAAAATTGATCTTTTAGTCGAAAATTCAACTATTTGGTTGAAAATTAATTTCTTTTGTTCAAAAGTTGTCATTTTCGTACAAAATTAATCCTCTTCGTTGAAAATTCATCTTTTCGGTTGAAAATTATACTATTCGGTTAAAAATGTATCTATTTGTTTGCAAATTAACTTTTTTGTTGAAAATTAAAATGTTTTCCTCAAAATTCGTAATTTTAGCTTTAAAATTCAACAATTTGGTTAAATTTTTTTTCATGGACCGAATCATTATTCCTGTTGAAAAATTAACTCTTTTGTTGAAAATTTATCTTTTTTAGTTGAAAATTCAACTGCTTGATTGAAAATGCAATTATAAGTGAGGAAAGTGCATTACTCCATCTAGATGCTTCACTTCTGAAAGCCGAAGTAAAGAAAGCAGAATTTGAAAAATCCCATCAAGAGCTACTCGACAAGAAAATGCACGAAAATTTTCACAGAAATGTAGAAAAGCAGTCCTTGCCGACGGAGCAATTTTTTGCTTTTCTCAGATCATCAGGGCCTAATTCAGGCACAAATTTTATATTTTCGCCTGCCAGGACAGTGTCATTTCCACGTGAGCTTACCGTGAGCGCATTTTATGTCAATAAGTTCCCAGCGATAGGCTATACATACACTCGCAGAGTACCTAGAACACATACTATCGGGGCCTCCCACCCACGCAGGAACGACGTATGTCTACAGACACAATGCGGCCCTAAGAGTGCTCTATTACCATGTTTGTCGCTCTTACGGTGTTGGCCGCGACCCTGCCCTACCGAACGTTCCAAGGGAGATAGAGTCAATTGTCCACAACGAGAAGTGCCAAATTTTCGGGAACTACGATTTTCGGACAGCAGTCTCCGTTGCTCACTCGAGGCCTGACATTGTTCTACAAGACTGCCAAGGAGAAAGAGAATGAGAAGAGGTATCAAGACCTCAAAAGGGAGCTGCAAATACTGTACAGAAAATATTCGATATAAGTAATTGTCCTTGTGATAGGTGCTCTGGGAGGTACGAAACTATCACTGGTTCGTAACCTTGAAGCCATAGCTGCGAGCCAAAAATATGCCAAGGCACTTGCGAGATGGATGCAAAAAGCTGTCATCCTTAGGTCCCTTCGTGTCCTCAAGACACACGAGGGTTTCGTCCTCCTGTCGTTGTGATTTCGTCGTGTCCTGTGACCACCCATCTCACGGTTGTGAGACGTGGCCATGAGGGTGTTTTACCGCGGTCCTACTGGGAGACGGTGTCATATTAATATGGAAGTTGCTCCCAGCGGGACATACAGCACATAACCCTTGTTATATCTCCTTGTTCGGAGCCATTCTAATCTTTTCAACCGACTAAACTAAATCTCTTGGCCGAGCAAAAAAAAAAAATGTTTTATTCATCCCAATATTTAATTTTTCAATTAAATCGACACCCTGATATTTTCAACAGGTCCTCCAATAATATCAGTTTCATTTCCTTATTTCAACCAATTTCTATGAAAATCATAATTTTCAAAATTTTATCTATTCAAATAATTATTGAGAATGCAAAAATTGTAAAGATAAAATTCCTGTGTATAAATGTATATATTTAAATCTAATATTTTTTCACACAGTCATCACGACACTAATTGAATTCCTGTTATAAGTCACAATAGACAATATTTTTATGGTTTTCTAAAGGGTGGATGAACACTTGCCACACAAACCTAAACTAGTAAGCAGATCTTTGAAATCATAAAATGTGAATTCTGAATTGTCTTGAAAACGGTCAAAGATACGTGAAAGCTAATTAAATTTGAGGTTTGTTTTTCACCAACTTAAACTAATGTAATAAAAATATTTTTTCATTGAAAAATAAAATGAAACTTTCGAGTCATCCTGAAAACCTCTCGCCGTTTTCAGGGGTTTCTCAAGGGGGGTGGTCCTCGGTCAGCCCAGCTTCAACCGGTGAACAAATTTTCAATATTGAAAAAATCAAAATTTTGAATTATCTTGAAAACAGTAAGAGCAAAGTGAAAACTAAGTAAATGATAAGGTTTTAAAGGCGTGGTTTGTCTTCAAGCAGCTCAAACAAACCTAATAAAAATATTTTTTGAATACAAAAAAAAAGAAAATTTTGAGAATTCTTGAAAACAGTTAGAGATACGCTAAAACTGACAATATTTCCAGAGTTTTTGGAGAGGAGAATCACTTTCGACTAAAATTTTAGGCTTTTGCAGTGGAATTTTGTTTTCGAACAACATGAATCGACTCATTAAAAAGATTCTTAAAATACCAAAAAACAATGAAAATTTTAAGTTATCTGGAAAGCGATGAGATATAAGCGAAAACTAACAAAATTTTCAGGGTTTTCTGAAAGAGGATGCTCCTCAACAATCATTACCTGAACCAGTGAACAAATGTTCGAGATTCGGGAAAAAATACAAAATTTTGAATAACCTCTAAAAGGATCGCGGTTACGTGAAAAGTGGCAACATTTTTAAGATTTTACAGAGAGGCTTTGTTTTAGACTAATTTGAAGTAACGCAATAGACAATATTTTTAGGCGTTTCTATAGGGCAGAAGTCCTTTGCCACCTAGACATAAACCAGTAAACAGATTTTTGAAAATTAAAAATGTCAAAATTTTGAATTAACTCGAAAACGGTCAAAATACACAGAAATTTATTAAAATTCAAGTATTTTACAAAGGGGCTCTGTTTTCGACCAACTTGGACTAACCCCATTAAAACATTTTAATAATTCAAAACAACAATCAATTTTTTGAATTATATCGAAAACGACCAGATACATGAAAAATTAGTCAATTTAAAGGGGTTTGCAGAGCAGGACTGTTTTCTGCAAACTCAAACTAACCCAATAGAATTATTGGAAATTCAAAAACAAAATTTAAATTTTGATTCGTCTTGAAACAGGTGAGAGATACGCGAGAACTGACCAAATTTTCACCGATTGATGAAGATCCCCGACCACCCCGACCTAACATCCTAAAGATACACAAAAGCTGAAAAAATTTCGGGTTTTTTCACCTTAGTCATCATGAATGAATCCTGTAAATGTATTTTCAATTTGAAGGAAAAAACAATGTTGAATGACCTCGCAACCGGTGAGATAAGCAAATCTGACAAAATTGTTAGGTTTTCAAAAAAGGGGTAGTCCTCAGCTACCAAAAATTAACCCAATCAAAAGATTTCCAAAAGAAAAAGTCAGAATTTTAAATTATCTCAAAAACGGTGAGACATACGCGAAAACTTGAAAAATTAATCATAAATAACAATTAGTGTTTTGATATTGACAAAACTTGATACGTTTTCAGATTTTCAAAAAGCGTTGATTGATACGTGAAAACCATCAGAATTTTAGAGATTTTCTAGAAGGGGATATATTCATTCGAATTGCAAATAATTGAATGGGGAGCGAACAATTTTTATCATAATTTTCTTTTTGCTGTGTTTTTTTTCTAGAAATTTTTGTGGAAAATTCTCTTTCTAATACATTAAAGTTCAATTGTGTGGAAATAGTCCCCAATAATAGGTCAAAATCAATAAAAATTCATCGAAATATAATTTGAAATTTGTCGATAAGTTTCGGCTGCTATGTCAGCCCTTATCAATCGAAATATTTATTGCTAAAGAAAAAATTATTCACATCGAAATTAAAATATTTACAAAAATCATTCACAAAATTCAAGCAAAAAGTAAAATTAAAAGAGAATATACCTGATTTAGTGATGGTAAAAAACCATCAACGCAATTCAAAGAAACAGAAACTCCACTTAGAAAGTAAGAGTAATAAAAATACCAAATACTTATGAAATGTTTAAAATAAAACAAAAAACTTGAATTATGAACGAAGGACAAAAACATTAATGAGTCGTTGACGGATGACAGTCTCAGACTGAGGAAATTATTTGTAGTAACTCTAAAATTGAGAAACCAATCATGAAGGTAAGTATACCATTTATGATAATATAGGCAGTGATTATACTCTAATTTGGTAAGAGGTTCATATTGATCTGGAAAATTAATATGCTTAAATCTAATATTCACATTATCATCAATGTTGTTAATGAAAAAATGTTTGAAGTGGGTCCTTGAGATTATTAAAATAACGGAAAATTTATTAACTGGTTTATAAATAGTTTTGATGTTAAAACTTCTTAAAATATGTTGAATTTTTTCAGAAAGGTTTTTAATATAAGGTACAACAGTGAAATCAATAAAGTTGTTGGACTTATTATTACTAATTTTATTTGCATAAAAGACGGAATTGTAAAAACGATGAATTACATTTTTCATGTAAAATTCAATAAGTGATTTAGGATAACCATTTTTTAAAAGAGTTTATTCAATAAAAGTAATATTTTTATTTCTAAACATAATGTCTGAAATTCTGAACATTCTATAAAACAAACCAGTTTCAACTCCGATTTTATGGTTGATAGTTATCGATAGATTTAAGTTCATCATCAATACGGTCAATCTATTGTGAATTTGATATTGGAATTATATGAATTGAATTCATTCCAAATGAAATCAAGTTTATCATGGGGAAATGCAGTGATAATGTCATCGACGTACCTAAAATGAAACGGAATTGAGAAAGGTAAAGATGAAAGACAATCAGATTCTAATTTTTCCATGACAATATTGGCTGCTGTCGGAGAAAGTGGTGACCCATGGCCAAACCAGAAATCTGCTTATACGTAAGATTGTTGAACTTAAAAAAGGTATAATGGAGGCAAGTTTTAAACAAACGAATAAAATCAATCATCGGAACACTGGTAAACCTGCTTATCTCAGCATGTTTCGACTCAATACAGCTTAAAACCCTGGCACTTCTAATCATACTGCACTTTTGGAACATTACTTAGAGCTTGGACACAAATTTGATTCTGAACATTATAAAATTCTTTCAGTTGAACCTAACACAGCGCGCAGAAAAATTGTTGACAATTTTTTCATTAACAAAAATGATGATAATGTGAATATTAGATTTGAGCATATAAATTTTCCTGATCAATATAAACCTCTTACCAAATTATAGTGTAATCACTGCCTATATTATCATCAATGGTACACCTACCTTCATAATTGGTTTCTCAATTTTAGAGTTTCTACAAATAATTTCCTCAGTCTGACACTGTCATTCGTCAAAGACTCATTAATGTCTTCGTCCTTCCTTCATAATTTAATTCTTTTGTTATATTTTAAACATTTTATAAGTGTTTGATATTTTTACTACTTTCACTTTTTAAGTGGAGTTTCTGTTTCTTTGAATTGCTTTGATGATTTTTTACTATTACTAAATCAGGTATATATATTTTTTATTTTATTTTTTGGTTGAATTTTGTAAATGATTTTTGTAAATGTTTTAACTTCGATGTACATAATTTTTTCTTCAGCAATAAATGTTTTGACTGTTGAGGGCTGACATAGCAGCCAAAAAGTATCGACAAATTTCAAATTATATTTCGATGAATTTTTATTGATTTTGCCCTGTCATTGGAGATTATTTTGACACAATTCTACAAGGTCGTGACTTTATTATCAACAATTTAGGTTCAATATTCAATTTTTAATTTTTGGCATATACATTAAAATAAAACTTCATGAATTTTTCAGACTGTATTGTGACTTCTAAAAGAAATGTATTTAGTGTCGTGCCTGTTTCTTTGAATTTCATTTTGAGAAAATTTATAGATAAAAAAAGGCAGAAAAAAGGAAGAGAGGGGATTTGAAAGTTACTTTATTATTTTTCTCTCTTCTTTTTGCTTACTCATAGAGGAATCTTTGTAGTGATATCATGTTCAAACAAATTAAATTCATTTAATTGAACTTTAATCAATTTAAAAATGTCTAACACAATGTCCTATGTAATTGTCCGGATATGTGTGTGCGTTTGGATGTCACACTTTCTTCTAAATACGATAACTTAAAAATGGTTGCAAATGAATTGCGGAAATTTGGAGGCCTTATTTTCACAACCAATAACTTGAAACTGACCGGAGGATTTGTAAAAATATTTATTGCATTTTTCTAGCACTTTAAAATATTTGAAAAATCGACTTTTTATAGTAAAAATTTGTTTATTAACATAATTCAAAGTTGATATTAGGATATTGAAGATTCCTTAGTTCAAGAAAAACCGATTGACCTATAATAATTGTAATACATTTTATTAAAGAGCAATGAAGTTATTATCATTTATATTATATTAAAAATTGATTTTTATGGTGAAAACATTCTTATTCGCATAATTTAAAGTTGATGCAAGAATATAAAAGAATCTTTGATTCGAAACGAGTCGATTGACCTATAATATTGATGCATTTCCTTGAAGAGTAAGGAAGCTGTGGTAATGCATAATATATGAAAAAACGGTTTTTTATAGTAAACATTTTTTCTTTAACATAATTCAAAATCGATGAGAGAGCGGAAGATATTCCTTGATTCGAAGTCGATCATAAATTTTTTAATCAAATAATTCTGACAATTTTGCTTAAAAAATCATAGAGCTGGGAAAGCGATAGGGTGAGATAGAACTTGCCTCTTCCCTTTTCCAGCTTGAACCGTTACCGTTTTAAATACTAAATTTTATTTTTCTGATTTGTCATTGTCCTTCAAAATTTTCTTGGATTATTTTGTAATATTATATATTTTTGTAAATTCCTATTTTTATGTTGAACAAGATGAAAACTTTAGTTTGTCTATTATTTAAAAAATAAATTTCTTTCTCTGTGAGAAAGCAAATACATATGGTGACAGGAAGCAAGGTGCTCGTGAAATGAGAACCATATAAATATAAACAAAGTAAAAACACGCGAGATCGAATTTACAGCTATATTAATATTATTATTTTCCAACATTTTAATGCATAGATTCAAAACTGTGGTATCAAAATTTGATCATTGGATTCTTGTTTTTTTTTCTGCTCCTAATTTCCAAGAATTTCATAGCTAAATTTGCATCCTGAACGTTAAAGAGGAATTTATGTTTTGATTCGTGCTAAAATAACTTTTTCCTCAATTTTCTTTAATTATATAAATGAAATCTCAATATATACAAAACTTTTAACAAATGAATTAAATTTGCTGTCCTCCATTCAGCAAAACTTCTACTCAACAGTGGACCGCTGATTTATTTTTAAATAGTTAATTATGTTTTACCTTATAGATTTATAACCGCAAAATATGATTTTTCTCTGTTGATAGTTTTTAAAAATATTTTTTATTCAATGAATGGGGTAGGAATTTTATTTTTACTTTTGCAGAGTAGCATTTTTTGGGAAATACTTAAATTCACTCCAGGATACCTCGAATGAGTAGAACAACCATCCAAACAAGTTTTTCAGTAACAATGCTAATTTAAAAAAATTTATTTAACATGATATGAAATAATGACTGCAAACAAATATTTTTGTGGGTATTGGCTGCGTTAATGAATGTCAGTGAATAATTTTGTATTTTATGAACAGATTCGATAACAAATTATCCACACCAGGTATTCATGAGAAAATGCATTAATTTTGTCCTACGGAATCGATAAAAAATTACTTAAATTTTGTAAATAAACTCAATGAAAAAATGTAATTTGCATAAATTATATGAGAAATTGAGAATTAATATTGCTAGTGGATACAGTTTCATGCAACTATAAATGAAAAATAGGTATTACTCAATATTGTGTGCTTATTTGAAAAAATAAGAATCTAGATAAAATGTATCATATTTTTTCCACCTCATTCATTTTTTGAATTCACTCTCTAAATATGAAGGCTGTATCTAGTGGCCATTAAAAATAATCATCTTTTTGAAATGTGCTTTTAAATGTGTCTTTTTGAATGCACATTTCTTAACTTTAAATAAAAACAATGAAATTTCCAATTTTCATCCCAAACGGTTTGAGCGAAGATAATTTATTATAATTATAATAACCTTTTAATATTTTAGTGTTAAAATTAATCACAAAAATTTTTTTCAAGACTAGTTCAGTTAATTTTTTATAAATAATAAAGAACCATGATGATAAGGTTGTACTTTATTTTATTTGAGCGAAACGTTGTATCAATCGCAAACATGACAAATTACATATTCGACAAAGGAATGCGATTGTGTAAAATTTTCATCTTTGTTGAAACAATGAAAAAATAGTATTGCGACATTTGTACGCATGCTACATTAGCATTAAAAACACGTCATGTCACTTCGAAATGGAAAAATATAATTAGGGTAATTGCAACAATAGTTGCCCTTCCTCCCAATGATTGGCCACCTCATTTAAACATGCTTATATATAAAAGAATACTTAGAACTAAAAGTACTGATAATTAGTAGAGAAACGGAGTAATTAAGGCAGCTATACTAGTAAAATAATAATAGCCTAGAATGATAAAATTTTAAATTTATTATTCGATATTTTCAAATCGAAAAACGCCAAAAATCTTATTTTTTCATCGGTCGAGTTTTATTATAGACTCAGTGAGACCGTTCCGATTCTTCCGTAGAAACCACCCTTCCTATATACACGCCTAAAATGTTGAAAATGACAATTTTGAATTTAGAAATTCCGCAAAATATAAAAAACGCCAATAATTTTTTCGATATCCCGAATTTTTAAGAAATCATCAAAAACCACCCTCACTATATGAACAGGTAAGATATTGAAAATGACAAGTTTGATTTTGGATATTTGCAAATTAAAAAACAACAAAAAACTTCTTTTTTACACTGAAATGATTTATAACCGTTCCGAACTGCCTTACCTGGCCTATCATTTGGGTGAAAAACAATTATTTGGCGTACATTAATGTAAAAATATCAAAAATCAAAGATATAGTTTTGAAAATTTTAGGTGTGAATATAGTGAGGGCTATTTTTAAGGGTGAGCCCGAATGGTCTCCTGTGGCCTTCAATTCCGGCAATGAAAATGACTTCTTCAGCTATTTTAATTTTCAAATATCGAAAATTAAACATTTCAGTTTTTATATTTTAGGTGTACATAAGATACGGGTGGATCTTGAGGGCTTTCCTGAACGGTATCACTCAGCTTATAAATCGGGGAATAATAAAAAAGATTTTGGCTTTTTTCAATGTACACACATCGAAAATCAAACATATAATTCTGAACATTTTACATGTGCATATAGTGAGGGTCATTTTTGAAGGTGGGCTCAAACTTTCACCCAACCTATAATTCTGGGGATAAAAAAAGAAGATTTTTGGCGTTAGTCTATTTTCAGATATCGAAAATCAAACTTCCCAATTTTATTATTTTAGGTGTACATATAAACCTGCAAACCTGTCTGTGGCATGTTCCGATAGTAAGTGATGCGCAAGGGTAGCAAACTCCTTAAAAAAAACTTATGGAAATTTATGGTAACTTACTAAAGTGTGTGGAAATGCATGTTAGTTTACCGGTCATGTTTTATAACAGTTCTTCTAGACGTATGCTCAGTAGCGCAATGCTCGTAATACGTAATAGCGTAATCTAATGGAAATAAAGTTTTAGATACAGAGACGAAAGGAAACAGATTGTGAAGATACATTTTTGGAACATAAGTTGGCATTCATATATTAGTAAAAATTTCGGTTTAAACCTCATCAACCTAAGATTTTACGGGTGAGCTCAATAGAAATGTTATTAACGTTATCAAAAGTTGCCGGTAAATTACAATAAATTTCTGAGATTAAAAAAATTGTCATTAATTTTATACATTTCTAGCAATTTCATACATTTTCAAAAATTTTCACAAATTTCATAAATCTTCATAAACTATAAATGTTTGCAGTTATTGCTGACGCTCTTGCGTGGAAATATATTTATTTTGTTATTAATTCTCTGGAAAATTATGAAATTTGTTGAAATTCATGACATATGTGAAAATATATGAAATTTGTGAAAATTTATGAAATTTGTGGAAATTTATGTTAACTCACTCAAGTTATGGTTACTTTTGATAACAGTTTTGCTAGACGTATGTGTAATAGCGCAATATAATGGAGAAAAAGGTTTATATGCAGAGACGGAAAGAAATAGATTGTGAAGATAAATTTTTGGAACATATGTTCGCTACACGTGAGGCTTTAACGAAAAATTTCCGTGCATATGTCGAACAAAATTTAGTTCATACCATATTAATTCTTATTATTCGTCCAAAATTTCAAACTTATGGGTACATGTGAATATTAATGTTCGCAACATATGTTGGGAAAAATTTTAGTGCAAGCTGTAATAAATTTTGTTAAACCTTTATTACATTTATTTCCTCATGTCTTTGTACCTAAAATTGTGACCTGGTTCAGTTTAAAAACTGTAGAATTAAAATTTTTGCCGCACCCCGAACTAAAAATTTTCTGAAATGCGTACAATGACAATAACATATGTTTTAAAGTGAAATGGAAATTTTTTAATATAGTCGACATTTGTATGTAAGATATTTGAATGTATGATTGATTAAGTTTATCATATATTCTACTTACAAACAGAATCAAGTAAGACTCTAAAGGTGTAGAACAGCAGAATAAAAGTTAGAATTTTCATGTTTTTAGAAACAGGAACTATTTTATGATAAACTTCTTGAACTTGAACTGAAAAGATGGTGAGCTGGTTATACTTGTATATATACTAGCTTCCACGTCATATTAATAAATAGTACTACTACCTTCAATCGGTGAAGTGGCGTTTTTTCCCCATACTAAAAATCTATTTACAGTTCTTGCTATGTTAGATATTCGAGAAGTAGACTTGTTCGAACGTGTCAATGGAAACAAGCGACCCGATGCCAAATAATTTACACAAATGGAAAAACTATCATCAATATTTTCAAAAATTGTCACTATGGAGTGGTCGTCGACACTTATTGATTATTCCAAATTTAATGTGAAATGTAAAAAATTGAAAATGATATTGGGTATGACGATATAATAATAAAGAATTTCAGAAAATTTTTCTTAATTGAGGCCCTGATAGCAACAGCGAACTTAAATGAATCAGAGTAAAAGTAAGTTTGTTTTTTTAGGCGGAAAAACAAATCAAGTCACGAGCTGCGACCAAGTCATAGCTCGTGACTTAATTCGTTTTTTCGAAAAAAAATTAACTTTTTTTTCTACTCAAAGATTGATTCGCTTTTTCTGGGACTCTGGCTCTTGTAGTCGAGTTGGTAATACCTTAGCGCACTTAATGCCTGGTTATTACCAGGTGGTTGAAATCTAAAAATTGCTGCCAGAAATACGATCATGGCACTTTGTTTCTTACAGGAATGACTTAACGTGTCAGGATTTTGAACATTTCTATATACACGGAAAAAAATTCTTTAATTGACAATAAACCATATTGTTTTTGAAAATTCAGGTTTTGAATTTAAAATCCGCTCCCGGACCTCCGTAAAGTACATTTTTTTCGATCGGATCATTTTCTCGAGTTTCTGGGGGCCACATGGAAGTCTTCATTTCGATTTTAAAAATTTGGAATTTAGGTTTGAACTCAACTGCCTGCAAAACTCCTTTACAATCAATTTCTTTTGGATTAGACGATTTCTTCGAGTTTTTGTTCGGCATATTAGAGCCGTCATAATTTGACATTCTCATCAGAGAAGGTATAAAGGTTTGTCTAAAATTCACCCCCCCGCCCCCTATCCTCCCGCCTTGTTTTTGTCAAATGTCCACGTTTTGATACATTTTGAACCCGAAAAACAGATTTTCGCCAATGTGTCTGGCTGTGTGTCCGTCTGTAGATTTTTAGTCTGTCAGCACGATAACTTTCGAAAAAATTGACAGGTTAGATTGGTCGTTAATATATTCAAAAAGATGAACAATTCATGTCAGCACTTTTTCTGATAATAAGAAATTACCAGAGTCATAGCGTTTACATACAAAATAAAAAAAAACTGAAATTTTTAAGCCAAAAAACGCACGATATGGAAAAAAGTCCGGAAAAGGAAAACATTGCTTTTTGAACACCCTAGAAGATTGCCATAACAACTTTTTGAATTTTTTTGAAAAATCGAAAATACAAATTTGTATCGCACAACAAAGTAATAAAAAATTCCATTTTGCAGCCAAACTCTACAAGATATGAAAAAAGGTGAGAAGATAAATATTTTGCATCCAAAAAAGATCTACAAATTTATCTATAATTGCTTTTCAAGAAGACGCGTAGTTTTTGTTTTATTCATAAGAAACAACAATAAAAATGAAAAATAAATGGAATTTTCGAATGAACCGCACGAGCTGCGAAAAAAATTAATAGAAAAAAGTTTTTTACCCCAAAACAGCTACAAAATTGTTATTAATTATTTTTTGAATGAAGCGTGGGTTTTGTTTTAATCATTTTGTGAAAAGCTCCAAACAAAACGTTAAATTCTTAAAACTTCGGAGCCCAAAATTGTCTCAAAAGAGGCGAAATAGGGTGATTTCTCGCAAAAATGTGGGAATAATAGAGGAATACATTTTTTCAAAATGAAATGATGTTGATACCATGTTTAATTAAATATGAAACGCCTCAAATTCTTCAGATTTCATGTTGAAACATGTTGCATTTTCAACAAAATAGTTGAATTTTTAAAGAAAGAAGGATTTTCTAGCATAATAAATAAATCTTCGAACAACCAGTTGAATTTTCAACAACAAAATTGATTTTTAACAAATCAGTATCACTAACAACCGAATAGTAGAACTTTCGAGCGGAAGAGAAAAATTTATAGCAACATAATTAAACTTTCAAACAAATTGTAAAAATAACTTGTCTACCATATTAGATGATTTTTTTACTTAAAATGACGAGGTTTTAACATGAAAGATGAATTTGCGACCAAAAAAAGTGCCTTTACCATATCCTTGAGTTTTCAACAAAATAATCCAATTATTCACCAAATCGTTCAAAACAGTTCAAAAATAGCCAGATATTGTAACTTCAAATTTACAAGATGCATTTTTAATCACATGTTTTTATTTTTACAGAAGTGAAAAAAACACTAGAAATGAACCAAAAATAGTTAAAAATTAAAGTAAATACAATACTCATACCTTGTAAAAAAGTTTGCTTGTAGCAAGTGACAAAAACAATTCATATAATATTTTTTTACATCTTTTTGAACCTGAAACGGAAAAATTCTATAAAAAGATCTACCTCTATCAGAGATCAAATTTAGGTCCATCGAGTATTGAGTTAACAGCAATGAACACGATGCTGCTGCAACATGGAAACTCTAAAGCTGCATTTAACCCTCGCCCGTAAATTCCAAAGAAATATTTCTCTGAATAATCAAGTCGCCACTAACACTTCTGTATGCAATGATCAAAAGGTGAAGATGATTCCCCTGGTCGCGAATATATTGGTACTTTTCGCGAAAACTTGGTCACTTTTAGATTTGACAATTTTTTAAACAATTTTATTATTTATTGAACATGTTTTTTATAAATTCATTCTTAGCATCTCTGAGCAAGAATGCAACTTTTTGTCTCGTCAAAATCTTTTTACAAAATGGAAATATTTGCACAGTTTAGCCCTTATGAAAAAGAAGTACTGCATCCAATATTTACCAATACCCAAGTATCGTAATTGTAAAGAAGATTTTTCAATTAGCATAAGGGTCGACCATATTCATTTTCATTCTGCAATTAATACACTTAAATACATGTCTTAGGTAAGCATTACGTTGTCCTGTAGAAAAATGTTAGAAGTAAATCATTTTTTTTATTCTTCATGCGAAAGTTGTCTTTGCTTGTAAAGATTTTGTAATATACATTTTTGATCAGGTCACAAAACTTGAGAACAAATAAAACTCTTTGCAATCAACTGAGCCAGATTCAAATGGTCCTTGAAGCATTATTATATTATCATTAATCTACTCAGCTTTATACGTACTTTTTAGTTTCAACGTAATATTTATTAGTTATAGCACGAAAGGCAGTGAGTAAAATATTTTTAAACTATCGCTAATCGTCGCCACAACACATTTCTTGATATCTTGTAGATTATGGCTTTCAGGGAAGCGGCGATTTATGAAAAATATATTGTAGATAAGGCTGTGGGCAAATAATGTTTCGCCATACGAGGAAATAGCATGAAAGAAAAGAGTTTTATTTTGTCCCATAGATTGTTGAAAAAATTACGAAAAAATCAATTTGGCTGATTAGGCAGAATGGGAACAAGTATTAACTTGAGTACTTGAAGAAGCACATTTCAGTCGTCAAGCTTTTTCATTTCTGAATCAAAATTGGTAAAATTTAACTTAATTACTGGTAAAATGTTACAGATTTGATTAGCGAAATGAACCACTAACAATTAGTAGAACATTACTAATTTGAGTAGTTGAGATATTTCTGATTCAATATAGTAGAAAACTAATTTCTTGGTGAAAAAATTATATAATACTGTATATAATAATCAAACAAAGGTTATAGAAATTAATTGCGTGGAAAATAAAAAAGTTCAATAATATAATGCGAAGGTGTAACATTCTTGACTCTGTTGAAAGAATCAGAAGGTCATACTATGAAATTATGAAGGGTGACGTAGCCTATCTCCAATTTGAACACGTTAGCTTCTGATTATTTAAATAAACTTAGAAAAGATAAGAATTTCTTACAATCTTGAAATTTCAATCGATCAATATAATTTATAATTTAATTATAGATATTTAGGGTCCTCATGCTTGAATAAGTATGAACCTGAATAACTAAAGAAGGCCACTATAATTGTGTAGCTTCTTTCCTTATGCAAATGATACATTGAGGTCTCTCTAAATCAAAATTGTTAAAATTATATAATTTCTAGAAAAGTTTCATAGATTTGATTAGAAAAAAGTGAACCAGCAAATATAAGTAGAAAATTGGTAGTTCAATTATTTGAGATATTTGCCAATTGAATAGTGGAAAGTAACTATTCGCTTGATAGAAATAAATAAAGTACTAAAGACTGCATATAATAAAGAAATAAAGAAGTATATTAAACCAAGTGATGAAAGTACATTCTTAACTCTATTGAAATAATCAGATCATATTGCGAAATTGTAGACGTGACGTAACCTGTCTTCGATTTGAAAACATTGTCTTCTGATTAATTAAACAAAGTTGAGAAAAATAAGAATTCTTTTCAATATTATCATGACAAGGAATCAATATGCTTCAAACTAATTATGCACATTCAGGATCTTCATGTGCTACTTTTTAATATACTTCTATTTTCGATTTTCAAAATTGGTTTTCATTACACATTTTTCTCATATTCCATAGAAAATTAAAATCATATATCAAACTTTATGAAAATGATTTGCCTTGAATAAGGAATGAAGTTGACGGTCAAAGGAACTTTATTTTTGTAATAGCTTTCTTTTCAGCAAAAGATAATTTCTTCCTTCTCTGAACCAAAATTGTTAAAACTTAACTAATTGTTAGTAAAATTTTACAAAGTTGAGCGAAAAGTGGGCCACTGGAAATTAGTAAAAAATTACTAATTTATTTAGTCAAGACTTTTTCTCATTCAATACTGAAAAACAACTAATCGCTTCGTGAAAATATATAAAATTATTTAGAAATGTATGTAATAATGAAAAAAAATTATAAGCATGGAAAACGTAAAAAATAGATAAGTTCAATAGAATGAGGCAATTGTGTAGTATTTTTGTCTCTATTGAAACAATAGGAAGGCCATATGAAGAAATTTTTAACGCGAGCTAGTCTATTTACGTTATCACATTATCACCTTCTGATTGTTTGCATAAAGTTAAAAAAAATTAAAATTTTTCAAACACAATAGATCAATGGTATATACATTAATTATGCATATTCAGGGTCCTAATGCAGTACTTTTCAACAGAATTCTGTTTTCAATTTTCAATTTTTTTTTACAGTTGTACATTTTCCTAGTTTTCCATAAGAAATTGCAATGATTCCAGGGAGCGTGGGCTTATTGAAAATACATTGCCTAAAACGCTAATGGCGAATGGCTTGTCGTACAACAAATTTTCCCAAGACTAAAAAGTTTCAGATTTTGTCGAAGATTAATGAAAAAAACAAAAAATCAGTTATGTTTATCGATGGATTTTATTTATGAAATCTGTTATATGAATGAAGCGAGAGAGTTTATGAAGAATAAACAATGTTATTAATGGTAGGTATAGATTTCGCAGCAATTTTAGGCAAAATTATGACATTGGTCAATTTTGTTAAAAAATAATTTATTATTGAACTATAAATTGCCGAAAATTTTTCCCACGAAGAAAAGTGCACAAAGTAAAAAAGTTCTATTTTTTCTCAGAGATGCTGAAAATGATTTCATAAAAAAACATGTATTATTCATTCAGCAGTAGAAAAAATTAATT
>JAABKJ010007545.1:29824902-30042393 GCA_011634705.1 Andricus grossulariae | reverse complement strand
TATTTTTTCTCAGAGATGCTGAAAATGATTTCATAAAAAAACATGTATTATTCATTCAGCAGTAGAAAAAATTAATTCTGAAAAAAGTGCATTTTTACCTACATATTTGAATTTTGAACCAAAGACATGAATTTTTGCATAAAGTGATGAAACTTCGAAAAACAAAAATTTATTTTTTACAAAGTAGTTCTATTTTTAACAACAAAATATATTAATTCTCAACAAAAACTGTAATGGTTGATATTTCATCCCGGAAAGATTTGAATTCAAATGAAAAACAGGTAAATTTAGCCAAAACATAAGACTCTTTAACAAAATAGTTCAATATTTAACCAAAGCTTTCTTGTGAAGCTTACTGGATTTTCTGCAGTATTTACTGAATTTTCAGTAATTTCACAAATTTACGGATACATTCGGTAAAATGTACATAATTTTTCATTAGATTTTACAATTTAAAGATGTAAATTTGGCAGAAAAGTTTAGTAAATCCTACAAAAAATATCCGTAAATTTAAACAACTAACTGAAAATTCTGTAAACTCTGCAGAAAAGTCGGTAATCTTTACAGAAAACCTATGGCAACGAGCGTAAAGTCATTCCTAGAAAATTTGTAGATACATTTTAGGTGACAATTTAAAAAAAATAAAAATCTGTTGCAAGTTGTGTCGTTTTTCCAATAAGTCTACTAATTTTTTGGTACGTTGTGTCATTTAAAAAAAAATGTATTTTCAATGTTATTCTTTGCGATTAAAACAAGAACTGCTTGTTTCATAAAAAATTATTTAAAACAAATTCATATCTCCTTCTTGGGAGTGAAACTTTTGTTTACAGTTTTTCTTCGTACCTTGAGTCGTTTTTCCAGAACTTGAATTTTTTTATTTTCAATGTTATTTTTCACGATCAAAACAAAACCTGCCCACGCTATCAAAAATGATAGATGATAAATTTATAGCTATTGTTCAGGGAAACCACTTTTGTCTATTTGTTTTTTTTGTAGCTTGTGTCGTTCGTCCAGAAATTTATTCATTTTCATTTGTCATGTTGTTTTTTACGAATGAAATAAAAACTATGCTTCCTATCAAAAAGTTATCAATGTAGATCCTTTTTAATGTACGCTTTTTGTTTATTTATCATTTGTCGTATCTCGCATGGTTAGACCGCAAAATAAAATTTGTGATCTTTCATTATTTTTTGTGCGCTCAAAGATTGAATTTACTCTGGTACTTTTTTTCATCAAAAAAGTCCTTAGGAGAACTTCTTTCTCTTTTTGAGTGCTACGAATAGCCGTACAGAGAACTTTTAAACCTTATGAAATAGTGGTCTCAGACATTTTGAAAATGCTCTTACTTTTTGAATTTCTATCCAAAATGGCTGCCTAGGGGATCTGACCTTCCATTTAAGATACTAAAAGAGTATACCGAAGACCAAATAAATTTGTCTATTCTGTCGAAAGTCATCGTTTATACACACACAAAAATCCTCAGTCCATCCGCACCCCCAACACACACACATACACACACACAAATACACATTCAGAGACATTTGCGAAAACCGGGTCTTCGGGTTTAGATGGTTTCAAAACTTGGGCATTTGTCTTATCATTATTTCACTGAGCTCGACAAGTACTTTTGAGGCTTAACGTAATATTCATGAGATTTAGAACAATATGCAGTATGTTGAATATTTCCAAAACACCGCTTATCATTGCCACAGTACTTTTATTGATAACTTGATAATTTTGGCTTTAGAGAAGCACAGATTCATAAAAAATATATTGTTTGTAAGACTGTGAATAAATAATGTCTGGTATGTATGAACTTCAATTCTTACAGAAGTATATATTAGTTTTGAAGCTTTTTTGCTCCCTGAATTTAAGAATGCCAATTCAAGCGAATTTTTATCATACAACCACCACCAATTTCGGCAAATCTTGTAGAAAAACTTTTGAGTTTTTCCGAATCGGAACTATATTTACTGGCTAAGATGTCTAAAATATAAGAAATTCGGCAGGCAACTGTCGTTTTAGTGTCTCTGATTAAAAAAAAATTGAAAATAATACAACGAAATTTTCCTGAATCGGCTAGGTCTATACGGTGAGAAATGGAAATCATTAAATTTATAAGTCCAAGTAAAAATTTCACAAATCGATAGACCGCCCTTCGCGTGAATTGGTATTCTTCAATACTCCGCTTTGAATATTTTGCATTTAATTGATTATTTTATCCTGGGTAATTACTATGGGAATTTTTGAAATTCGATTAATGAAAAATGAGCCACTAAAGATTGGTAGAGAATTACTAATTCGAGTGGTCAAGATATTTCCTAATTCAATAGTGAAAAATTGAAAAGTCGAATTAGCCAACGCGATGGTATAACATTTTTAACTTTGCTAAAACAGTGGGAAGGTCATATTGAGAAATTTCAAAAGTGACCTAGTCTGCTTCAATTTAAAAACAGATTTATTGTTTGAACAAAGGTAAGAAAAAAGAATTCTTCAAAATCTTGAAATTACAATGGATCAATGGACATGACATTAATAATCCATATTCAGGGCCCTCAAGCGTTACTTTTCCACAGAGATCTGCTTTTGATTTTCCGCATTTTTTCGGTTTTATATTTTCTTTGTTTCATAGAAAATTGCAAATATTTAGCAAGCTTTGTAAAACTCATTTGCCTTAAACAAGCATCCGCTTGAATAAGTACAATGAAATTGAGTACCTGAAGAAGGTTATTTCAATTGTATAGCTTTCTTTCTTATGCAATAGATACATTAAGGTCTCTGTAAATCAAAATTTGTTATATTTTAATAATTACTAGTAGATTTTACAAATGAGTTTAGCGAAAAGCAAAAAATTGTTGGATACAAATGAATAAATTTACTTCGGACTGTTCATAAAAATTGAGAAAAAATTATAGAAATGGAAAACGTAAAAAATAGAAATGTTTCATAAAATAACACGACAATCAAACATTCTTATCTCTGCTGAAATAATAAAGAGGTCACACTGTAAAATTATAAACGTAATGTAGCCTGCCCCAATTTGAAGACGTCGCCTTCTGATCGTATCAAGAAAGTTAAGAAAACTAATAATTTTTACAAGCTTTAAATAACAATGGACAAACGGAATAAAAATTAATCATAAATGTTTTTGATTATCAAAATTAATTTAGTTATATATTTTACTTATTTTTCATATGAAATTGCAATTTTTTCGCAAACTTTGTAAAATTTATTTGCGTTAAATCAGCATCAGCCTGAATAAGTATGATCTTGTGTACCTAAAGGTGATTATTTTACTTGTATAGCTTTTATCCTTATGCAAAAGGTTTTTTGAGGTCTCTCTAAATTCAAATTGATATATGTTAACTAATTACTAGAAATATTTTACACATTATTTTAGTAACTATTAATAATATTACCTAACTTTTCATTTTATCATTTCACAGACTGGATTCGCTCGTGATTATGCTGTGATCGTAATTTATAAATACCGTTAATTAAAATTCTTATAATCTTTCGTATACGGCATTCAGTAATTTTGACTATGCCAAAGAAGCCAAAGCTTGAACGTAATCGCGTCTCTGCCTTTTTGCATAATGTATCCTCCTTTATGTCACTTGGTTCGCGATACATTCTAATATCCCCTATAATCGTACAGCTAGCATTTTAGGTTCGGAAGTCTCATATTTTATTATTTCGATTTATTCCTGATTCACTACTGAAACTAAAAATTGGTATGGTAGTTCATGGATGGCCCTTACAAGTCACTGGAAAAAAATAGGGAAAGATTATAAATGAACATTATTCATTGAAGTTGGTTTAATTCCACGTTTGTTGATAATTTTATAATCAAATAAATACGTCATTATTTCTCTAGTATGCAATGTCGTATACCACGTCGTATATGACACCGTATACGAAATCGTTATTTGGGATAGTATACGATGACGTTTGCGATGTCGTTTACGATCTGTAGAAATTGGTTGAATAGTGAAATTTAGATAATTTGAATGATAATAATAAGTATTAAATAATATAATTTATAACAGATGTGTATCAGAGGAGCACATTTATTTCTACAAATCGTAAACGACATCGTAAACAACATTGTATCCGTTATCGTATACTATACCAAATTACGATTACGTATACGATGTCATATACGACGCCGTATATGATGTCATATACGACGCCGTATATGATGTCATATGCGACGCCGTATACGATGTAATATGCGACGCCGTATACGATGTCGTATTTTTCAATAGGAAAAATATATTGAAAAATTTGACGCCGTATACTATTTCGTATACGGCATTCAGTAATTTTGACTATGCCAAAGAAGCCAAAGCTTGAACGTAATCGCGTCTCTGCCTTTTTACATAATTTATCCTCCTTTATGTCACTTGGTTCGCGCTACCTTCTAATATCCACTATAATCATACAGCCGTCTGATTTATTCGCCTACGCGGAATCCGCGAGATTATCTCGACCAACTCGCTCGTCGTGTTATTTGCTGTGGAATGGAGGTATATACCCAACCACGACAGAATCCATGTTTACTTTGCCCTGCTCATGCTGCCTTCCTGGTCAGTCATGCCAGACGTGCCTTGCCTGCCTGCCTGCTAAATTAATCCCGCTTTATCCCCCCAGGACGGATTTGTCGAATTAAACTTGAATTATTTCGACCCGAGGTTGACCGGTTTAATATCACGTCAAACATCATTTCACTGCTGTACTTCTCGATAAATAGTTTAAGACATTTGTCTAAAATTAGTACATTGTAGCGTTTCAGTGGAGCGGGAGACACCTGAAACGAGAGACCTCGGATACTAATGGGCCCGCGTGGAGAGCTTTACGTGATGACTTTGGGAAGCTCCTCACCTGAGGTGCTTGCTAGAGAGATTGTTCATCGACCCCTCTGAACATTTTTCTATGTACATTTACTGAGGTTTTGGTGGTTCGGATCCCACCTTAAGCTATAGGACCCCAAATATTCACTTATCTACAACCCAATCTGTGGCTAATGATGAAAAACCGGATTCACTAGAGAACAAAATAAATAAATAAATAAATAGCGTTGATTGGGATGATCCTATTAAAAAATACAACGTCATATACGATTTCGTATATGACGATGTATACGATGTCGTATATGACATCGTATATGACATCGCATACGAAGTCGTTATTTGGGATAGTATACGAAGACGTTTGCGATGTCGTATACGACGACGTATACGATGTTCTATTTTAAATAGGAAAAATATATTAAATACAAAATATATTAAAAATAACATATAAAATAATATATATACGATATAAAATATAATGAAAAATATGACGTCGTATACGATGTCGTTTGCGAAATCGTATACGGCATCATATAGGACATCGTATACGACGTCGTATATCACGTCGTATATGACATCGTAATTTGTCACTTACATTATCTAAATTTCGTTATTTAATAAATTTCTACAAATCTTAAACGAGATCGTATACGACATCGTGTAGGCCATCGTGTATGACATCTTAATCAACATCGTATACTATACCAAATTACGAGTACGTATAATTTTGTCAAAAAGAACATTCATTTCTTTGGTTAAAAATGTAACTATATTGGTGATAATACTCAAATAATAAAAAATGTTAAACGGGAAATTCAACAATACCATTTTCAGTTCAAAATTTGTTCTTTTAGTTGAAAATTCAACTGCTTGGTTTAAAGTTGAAATACTTTCTTGGAAATTCAGTTTTCTGGATGAGGATTACAAATTTTAGTGGAAAATATAACTTTTTCCTTGAAAATTGATCCTTTTCGTTAAACATTATTTTTGTGCTCAAAATTCAATTATTTAACTTCAGTGAAAATTTGTCTTTCCTAGTTAAAAATTCATGGATTTAGTTAAAAAAAGTTTTTTCAGATAACTAAGATTCTTGCTTAAAAATTCCTATTTTTTGTTGAAAGCTTAACTATTTTATTGAACATTTAACTATATTCTTAAAAATCATATATTTTGTTCAAAACTCTTGTTTTTAGTAGAAAAACAATTTTCTTGCTTGAAAGTTCATCTTTTTGATTGAAAATTGAACTATCTTTGTCAAGAATTCAACTACTTTATTGAAAATTCCTGTGGTTTGCTTAAAAATTAATTTCTTCAACTTAAAATTCAACCATTTCATTTTTCATTGTAATTCTATATTTTTTGGTTAACAATTCAACAATTTGGTCGAAAGTTTATGTATTTTGTTGAGAATTCGACTTTTTGGGTAAAAAAATAATCTTCTTGGTTGAAAATTTAACTACTTGGATAAACTGCTTCCTTCAAAATTTACTTTTTGGTTGGAAATGCATCATTCTAGTTAAAAATTTATCATTTTAGCTACAAATTCATTTCACTCGTTTCATATTTAACCTCGGAGGATCCTGGACATGTTGCTCGACACGATCCTACACATGAACCTGCACAGGTAATCTTGACGGTTCCTGTGCAGGAATTTAGCGAAGGAAACTGCAATGGATTGATTTTCAACCACAAATAAAATATTTAGACTCACAGTTAAAAAACTTAATTTTTAACAGCAACAAAAAACGACTTTTTAACAAAACAAAACAAAATTTGAACAAGACTTGAATCCTCAAACAAATAAGATTAAAGTTTACCTCAGTTCATATTGATCAGCTGATTATCACCCTACTTGACCCAGCTAAAAATTCCTATACAGGAACCTCGGAGGATCATGGACATGTTGCTGCACATGATCCTACACATAAACCTGCACAGGTAATCTTGACGCTTCCTGTGCAGGAATTTAGCCAAGTAAACTGCAATGGATAGATTATCAACCGCAAATAAAATATTCAGATTTTAAGTTGAGAAACTTTATTTTTAACAGCAACACAAAACGACTTTTCAAGCAAAGAAGACCAATTTTGAACAAGTCGAATCCTCAAACAAATAAGAATAAAGTTTGCCTCGGTTTGTATTAATCAGCTGATTATAACCCTGTTTGACCCAGCTAAAAATTTCTATACAGGAACCTCGGAGGATCATGGACATGTTGCTGCACATGATCCTACACATAAACCTGCGCAGGTAATCTTGACGCTTCCTGTGCAGAAATTTGACGAAGGCAAATGCAATTAATAGATATTCAACCACGATTAAGATATTTAGAGTTTCAGTTGAAAACCTTAATTTTTAACAGCAACACAAAACGACTTTTCAAGCAAAGAAGACCAATTTTGAACAAGACTTGAATCCTTAAACAAATAAGATTAAAGTTTGCCTCGGTTTGTATTAATCAGCTGATTATAACCCGGCTTGGCCCAGCTAAACATTCCTGTACAGGAACCTCGGAGGATCCTGGACATGTTGCTGGACACGATCCTACACATGAACCTGCACAGGTTATCTTGATGCTTCCTGTGCAAGAATTTGGCATAGAAAACTGCAATGAATAGATTTTCAAACACAAATAAAATAATTAGAGTTTCAGTTAAAAAAACTTAATTTTTAGCAGCAACAAAAAACGACTTTCCAACCAAAAAATACCAATTTTGAACAAGACTTGAATCTTCAAACATATAAGATTGAAGTTTACCTCGGTTCGTATTATTCAGCCGATTATCACCCTGCTTGACCCAGCTAAAAATTCCTATGCAGGAACCTCGGAGGATCATGGACATGTTGCTGGACACGGTCATACACATGAACCTGCACAGGTAATCTTTACGTTACCTGTGCAGGAATTCGGCAAAGGAAACTGTTCATGAACCTGCAGTGGAACCTGGACAAATGAAGAATCCTTTGAATGATCGAGTATAGGTTCCTGTACAGGTTCCTTTGCAAAATAAATTGAGGCTCGGATTTCTGAATTCAAACACGTATGGGGTCCTTTATAGAAAGCCGTTGCAAAAACTCATGTTGCTTACAGCTTTTGCCTTCCATTCATTCCCTTGGAGATGAAACCTACTATCAAGAGAGCCAAGCCATTAGCGAACCCTCGCGGATTAGTTTCTATGCAGGTTCATGTATAGGATCCTGATAAAGTTCCTTTACGTGAACCCGCGTCTAAAATCACTCTGTGAAGGAACCTGTACACGATCATTCAAAGGTTGTACAGGTTTTATAGATTCGTATGCAGGTTCGTGTCCAGCAACACGTCCAGGATCCTCCGACGTGTCTCTACAGGAATTTTCAGCTGGGGAATGATTAACTGCAACATGTCGTACCTCCAGCATTTTTGTCTTGCTTGAACCAATTTTGGAAACTAACGCCGATTTCAAATCCATCATTTACCAGGTTTTAATTTGGCGCTATCGGCTTTTCCACACAGATCCAATTTTGATTTTCATTATTTCATTTTTTCGACCCAACCTATTTTGAGGAACGGGTCAATAAAGTTGTCGATTCCCTTTTAAGCGTGACGTGCTTCAAGTTTCAAGCTCAAGGCGAGAGGGTTAATGCCACCCTGGACGTCGCGACGCCGGCGCCGGGCTTACATAGACGTAACTTCGTGTTGCTCGCGTCGAGTGCTTGTTGAGAAAATAGCCTATTATTTGTAATGAATACGAAACGAAACGCCGCGAAATGGGACGAGGCAGGTCGAAGCCCACGGAAGGTTCGCTTTATTATGATTGCAACCGAATATAAGCCTCCTTTTGCGTCGAACAGATTTCCACACCGAATTGTGCAGACTGCAGACGATACGCTTCAATTCACCTTCATACTCAAATTATTTTCACAAACATCCCATCTCACGTCTCGAGAATCCCCTGATTCGATTTCTCGCCGAGGGTTTTCAAATACGATCCAAATGCAGTATCCCCTGCACTTTCAACGCTTCTTTTCAACGATCTTCTCAACGTTTTGCATATTTTCATACAAGTGCAAAGCAAACACTCTTTTCAATCCAAAGACGCATTTAAGATTCATGTAAGGTGCTTCGTGTTTAGTTTTGAAGCAGAAAGCTTTTATAGATGCTTTTATTTTCGATAGCTTCTCATTTATAATTTTCTTCTTCTTTTAAAACATTGCGATTAAATAAAATGAATGTAGGTACTATAGTTTAGGTGAAGTCAGGGCCGCCTGAACAGTTTCCAATTGGAATGCATAATATTGCGCAATATACTCGACTGAGTACTCGCGCACTGTGGCCCTTCCGAGGCGAGAGTCACAATTGTCTCTCGCCCTGCGCGCTGAGAAACTGCGTGAGGCAGCAGCTGAATTTTTAATCTAAAAATACTATTAATGCTATGTAATACTTTAACTTTAAACCGAATAGCTCAACTTTCAACCTACAAAGAATTTTCAACAAAGTAGTTGAATTTTCTATCCAAAAAGACGAATTTTCAACAAAGCAGTTGAATTTTCAACCAAAAATGATGACATTAACAGAATATTTTAATTTTCAACAAAATAATTAAATTTCAAACAAAATCGTTGTATCCTTAATTGAATTTTCAAGCAAAATGATGTATTTTTTCAACAAAAAATTGAATTGACAACCCGGAAATATGAATATTCTACCAAAATAGTTAAATTTTCGAAGGAAATGATTAAATTTTTTCCGAAAGAGAT
Organism: Andricus grossulariae; assembly: GCA_011634705.1. Classification (NCBI taxonomy): domain Eukaryota; kingdom Metazoa; phylum Arthropoda; class Insecta; order Hymenoptera; family Cynipidae; genus Andricus; species Andricus grossulariae. The sequence goes on along the minus strand of JAABKJ010007545.1, from coordinate 30,032,803 downwards.
GATTTTCAATCTGAAAAGAATAATTTTTCACGCAAAAATTGAATATTTAGCCAGAAAATATGATTGTTCAACGAAAAAGTTAGTTTAAAGCCAAAGAATTCAATTTTCAACTGAATGAATCTTCATCTAAAAAAATATATATTTTTTAAATAGATTAACTTTGAACCAAGAAGATGAATTTTGAGTTCAATGAAAAAAAAACAGGAACTTTCAAGAAAATAGTTACATTTTCCACCAAAATAGATTACTCTTTAACAAAATTGTTGATGTTATAAAAAAAAATCCAATTGAGTAATTAAGTTTCTCATCCAAAAAAGATTATTAAAAAAAAATGTATCATTTGATATTTTGGTAGAAAAAGATTTTAATTTTCAATAAAAAACAGTTGAACTTTCTACAAAAAAGTTTAATTTGCTACCCAAAATTGTGGATTATTGACAAATAATTTTATTTTCAATACCGAGGAAAATGACTTTTCTACTAAAAAACGGATTTTCAACAACAACAAAATTATTTTTTCAACCAAAGAGATGAATTTTCGAATGAAATGGTAAATCTCTGACAAAAAATTAATTTTTTACAAAGTAGTTCAACATTCAACCAAGTAGTTGAATTTTTTACTAAAACAAAATGAATTCTGAACGAAAAAATTGAATTTAACCAAGAAAATGAGAATTTTACACAAAATAGCTGAATCCTCAACAGAAACAGAATAATTTTTAGCCAAAAAGTTGAAATATTAACAAAAAAAAAGATTAAATTTCTACAAAAAGAGATGAATTTTCAGCCCAAGAAGGCGAATCTTCAACAAAACGTTTCAATTTTTTACCAAAAAGGATGAATTGTTAACTGACTATTCGAGTTTTCAAGAAAAAATTTTAATTTTCAACCAAATAGTACAATTTTAAATCAAAATCCAAAAGAATTAACACTTAACGAAAATTTTTTGTATTTTCTCATTGAATCGTATTAATTCTGTTCGCATTTATAAGAAAAATCGAAAAAAGTGGGAAAAGTTTCTTTCAAAAATCGGAAAAAGGGTAATTCCATTAAAAAGGGGAAAAGCGAGAAATGGGGCAAATCTGAACCTCTCTCAACCTAAGTTAATTAAAAATGACTAATTAAAAACACAGCTATACAAAAAAAATCTTTTTTGGGTCTGGAGGTTAAATCATGTTTAGTATACATTTTTAGGGTCTCTGAATCCGAATCCGAGGTCCAAAAACCCCCAGTACATCAGAGTTCACCTCCAGACCCAGAAAAAGATGTTTAATTAGGTTTTTTGAGGTTATGTCACAACCCTGACGTGCTGGGGGCTTTTGGACCTCAGATTCGGATTCAGCGACCCCAGAAAAATATAGTAATCATGTTCTAACCTCCAGGCCCGGAAAAAGATGTTTCATGAGGTTTTTCGAGGTTATGTCAGAACCCTGACGTACTGGGACTTTTTGGACCTCGGATTCGGATTCAGCAACCCCAAAAACATATAATAAACATAGTCTGACCCATAGGCTCCGAAGAAGAATTTGTATGAGGGTTTTTGAGGTTATGTCAGAGCCCTGACTTTCTGGAACTTTTTGGGCCTCGGATTTGGATTGAGCGACCTCAAAAACATATAGTAAACATAGCCTGACCCCCAGGCTCCGAAAAAGAATTTGTATTAGGGTTTTTGAAGTTATGTCAGAACCCTGACGTTCTGGGGGTTTTGGGACCTCGAATTCGGATTCAGCGACCCCAAAAATATACAGTCAACATGGTCTGATCTTCAGACCTGGAAAAAGACTTTTTACAAGGTTTTTTTAGGTTATGCCAAAACCCTGACTTTCTGGGGCTTTCTGGACCTTGGATTCGGATTCAGCGACCCCAAAAACATATAATAAACCTAGTCTGATCTCCAGGTTCCGAAAAAGAATTTGTATGAGGGTTTTTGAGGTTATGTCAGAACCCTGACGTGCTGGGAGTTTTTGTACCACGGATTCAGATTCAGCGACCCCACAAACATATAATAAACATAGCCCGACTCCCAGGCTCCGAAAAAGAATTTGTATGAGGGTTTTTGAGGTTATGTCAAAACCCTGACGTGCTTGGGTTTTGGGACCTCGAATTCGGATTCAGCGAACCCAAAAACATACAGTCAACATTGTCTGATCTTCAGACCTCGAAAAAGTATTTTTACAAGGTTTTTTGAGGTTATGCCAAAACCCTGACTTTCTGGGGCTTTCTGGACCCCGGATTCGGATTCAGCGACCTCAAAAACATATAATAAACATAGTCTGACCCCCAGGCTTCGAAAAAGAATTTGTATGAGGGTTTTCAAGGTTACGTCAAAACCCTGACTTTCTGGGACTTTTTGGACCTCATTTTCGGATTCAGCGACCCCGAAAACATATAGTAAACATGGTCTGACCTCCAGGCTCCGAAAAATAATTTGTATGAGGGTTTTTGAGGTTATGTCAGAACCCTGACGTGCTGGGAATTTTTTGACCTCGAATTCGGATTCAGCGATCCCAAAAACATATAGCAAACATGGTTTGACCTCCAGACCCGGAAAAAGTTTTTTTTTGTGTGGCTGTGAAATTAAAAGTCACTGATTCTGTTTTTTTATCACAAGTTTAAATATCCCTTTTTTTCGAAAAAAGTGTAAAGATTTTTGTTTTAATTAAAAGAGTCTGAGATATAATCTGATTCGCCCAGAATGAAGCAAATTGAATTTTAATTTCATGCGAAGACAAAAGAAGCCGATATTGAGTTCCATCCTTGGGTCGTTTTTGCACGAAACTTTAAAACTTTTCGAGCGAAACGATAGACAGGAAGAGTACTTCGGTTTTAATAATCCAGCGACTCGAGGTTTATATAAAGTGTAATCCGATACGACTTGAAGGGAATGCAATTTCCTTCAAGCGACGGAATCCATCCGCCTTACCGCGTTGAAACTCGAGTTTCATCCCTATCTTCTCTTTTCTCTAGGCGCATTTCGTTCTCTTTTTGGCTAATCTACCCCGAATATTATGTTTCCTGTACTTAATTGCGACCCCTTCCAAATTCCGTATTCAAAAGTTTTATCAAATTTCAGTCACGAAATGGATTTCATATTGTATTTTGCTCATCAATTTATAATACTCTCAGCCTGAACCGTCTCTAATTGACATGCATTATATTGCGCAATATACTCGATTGAGTACTTGCGCACTGCGGTACTTCAGAGGCGAGAGTCGCAACCTCTCGCCCTGTCCGCTGAAAAACTGCGTGGGGCAGCAGTTGAATTTTTAATCCAAAAATACTAATAATGCTATGGAATAGTTTAACTTTTAACCAAATAGCTCAACTTTCAACCTACAAAGAATTTTCAACCAAGTAGTTGAATTTTCTATAAAAAAAGACGAATTTTCAACAAGCAGTTGAATTGTCAACCAAAAATGATGACAACAGAATAGTTAAATTTTTAACAAAACAATTACATTTTCAAAAATCGTTTAATGTTTAACCAAACTGAATTTTCGACCTCCAAAGATGAATTTTCAACAAAGAATATTAATTTTCTACCAAAAAAAAAAAACAATTTTGAACAAGACTTAAATCCTCAATCAGGTAAAATCAATTTTTAACCAAAGACTTCAATTTTCAACTAAGAAAGATTTTTCAGTCAAAAAGGAAAATTAATTTCAACAAAATTGATGAATTTGTAACAAAAGAGTATGATCCTGAACCAAATCGTTGAGTTTTTAACCAAGCGTTTTCAGACCAAAAATATGAATTTTTAAAAAAAGGTAATTTTCCAAATAATTTCAATTTCTATCAAATTATTGAATTGACTTGCATAATATTGCGCAATATACTCGACTGAGTACTCGCGCACTGCGGCCCTTCCGAGGCGAGAAATATCAATATTCAACCAAATTGTTGAATTTTAAACTAAAACCGATAAGTTTTTGAAAAAAATGGATTTGGTAAATTCAACAAAAAAAAAAGAATATTTAACAAAATTGTTATGTCCTCAACCAATGAATTTTTAAATTTTTTTCTGACAAGAAAGTTAATTTTTGATCAAGAAAGATAAATTTTCAAACAAGTAGTTAAATTTTTAACTAAAAAAGATAATTTTTCAATTAAAAATGGTATCTTTAAATTTGCATGGAGAAAATTAATCTTTGACCAAAAAAATTAATATTCAACAAAATAGTTATATTTTCAACCAAAGTGGTAAACTATAAAAAATGCATCTTCAACAAAATAGATCAACCTTCAAAAAATTAGTTGGATTCTCAACCAAAAAAATGTCAATTTTTACCCCAAAATGCAATAGTTAAATTTTGATTACAAAAAATTATTTTTCAACGAAAAAAGGAATTTTTTACAAAAAAGTTTAATTTTATACTCAAAATTGTGGCTTTTTGACAAAGTAGTTGACTTTTCAATGAAAAGTATAATAGTTCATATTCAAAATAAAAAATATTTTTATTATAAATCAAATACATAAAGAGTTGAAGTTTTAACTGAAAAAAATAAATACATTTTCTACGAATAATAAAATAGTTGAATTTCAAGTTGAAAAAGTAAGTTTCGTCCAAAAAGATGAATTTTCAATTGAAAAAGATCAATTTTCAACAAAAAATAGAATGTTTTAATTTTTTGTGAGAAAAGTAAATTTTTAAACAAATAAAATAAGTTTACAAAAAAAACTTTCGACCATAAATCAAGTTAAATTTTTGTTTAAAAAAATTTATATTCAATGAATACACTAATTTTCAACCAATGAAAAATTAATTTTCCATAACAAAAAATAATTATCCACCAAAAAAGGATAATCTTTAACAAAATACATGAATTCTCAACTCTGGTTAGAGCCTGCTCAGAAATTCCTGCTAGAATCTGGCTAAAACAGAGTTACAGAACTAGTCAGGCCCTCTCCATTTTTCCCGACCATAGCCTGATTAGAAATATGGAAAACTATCCAGGGCCCTACTAAACCCCGATCGGAATTTCCACGTGGGGTGTAGTTAGAAAACATCCTCAAACTTCAATTTTCACATTGTTTATTGATAAATAAAGTAAGTAGATCCATTTTCTGCTGCATGTGATATTTTACACAAATTTAAGGTTTTACTCAAGAATATGTTTGACACAAGAAAAATGAAATAATAATTTTAAAAAAAATCTCCCGCAGGGTGCACCTCGTCCTATAGAATGAAGTCCATTAAGCTAGCACCTCCACAATCGAATCTTAGAATTTTTCACAGCTTAGAATTTTGGGCTTCCTTGGACTTTTTTGGGCCCCAATTAAAATTTTTGGGCTCCTTTACTTTTTCTGAAAACTCAATTTTCTTGTGGAGGTGTTAGCTTACATTAAGCTAGCACCTCTACTTACTGAAAACACAAATTAATAAAACTGCAATTTCACCAGAATTTCGGGCTTTTTTTTTGGCTCTTGGAATTCACATACAAAATTTCCCCAAAACAACCCTCAAGCTCAAAAATCAACCTCATTCACAAAATTTGAATTTTTCGCGAATTTGATCCAGGCACTATAAAATTCACAAAAAGGTTATTTTTTGAGAAAGTCACATCTGCGTGGTACCAAGGGGTTGATTTTTAATGTTGAGGGTTGGAGCCCAAAAATCGAAGTGGATATTTTCGAGCAGGCCAAAAAAATCCCAAAAATATGCTTGGATTAAATTCGCAAAAAATTCAGATTTTGTGAAGGGGCTTGATTTGAAGCTTAAGGTTTGTTTTAAGGAATTTTTTTTTGTGGATGCCAAGAGCCCAAAAAAATCCCAAAATTCTGGTGAAATTGCATTTTTATTATTTTGTGTTTTTAGGAAGTGGAGGTGCAGCCTAATGCAAGCTAGCACCTCCACAAGAAAATTTATTTTTTCAAAAAAGTAAAGAAGCCCAAAAGTTTTAATTGGGACCTAAAAAAAGCCCAAAATTCTGAGCTATGAAAAATTCTCAAATTCCATTGTGAGGGGCTGATTTTTAATGTTAAGGATTAGAGCTAAAAAATTTGAGTATGTATTTTCGAGGAACCCAGATATCAGAGACTCTATCCACACTGTTGAATTCTCAAAAAGATTATTTTTTGACAATGTCATATCTGCGTTGTGCTAAGGGGTTTAAAAATCGGAGTGGATATTTTCGAGGAGCCCAAAAAAAGCCCAAAAATATGCTTGGAGTAAATTCGCAAAAAATTCAAATTTTGTGAAGAGGGTTGATTTTGGAGCTTAAGGGTCGTTTTGAGGAAATTTTTGTTGTTGATTCCAAGAGCGCAAAAAAAGCCCTAAATTCTGCAGAAACTGTATTTTTATTATTTTGTGTTTTTAGGAAGTAGAGGTGCAGCTTAATGTAAGCTAGCACCTTCACAAGAAAACTGATTTTTTGAAAAAAGTAAAGGAGCCCAAAAATTTCAATCGGGGCCCGAGAAAAGCCCTGAAAAGCCCAAAATTCTGGGCTATGAAAAATTCTAAAATTCGATTGTAGAGGTGCTAGCTTAATGTAAGCTAGCACCTCCACAAGAAAATTAATTTTTTGAAAAAAAATGAAGAAGCCCAAAAATGTTTATCAAGGCCCAAAAAAAGCCCAAAATTCTGAGCTATGAAAAATTCTAAGATTCGATTGTGGAGATGCTAGCCTAATGTAAGCTAGCACCTCCACGAGAAAATAAATTTTTTGCAAAAAGTAAAGGAGCCCAAAAATTCTAATTGGGGCCCAAAAGCCCCGTAAAAAAACCCAAAAAACCGTAATAAACCCGAAATGCTGAGCTCTGAAAAATTTTAAAATTCGATTGTGGAGGTGCTAGCTTAGTGTAAGCTAGCACCTCCACGAGAAAATTGATTTCTTAAAGAAAGTAAAGGAGCCCAAAAATTAATCAGGGTCCAAAAAAAGCCGTCAAAAAACACAAAATTCTGGGCTATGAAAAATTCTAAAATTCGATTGTGGAGGTGCTAGCTTAATGTAAGCTAGCACCTCCACCAGAAAATTGATTTTTTGAAAAAAGTAAAGGAGCCCAAAAATTTCAATCGGGGCCCGAGAAAAGCCCTGAAAAAGCCCAAAATTCTGGGCTATGAAAAATTCTAAAATTCGATTGTGGAGGTGCTAGCTTAATGTAAGCTAGCACGTCCACAAGAAAATTAATTTTTTGAACAAAAAAACTGAAGAAGCCCAAAAATTTTTATCAGGGCCCAAAAAAAGCCTTAAAAAAAGCCCAAAATTCTTAGCTATGAAAAATTCTAAGATTCGATTGTCGAGATGCTAGCCTAATGTAAGCTAGCACCTCCACGAGAAGATTGATTTCTTAAAGAAAGTAAAGGAGCCCAAAAATTAATCGGGGTCCAAAGAAAGCCGTAAAAAACCCAAAATTCTGAACTATGAAAAATTCTCAAATTCGATTGTGGAGGTTCTAGCTTAATGTAAGGTAGCACCTCCACAAGAAAATTGATTTTTTGAAAAAAGTAAAAGAGCCCAAAAATTTTAATTGTGGCCCAAAAAAAGCCCAAAATTTTGAGCTATAAAAAATTTTAAAATTCGATTGTGGAGGTGCTAGCTTGATGAACCTTCTAGAATGGCCAATATGTTCACTGCCCAGGTTCGATGTCCATTCGCGTATTTGCAAAAGTAGCAATAAATAATTCTGACACTCTACTGGCCGGGGTTGTACGTGTTGCGTAAATCACGTAAGATTACTACCGAAGTATATTTCCCTTTTTGCTCGCCTGCGGTTGTTTTTGTCATAATACTTTATAGGCTTGCAAATGGAGGGGTTGAACGTCAGAAACAGACCCTCCTTAAGGTCAGGATACTTTCTCGATTGTTCCTTTGACCCCGCGGACTCCAAAGAGGCGGTTTTACCCGATAGTCGTTTTTTTCGAGCATTCGGGAAAAAAAATCGATGACCCCAGCAAGATTCGAGGCAGTCCCAGGACTTCTGCCATGCTCTGAACTCTGAATTATCGTCTGGGGAAAAAGACTTTTGTGGGACAAACGGTTTTTCCAGCCCAGAGATTTTAGGTCTTTCAAATTCGATTACGACTTTAATTGACAAATTATTTTTATATTTCAACTAGAACATTAACATTTATTAGAAGAAAAAAAAATCTACTAAGTGGAACTACTTTTTTACAATTTAACGACTTTGTCAACATTTTAAAAATAATTGTTAATACTTTTTTTTAATGAAAATTTGACTATTCCATGTTTGGTTAAACATTTATATCCTGCAGTTGAAAATTCAACAGCTTGGTTGAAAATTCGTGTGATTTACTGAAAAAATTATCTTTTTGATCCAAAATTAGTTTCTTTTATTGAAAATTAAATTTTCAACTGAAAATTTTTGAAAAATGAACTTTATCATTTTTGTTTGAACATTAATCTTCTTGAGTTGAAAATTAATCTATTCTATTTTTGGTTGAAAATTAATCTTTTTTATTTGAAAACTCATCTGATTTTTTTTTTTATTTGTCTTTTTTCGTAAAAAATTAAACTTTTTGGTTGAAAATTCCATTAAAAATTAAAATATTTCATTGAAAGTTCATGTATTTTATCTAAAATTAATTTTTTTGGTTCAAAATTAGTTTCTTATTTGAAAATTAAATTTTTAACTAAAAATTTACCCATTCCATGTTTGGTTGTACATTTATGTTCTGCAGTTGAAAATCCATCTGCTTGGTTAATAATTCATGTATTTTATTAAAAGTTAATCTTTTTTTGGTCGAAAATTAATCTTTTTGATTGAAAATTCCATTAAAAATTAAAATAGTTGCTTGAAAATTAATGTATTTTATTAAAAATAAGTCTTTTTCGTAGAAAATTAACATTTTTGATTAAAAATTCTATTAAAAAATAAAATACTGGTTTGAAAATTCATGTATTTTATTAAAAATTAATCTTTTTTTTCGTAAAAAATGTACCCTTTTGGTTGGAAATTCCATTAAAAAAATATAATATTTCGTGACAGTCATGTATTTTATCCAACATTGATCTTTTTGTTTCAAAATTAGTTTTTTTAATTAAAAATTAATTTTTCAACTGGAAATATAACTATTCCATGTTTGGTTGAAAATTTATCTTCTGCATTTGAAAATTCAACTACTTGGTTGAAAATTCATGTATTTTATAAAAAATTAATCTTTTTCGTTAAGAAATTTTTCTTTTTGGTCCAAAATTAGTTTTTTTATTGAAAATTAAATTTTCAACTGAAAATTTTTGAAAATTGAACTTTATTAATTTTGTTTGAAAATTAATCTTCTTGAGTTGAAAATTAAACTATTCTATTTGTTGTTGAAAATTGATCTTTTTTTTTGTTGAAAATTTATGTATTTTATTTTAAATGAATCTTTTCTTGTAAAAAGTGAACCTTTTTGTTTAAAAATTCTAATGAAAAATAAAATCCTTGGTTGAAAATCATGTATTTTATTTAAAATTAATATTTTTTATAGAAAATTATCCTTTTTGGTTGAAAATTTTATTGAAAAATAAAATCCTTGGTTGAAAATTATGTATTTTATTTAGAATTAATATTTTTTAGTGGAAAATTAATCTTTTCGGTTGAAAGTTAATTTTTAAAAAAAATTGAAAATGAAATATTTAACTACAGATTTAACTATATCACATTTGTTTGAACATTAATCTTCTTCAGTTGAAAATTAAACTTTTATATTTTTTGTTGAAAATTTATCTTTTTCATTTGATAACTCATCTATTTTGTTAGAAAATTATATTTTTTTGGTAGAAAATTAAATTTTTCGGTTGAAAATTCCATTAAAAATTAAAATATTACGCTAAAAAATTATGTGTTTTATTTAAAATTAATCTCTTTTGTTAGAAAATTATTCCTTTTGGTTCTAAATTAGTTTTTCTTTGATTAAAAAATTGAATTTTCAACTGAAAACTTAACTATATGATGTCTTTTTGAACATTAATATTCTTAAGTTGAAAATCAAACTATTCTATTTTTTTTTGAAAATTGATATTTTTTATTTGGAAACTCATCTATTTTGTTGAAAAATTGTCTTTCTTGGTAGAAAGTTAACCTTTTTGGTTAAAAATGTCATTAATAATTTGAATATTTGGTTGGAAATTTATGTAATTTATTTAAAATTAATCTTTTTTGTACAAAAGTACCCTTTTTCGTTGAAAATTCCATTAAAAATAAAATATTTTGTTGAAAATTAATGCATTTTATCAAAACTTAATCTTTTTGGTCCAAAACTAGTTTTTTTAAATTGAAAATTACATTTTCATCTGAAAATTGAAATATATCATGTTTGTTTGAACATTACTCTTCTTGAGTTGAAAATTAAACTATTTTATTTTTGGTTGAAAATTGATCTTTTTTATTTGAAAACTCATCTATTTGAAAAAAAAATTTTGGTCTTTTTTGGTAAAAAGTTGAACTTTTTGGTTGAAAATTCCATTGAAAATCTAAATATTTAGTTGAAAATTGTTATGCATTTTATTTAAAATTAATCTTTTTTGGTTCAAAATTAGCTTTTTTAAATTGAAAATTAAACTTTTAACTGAAAAATTATCTATATCATGTTTGCTTGATCTTCTTGAGTTGAAAATTAAACTATTCCATTTTTTGTTGAAAAGTGATCTTTTTTATTTCAAAACTCATCTATTTTGTTGAAAAGTGGTCTTTTTTTGGTAGAAAATGAACCTTTTTGGTTAAAAATTCCATTAAAAATTAAAATATTTGGTTGAAAATTGATGTATTTTATTTAAAATTTATCTTTTATGGTAGAAATTAACCTTATTAGTTAAAAATTCCATTGAAAATTGAAATCTTCCGTTGAAAATTCATGTATTTTATTGAAAATTATTATTTTTTGGTTGGAAATTAATGTTTTCGGATCAAAGTTCGTTTTTTTTAAATTTAAAATTAAATATTTAACTATATCATGTTTGTCATTTCAGAAATTAAAATATTTGGTTGAAAATTCATGTATTTGGTTAAAAATTATTTTTTTGGGTAGAAAATTAGTTTTTTTATTGAAAATTAATTTTTTCAACTAAAAATTTAAATATTCCATTTTTCGTCAACATTTTTATTTTGATAGACATTTAATCTTTTTGTTTGAAAATTCATCTTTTTGATTGAAAATTTAACTATTTCGTTTAAGATTTATTTTATTTGGTTAAAAAACTTAATTCTCTAAATTGAAATTAAACTATTTTTTTTTCTTTTTTTGTTGAAATTGTTTGTTTTTTTAGTTGAAAATTCATGTATTTTGTTGAAATTTTGTCCATTTTTGGTAGAAAATTAATGATTTTTTTTGAAAATTCCATTCAAAATTAAAACATTAATTCAACTTCTTGTATTAAAATTCAACTATTTGATTAAAAATGTATGAATTTTGTGGACAATTAACCATTTTGGGTGGAAAATTAATCTTTTTGGCTTGAAAATTCAAGATTTTTAATAAAAATTTTTGTTCTTTATTGACGGAAAAATTTGTCTTGGTAGAAAATTATTTTTTTTAACTTGAGAATAGTGTCCTTAGTGTAAATTTTTTCTAAATAGATGAAAAATAGTGTCATTGCTTAAAAAAAGTGTCAATAGTGAGGTGAGTCCGAGGCCTGCTAACAAAAATATTATTCAACCCCATAAAAATTGATTCCCCGCCTATTTCCACTGCTTGAAAAACACTCGAAGCTTTTAAAAAGCTGCACTTTATGCCGCTAACGAAACATTTTCTCGCACAAAATGGACGAGAAACGAATCTGAAAGCGAAACTCCAATCTACAGAAGCACAAAGCAATTTAAAAAAATGGAGCAAAATTTCATGTGGATGAAAATCTACGAAGTAGACTCGAAGAGCCGAAGAGATGAATCAAATGAGATTAAAAAATAAATCCATAAATCGAATAAGTTTGTTCACGGGTGGAGTCAAGGGCAAATGCGACAGAAATTTATTTGAAATGGAGGGGAAATTTTCGTCGCTCTCTAACCTATTCAACGTTGCCTGCAATTCCCAAAAATCCACACAAAAAATCGACAGGATTCCGAGATTTGAAAATACAAGGTTTTTGTTTGTAATATAGGCTTGCACGAATTCTTCGGTTTAAACAAGGGGGTGCGAAAAATTGCTCCGAAAACTTGTTACGCAGAAAACAGGATACTCACGATAATTTTCTCCTGTCCATGGTGTTTGTTAAGTTTTTTGGAAAATGTCACACGCAGAAATGGTGCAGTGAATTTCACTGCAGAAACATATTTTTTCTCGTTTTACACCGGAGAGAATTGGGAGAGAATACACTGGAATACACGCGCAATGAAATGCCACCAAATGCCAAAACCAGGCGCAAAACGACTCAATATTTTAGTTACAGGTGTTCTCGCCAGAGCGTGGCCTGCGAAATTTCCCAAATAACCCAAATTTACGCGCCAATTTGAAACAGAAAAAAAACAGCTTTTTCTAAATAAGTTCTTTTGTTAGCATTTTTTTAATTATTTTTTCAACTGAAAATTTAACTATACCATGTTTGGTTGAACATTTCTCTTCTGCAGTTGAAAATTCAACTATTTGGTTAAAAATTCATATATTTTATTGAAAATTAATCTTTTTGGTAGAAAATTAATCTTCTTGATTGAATATTCATCTTGTTAGTTAAAAATTTATTTTTTACCGTTAAAAATTATCATCTTAAACTAAAAATATAAGTGTTCCATTTTTGATTGTAAATTGATGTTTTTTACTTAAAAATGCAACTCTTTGTTTGAACATTAATATATTTTGTTAAAAAAATTTATTTTTTATTAGAAAACTAATCGGTTGAAAAATCTTTTTTTTTTGGTAATTCAACTATTTGATGAAATATTAATCTACATTGTAGTAAACTTCAAACTTTTTTTAAAAACTCATTTTTTTAATTAAATGCTTTGTCGAAAATTCGTCTTTGTGGTGAAAATTATTACTTTTTATTTATTATTTGAACTGAAAATTTAACGATTCCATTTTTGATTATAAATTCATCTTCTTTGTTGAAAATTCATATATTTTTTTACAAATTTTTTTTGTAGAAAATTAATTTTCTTGATGGGGACTAATTCACCTTTTTGGTTGAAAATTCATGTATTTTGTTAAATATTATTCTTTTTTGTTAGAAAATTAGTTATTTATTGAAAATAAATTTTTCTCTGCTTGAAGATTAGTGTTTGTATTGAAATTAAAATTTTTTAACTAAAAATTTAATTTAATTTTCAGTAGATTTTTTTTTTTTTTTTCGATGGACAATAAATCTTTTTGGTAGAAAATTAGTTTTTTAATGAAAATTAATTTTTCTCTGATTGAAGATTAGTGTTTTTATTGAAAATTAATTTTTTCAACTAAAAATTTAACTACATTTTTGTAGATTTTTTTGTTTGATAGACAACTAATCTTTTTGGTTGAATATTGCATTAAAAATTAAAATATTTGGTTGAAAATTCATGTATTTTAATAAAAATTAATCTTTTTTGGTAGAAAATTAATTTTTTCGATTAAAAAATTAGTTTGTTTTTAAATTTAACCATATCATGTTTGTTCAAAAAAGGCGAATTTTAAACAAAATAAATACATTTTTAACCGAATAATTGAATTTTCAACCAAGAAAATTAATTTTCTACCAAAAAATAATAATTTCCAAAAAAATTAATACATTTATGAACGACATAGTTGTAGTTTCAACCAAGGAAATTAATTCTCTTCCCAAAAATTCGAATTTTCGATCAATTACATAAATTTTCATTTAAAAAAATTCATTTTTAAGAAAAAAAAACTAATTTTCAACAAGAGTTGAAGTTTCAACTAAATAGTTGAATTTTCAACCAAACAAATACGAATTTTCAATAAAATACATAAATTTTCATTCAAAAAAATTAATTTTCAACCAAAAAAAAAAAGAATTTTCAATAAAATACTTGCACTTTCAACCTAAAAAGACAAATTTTAAAAGGAAAATGTAATAGTTAATGTTTCAAAACAAAAAATATTATTATAATAAATCAAAAACAGTTTGATTTTTAACAAAACAGTTGCATTTTTATTTTAAATTATTCATTTTCTACCAGAAAAAAAATATTAAACAAAATACATCAATTATTCACCAAACAGTTAAATTTTCAACCAAGAAAATTAATTTTCTACCAAAAAAGGCGAATTTTAAACAAAATAAATACATTTTTAACCGAATAATTGAATTTTCAACCAAGAAAATTAATTTTATACCGAAAAAGACAAACTTTCAACAAATTACATAAGTTTTCAACTAAATGGTTGGATTTCGAAACTAAAAAGATTAATTTTTAACTAAAAATGCAATAGTTGAATTTTTGTTATGAAAAATTATATGTAACAACAACAAAAAAAGAATTTTGTACCAAACAGTTGAAATTTCTACTAAGCTGTTGAATTTTCCAGCCATCACAATTAATTTTCTACAAAACGGTTTGAATTTTCAACCCAAAAATATGATTTTTTAACGAAAAAGTTACTTTTCAATCGAGCAGTTGAATTGTGAACCAAACTGTTAAAATTTCAGCTAAGGAAACTAATTTAAAAAAAAAAACAATTTTCAAGAGTTGATCAATTTTCTATCAAGAAAGGTTTTTTTAGGCAATAAAGAAACAAGAATGTCATTCAAAAATTTGCAATTGCAAGCCAGAAGGACAGGCTTTCTACAAAACAGTTAAAGTTTCCACTAAATAGTTGAATTTTCAACCAAATAAATAAATTCTCAACCAAGAAGATTAATTCTCTATCAAAAAGACGATTTCTCAACAAATACATTAATTTTGAAACCAATAGTTGAATTTTTAACCAAGAAGATTAATTCTCTACCAAAAAATACGATTTTACAATTAAGTAGATACATAAATCTTCAACCAAATAGTTGAATTTTTAAACTAAACAGGATCAATTTTTAACAAAAAATGCAATAGTTAAGTTTTTATTACAAAAAATTATTAATTACAAAAATTTTTTGAACAAAAGAAGGGAATTTTCTACAAAAAAAGTTAAAATATCAACCCGAAAATGTGTATTTGCAACAAATAAGCTAATTTTCTACCAAAAAAGTAGAATTTTCGATAAATTACATAAATTTTCATCTAAAAAAATTAATTTCTAACGAATTTTCAAATAAAAAAGTTGAATTTTCAACGAAAAATATAATAGAATATATTTTAACTAAAAAGTGTTTTTATGTCAAATCAAAAACTATTTCGTTTTTAATAAAACAGTTGCATTTTCATAGAAAAATATTGATTTTCTTAAAAAAAAAAAGAAAATTTCAAACAAAATACATAAATTATCAACCAAACAGTTAAATTTTCAGGCAAGAAGATTAATTTTCTATCAAAAATGGAATAGTTAACTTTCCAGTTCAAAAAATTAATTTTCAACAAAAAAATTCAATTTCTACCAAAAAAGATTAATTTTCAACTGAATAGCTGAATTTTGAACCAAGAGGATTAACTTCCTACCAGAAATACGAATTTTCAATAAATTACATAAATTTTCGATTTAAAAAATGAATTTTTAACTAGAAAAACAACTAATTTTCAATAAAATACTTCAATTTTCCACCCTAAAAAGATGAATTTGCAACGAAAAATGTCACAGTTAATATTTCAACAAACAAATGTTTTTATATAAAATTCAAAACAGTTTCATTTTTGAAAAAACTGTTGAATTTTCGACCAAGAATATTAACTTTACGCCAAAAAAGACAAATTTTCATCCAAATAGTTGAATTTTTAAACTAAAAAAGATCAATTTTTGACCAAAAATGCAATAGTTAAAATTTTATTACAAATAATTAATTATTAAGAAACAAAATTTTTTTGTGTCAAACGGTTAAATTTTCGATTTTTGGTTCAATAATAATCTTTTTAATTCCAAAATTAAACTATATAGTTGAAAATTCATGTATTTTGTCGAAACATTTACTTTTTTTGGTAGAAAATTTATCTTTTTTTATTTTATTTATCTTTATTTATAAAATTTATCTTTCTAATTGAAAATTGAAAATTGAACTATTTGATTAGAAATTCATCTCTTGTGGTCCAAATTGAAACTTTTTTGGTTAAAAATGCAACTTTTTGATTAATCGGTTTTGGTTGAGGATTTACCTTTTTTTTGCAAATTTGTTCTTTTTTGGTTGGAAAATATTTGTTTTAACTGAAAATCTGACTATACGATTTTTGGTTGAACAATAATCTTTTTTAGTTAAAAATTCAACTACATGGTCGAAAATTCATGTATTTTGTTGAAAAATTGACCTTTTTGGTATAAAATTAATCCTCTTAATTGTGTTTGTTGGTAGAAAATAAATTTTTGTTGTTAAAAATGCAATTTTATGGTTGAAAATTAATCTATATTAGTTGAGGATTCGAGTATTTTGTTGAAAATTTGTTTTTGTTCGTTGAATCCAACTTTGTTCTTTAAATTAATATTTTGGATGAAATATTTTGATTTATATCATTTTTGCTGCAAGTTCAACTACTTTATCGAATTTTTTCGTTTCGTTAACATTTTTTTTTTATTTTTTTTTTCAATTAATTTAATCTTCAACTAAGTAGTTGAATTTTCTACCAAGAAAATTTATTTTTCACCAAAAATGACAAATTTTGAACAAAACACATGAATTTTCAACTAAAAACTATCAATTTTTATACAAAAGTGTAATAGTCAAATTTGTGAATGAAAAAAACCAATAAAATTATTTTTTAGCAAAGTAGTTCAACTGTCAACCAATCAGTTCAATTTTCAACCTAAAAGGGTGGCTTTTTAATAAAATAGTTGGATTTTCAAACAAAAAGTTCATTTTCAACCAAATAGTTGAATTTTTCACCAAAATATCAGAAGTTTAAACCCAAAAAGACGAATTTTCAACAAAACATTTGAATTTCTTGAGCGAAAAAGACGAATTTTCTCTAAAATAATTTTATTTTCAACCCAAAAATATAAATTTTTAAGAAAATAGTTAACTTTCAACTACATAGTTGAATTTCGAATAAAATCGATCAATTTTGAATAAAAAATGGAATTTTAAATTTTCATTTGAAAATTAATTTTCACAAAAAAAAAGCAACGATTTTCCAACAAAATAGTTCAATTTCCAACCACAGAGATGTACTTGTGAGTAATAAAATTCTTTGTTAACATATTAACTAATTACCTAACTTTGAACCAAGTAGTTGAATTTTCTACCAAGAAGATAATTAAAAAAAACGATTCTTCAAGAAAATAAACGAATTTTCAAACGAATAGTTGAATTTTAAATAAAAACCATCAATTTTAAACAAAACAAAATGAAATTTTAAATATTAATTCGAACAAATTAACTTTTAACAAACAAAAACAACAAATTTCCATCTAAATAGTTAAATTTTTGAAAAAACTGCAATTTTCTAGCATTATTCTAAAAGAATATTATTAAAAATAATTATAAATTATTTGAACAATTATTTTTGTTAACAATAATTAAGTATTACCTCACTCTAAATGAAAATTGGACAATAAGTGGACATTTTTTTTAAATACCGTGACTTTCTAACTCTATTCTAACCGAAAATTGCTAAAAACATTAACTAAATGTTTGAATAATTCATGCAAACATCTGATTAACAGGATAAAGTCGTATATTATATATTATAAACAATTTGCATTTTTTTATAACGTACAAAAAATCATAATTAGTGCCGAAAACTCGCAAAAACCATTTTTTAACTTATGGGGTTTTTTTGGGACTTATGGGGGTGTTATTTAAAAAATAATATTTTATCCGTATTCTATGACTAATTGTAAAAAAAAATTTAGAGTTTCAACTCGATTCACCGAATATTGACGATTCTGAATAAAATTTACAAAAACATATTTTTTTCTTATCTAAATATCATTTTTTTTTCAAAACAAAAAAAATTGATTTATTTCTTTGTCGATTCAAACAAATTTCAGGGTGATATTCATGAAAATTCGAGAGAAAAAAATTTGGACTGGTAGTTTAAATATTTTAATTATTGAACAATATTTATTTCTAATTTAAAGATAAAATGAAACTTTACAAATTAAAATTTATATTTTTAATTCAAAGATAAAATGAAACTTTACAAATTGAAATTCCTATTTATAATTCAAAGATAAAATAAAACTTTACAAATTAAAATTTGTATTTTTAATTATTTTAGTGTTAATTCTGGTATAAGATGTAACTACAAATTATTATTTCATTCCTGGAGGTAGATCGTCGGGATACAGTTTTAAGATTGAAAAAGTACTTTCGCTGAGGCTGTAAAACTCATGAAACATAATATGTATCTAATATATCTATTGCTATTCGCAAACGAGTACAAGATATTAAAAAAAAAAATGCTGTCAGTATTAATATTTATGAGAGAAAGCTTAGTTTATAAAGTTTAAACCATATTTCATAGATATTTCATATTTTTTCGATCTAATTAAAAAATTATTTGTAATAGTTTTGATAACATAAAATATTAAACAAATATACTTTAGTGTAAACCTCGTATAAATTTTGTATAACCAAAATATCACACAAATCCCATCTATGGATATTCCTTTTTTACAGATAAATTGTAATTTTTTTCTTTGAATTTTTCCCGAACTCTATTCAAATTTTTCGTGGATTCTTCATTCTTTCCTAATTCATGAAATCCCATAAAACTCGAATTAAATTTTTCAGAAATTTAAAAAAAGTGCATACTACATATTTTCATTTCAGAATATAAATTTTGGTTTACACACACTGAGAATATTTAAATTTTAGTTGAAATCCATAATTCTAAAAATTGTCCAACACGTAAACAAATTTATTGCAGTTCAACCAATAAAGATTTTTGCTTCATTCTTAGTACTTTTATGTTGTCGTTCTATTTACTGTTTTACCATAACATAAATGTTAAGTTTGCTTTGAAACATTTTATCATTTTTATTTTGTTTTAATATCGCTTCAACAATAAAATTTTGTTTTTCAACTTTAATTTAAAAAATTGTCCAACAAATCTCTTCTTTTTGTTTTCTACGATTTTAAATTTCGGCAAATTCTGAAAACGGTACAGCTCAGAGTTGAGTAGCAAGTAACCCATAAAGAGAGGTTTATTTCAAATCAAAGTCTTTTTTGGTTGAAATAGAATCAAGTATTATATTTTTTAAATAATTTGATGTTAATCGTTTTTGTGTACCCGTTTGAAATCAATATTTTTTTAATATTGATTTTTATTTCTGAATTGTGAAAAAATTCCCTCAAGCTTCGCTGGGATCCGAACCCAGGTCTTTCAGATTGCCGGTCTGATGCTCTTCCCACTAAGCTATGGAGAGACGAGAATAATTTCATCACAACCCATATCATTTGAATCCCGACCTAATTCCTTATACTTTTAAGAATAATTTTTCAAAAATTTGAATGTTTTGTATTTTTTGATGTTATAGTTTTGACCAGATAAAATGTATTAACTAATTGTATGTTAATTATTTTTTGTCTATTGGTCTAAAATCAATAAACAACAAATAATATCGCAATAAACATTATAATGAATATCAAAAATGTAAAACATTCGAATAAAAAATAAATAATCGAATACAAAATTAGAAAAATCAGTCCGGCAATCTGAAAGACCTGGGTTCGGATCCCAGCGGAGCTTCAGAGCATTTTTTTCACAATTTAGAAATAAAAATCAATATTAGAAAAATATTGATTTTAGACAAATAGACAAAAAACAGTTAACATTGAATTATTTAATACATTTATATGGTCAAAACCATAATATCCAAAAATATATTTGGTTGAAATGTAACTTTTTAGCTCATAATTCATATTTCCGGTTCGAAAATGCTACTCTTTTGTAGAAACTTTATACTTTTGCTTTAAAATTCAACAATTTAGTGGACATTTTTATTCTTTCTTGGTTCGAAATTCGGCTTTTTTGTTTTAATATTTATCTCTTTTGGTAAAAAAATCTAATTTTTGTTGGTTGAGTACAACTGTGTTTGTTTTCAAATTAAAATGTTTGTTGGTAGGAATAATATCAATATATTTTTATTATAATTTTTATAATTTTTTCATTTTTATAATTTTTGTATTTTTATAATATTTATAATATCAACATATTTTTCGTTAAGGGTTCATCTATTTTGGTTGAAAATTCATGCATTTTTTTTAAATTCAACTATTTTGGTAGAAAGACCAAATTTGGTTAAAAATTAAACTTCTTTGTCAAAAATTCGTCTTTTTGGTTTGAAACTGGTGGAAAATTCAACTATTTGGTTAAAAATTATTTTTTTTTTTTGAAAATTAATATATTTGATATGAAAATTCAACCATTTGGCTGAAAATTCATGTATTTTTTTAAACATTTAACTATTTCCGTAGAAAGTCCAAATTAGGTTGAAAATTAAACTTTTTTGTTAAAAATTCGTCTTGTTGTTAGAAAATTAATCTTCTTGTTTAAAAATTCATTTTTTTATATAAAATTAATCTTCTGGGTGAAAAATTCATCTTTTTGGTTCAAAATTTATTTCTTGGATTAAAAATTTATCCATTTTCTGAAAATTCTGTTATTATGGTTAAAAATCAAATTTTTTAAATATTCATATCTTCTGTTCTCTTTTTTGTTGAAAATTAATATTTTCGGTATGGCATTTTAACCATTTAGTTGAAAATCCATGGATTTAAAAAAAAATTAGCTATTTTGGTGAGAAGTCCAAGTTTGGTTGAAAAGTAACTTTTTTATTGAAAATTCGTCGTTTTGGCTTGTATAATCCTTTCATCAGGTAAAACTTTTGTATATTTTTTGGTTAAAAATACAACTGTTTGGTTAAAAATGTGAAGGAAAAATCTCACTTTAACAGATGCCTATTTACTTTTGAATTAAGTTGTTATGAATTATCATCTCAGTAATTTTGATATTTAAATTATAAAATTAAGGAAGTGAAAAAGGTAACTTTGTGAGTAACTTGAAGTTGCGTTATTTGTAACTGTAACTGGTTACAGTTACAAATAACGTAACTGTAACCAGTTACATTTTTTCGCTAAGTAACGTAACTGTAACTAGTTACTCAAAAAAAGTAACTTTTTAGATGACTAAAAAAACATTAGCTATTTTGGTGGAAAGTCCAAATTTGGTTGAAAAGTAACTTTTTTATTGAAAATTCGTCCTTTTGGCTTGAAAAATCATTTCTTCAGATAACATTTTTTTTATTTTTTGGTTAAAAATACAACTGTTTGGTTAAAAAATGTGACTGAAAAATCTTACTTTAACTGATGCCTATTTCTTTTTAAATTAAGTTTTTATGAATTATCATCTCAGTAATTTTGATATTTAAATTATAAAATTAAGGAAGTGAAAAAAGTAACTTTTTAGGTAAATTGAAGTTACTTTATCTAGCAACTGTAACTGTAACAGTTTCCTTTTTTTCGCTAAGTAACGTAACTGTAAGTAGTTACTCAAAAAAGTAACTTTTTATGTAACTCGAAGTTACTTTATCTAGTAAATGTAACCAGTTACCTTTTTCGGCTAAGTAACGTAAATGTAACTAGTTACTCAAAAAAGTAACTTTCAAGGTAACTTGAAGTTACTTTATCTAGTAACTGTAACTAGCTACAGTTACAAATAACTTGACTGTAGCCAGTTATCTTTTTTCGCTAAGTAACGTAACTGTAAATAGTTATTTAAAAATGTAACTTTTTAGGTAACTTAAATTTACTTTATCTTGTAACGGTAACTAGTTACAGTTACAAATAACGTAACTGAAACCAGTTACCTTTTTTCTGTAAGAAACGTAACAGTAACAAGTTACTCAAAAAAGTAACTTTGCATGTAACATGAAGTTACTTTATTTAGTAACTGTAACTGTAACTGAAACCATTTAACTGTTTTCTCAAAGTAACGTAATTGTAACTAATTACTCAAAAAAGTAACTTTTTAGGTAACTTGAAGTTACTTTATCTATTAACTGTAACTAGTTACAGTTACAAATGGTCGAACAGTAAACAGTTACCTTTTTTCGCTAAGTAACGTAACTGTCACTAGTAACTCCATAAAAGTAACTTTTAAGGTACTTTTAAGTTACTTTATTTAGTAACTGTGACCAGTTACGTTTTTTAGCTAAGTAACGTTACTGTTACTTGTTACTCAAAAAAGTAACTTCTTAGATAACTTGAAGTTACTTTATCTAGTAACTGTAACTAGTTAAAGTTACAAATAACGTTACTGGAACCAGTTACTTTTTTCGCTAAGTAACGTAACTGTAAATAGTTACTCAAAAAAGGAACTTTTTAGGTAACTTGAAGTTACTTTATCTAGTAACTGTAACTAGTTACAGTCACAAATAACCTAACTGAAACCAGTTACCTTTTTTCTCTGAGTAACGTAACTGTAACTAGTTACTCAAAAAAAGTAGATTGTCAGGTAACTTGGAATTACTTTATCAAGTAACTGTAACTGCAACCAGTTACATTGTTTCGCTAAGAAACATAACTGTAACTAGTTACTCAAAAAAGTAACTTTTTAGGTAATCTGAAGTTACTTTATCTAGTAACTGTAACCAGTTACCTTTTTTTCTAAGTAACGTAAATGTAACTAGTTACTCAAAAAAAGTAACTTTTTAGGTAACTTGAAGTTACTTTATATGGTAACTGTAACTAGTGACAGTTACAAATAACGTAACTGTATCTAGTTACAGTTACAAATAACGTAACTGTAACTAGTTACTCCAAAAAAGTAACTTTTCAGGTAACTTGTAGTTACTTTATCTAGAAACTGTAACTGTAACTGAAACCAGTTACCTTTTTTGAATAGTAACGTAACTGTAAATAGTTTCTCAAAAAAGTAACTTTTTAGGTAACTTGAAGTTACTTTATCTACTAACTGTAACCAGTTACGGTTACAAATAACGTAACCTTCACCAGTTACCTTTTTTCGCTAAGTAACGTAACTGTAACTAGTTACTCAAAAAAAGTAACTTTTTACGTAACTTTTTAGGTAGCTCGAAGTTACTTTATCTAGTAACTCTAACTAGTTACAGGTACAAATATTGTAACTGTAACCAGTTACATTTTTTCTCTAAGTAACGTAACTATAAATAGTTACTCAAAAAAGTAACTCTTTACGTAACTTTTTAGGTAACTTGAAGTTACTTTATCTAGTAACTGTAATTAGTTACAGTTACAAATAACGTAACTGTAACCAGTTATAAATAACTTGACTGTAACTTGTTACTCAAAAAAAGTAACTTTTTACGTAACTTGAAGTTACTTTATCTAGTAACTGTAACTAGTTACAGTTACAAATAACGTAACTGTAACTAGTTACTCCAAAAAAGTAACCTTTTAGGTAACTTGTATTTACATTATCTTGTAACTGTAACTGTAACTGAAACCAGTTAACTTTTTTCGCAAAGTAACGTAACAGTAACTAGTTACTTAAAAAAGTAACTTTTTATGTAACTTGAAGTCACTTTATCTAGTAACTGTAACTAGTTACAGTTATAAATAACGTTACTGTAACCAGTTACCTTTTACGTTAAGTAACGTAACTGTAAATAGTTACTCAAAAAAGTAACTTTTTAGAAATTAGCTTTTTTCGAAGGATCAATTGAGTAATACTCAAGTTGTTTTATTGAATTCGACTGAATCAAGAATAATCGACACCGCCAATTCACTCTCGAGTATAGTGTTGCAACATTATAAATGGGTGCTCTTTGGAAGAAACATTTTTCTACATCGACTTTCATTATAAGACTACGAAACCTTTGTGGGTTTATAGAATCGACGTTTAAGGATAAGGAGCGTGGAGTGAAAGACCGAGTACTTATAATAATTCAGCGTCATTTTATCCATTGTGAGAAATGGATGTGAAATATATCATAATGATATAGGGGAGGAGTCGAAACCAGAACTTGCAACATTCTGAGCAACAAAATAATCTTCTACAGCAAATTTAAACAATTAAATAGTTCCACAAAACTTAAATCGAAAAACATCATTTTCCAAATTCCTTGAGTTTTCTCTGACAAATTTTTCCATTTTCCTGACCATTCATTTTCGAAGACCAACATTTTAATTTTGCAACATTTTTATCAAAGAATCATTTATAAAGGAAATGAAACAATTTAAGATTTAAACTGATTTTTTTTTTACTTATTTACTTATTTCAACCAAAAAAGATGAATTTTCAACAACAACCAAATTATTTTTTAAACAAACGGTTGCATTTTCAAATAGTTTCAATTTGAAACAAGAGCTGAATTCTGAAGGAAAAATATAATAGTTGATATTTCATTTGAAAAAAAACGAAGTTTCAACAAAATAATTAAATTTTCAACGAACTGGATAAATTTGTAACTAAATAGTTCCAATGTTATCCAAAACAAAGATGATTAATTTTCTACCAAAAAAATACCAATTTTCAACTAGAAAGCAAAAATGATGAATCTCTGAGTGGAATAGTTTAATTTTCAATTTAAAATATTAATTTTTTTTTAAATTTGAATAAAAAAGACAAAATTTCAACAAATTAGTTTAATTTTGCAACCAAATAGTCAAAATTTCCAATCGAAAAGACAAATTTTTAAGAAGATATTTGAAGTATCAACAAAAAAGTTCATTTTCAATCCAAAAGGACGAATTTTTTAAACAAAAAGAATTTTCAACAAAATAGTTTAATTTTAGAACCAAAAAAATGACTCTCATCAAAATAATTGAATTTTTAACCTAAAAAGACGAATTTCTAACCCATTAGTTGAATTTCAACACAAACACGAATTAACCTCAACAGGAAAAGGTGCATTTTTAACCAAAGAGTTAAATTTTTTACCAAAAAATGAGATTTTTCAATCAAATAGTGGAATTGTTAAGCAAAATAGACGAATTTTCAGATAAAAAAGTTGAATTTTCAAGGAATAATGTAATTTTGGATATTTCAACCAGAAATATTTCAATTTTAAATAAAAAACAGTTGACATTTCAACAACAGCAACAAAATTCAACAAAATAATTAAATTATACGCATTTTTAATCAAGAAAGATTCCAGTTCAATTTTTCAACGAAATAGTTGAATTTGTAACCAAATAGTTGAATTTTCCACCAAATAGTAGAATTTTGAAGAATAAAAAAGATTAAACATCAACAAAAAACCGTTCCATTTTTAACGAAATAGTTGAATTTTTGACGAAATAATATGATATTTTATTGAAATAATTAAATTTTCAATAAAATTGTTTAATTTTTCAACTAATTGTTGAATTTTCAAACAAATGACCGAATTTTCAAACAAGAATATTTAACTATAACCCTAACATTTTTTTCTAAAACAGATGAATTTTGAAACCAAAAAGACGCATTTTCGAACAAGAAAGATTTCAGTTGAATTTTCAACAAAATAGTTGAATTCGTGACCAAATTGTTGAATATTTAACTAGCACAGATGGATCCTCAATACAAAATATAAAAGTTAATATTTCAACAAAAATATATGAAATTTTTAGAAAAAGAGATGAATTTTAATATATGTAAATGAACCAAATTTTCCACAAAGAAGATGAATTTTCCACCGAAAAAGACGAATTTTCTACTAGAAAAGAAAAATTACTAATTTTCAACAAAAAAGTTAAATTTTCAATTTAAAAAATTAATTTTCGACCGATTAAATAGAATTTTCAACCAGAGATAAAGAATTGAACTGGAATAGTTAAATTTTAAATTCAAAAATTTAATTTTTAGCCAAAAAAATCTAATTTCCAACTAGAGATAAAGAATTCCAATTTTAATAGTTGAATTTTCAGTTGAAGAAATGAATATTCAACCAAAAAAATCTAATTTTCAATCAGAGATGAAGACTCTTCAAAAAATGTTTCTTTAACAAAGTGGTTCAACCTTCAACCAAATACTCGGATTTTCGAGTCAAAAAGTCGCATTTTTTAAAAGACATTCGAATTTTCAATAAAAAATGTCCTCTTTCAACCAAGAAAGATAAATTTTGATCCCAAAAGAATTAATTTTCTATCCAAGAAGAAGAATATTCAACAACACAGTTGAATTTCTCACAAAAAAAATGACTTTTAACAAAAAAGATTAAACCTTAACAAAAACCAGTTGCATTTTCAACAAAATAATAAATTTTTCAACATAATAGTTGAATTTTTAACCAAAAAGCTGAATTAAAAAAAGATTAACTTCAACCAAAAATCATTGTACTTTTTAGACCATATAGTTGAATTTTCAACAAGAACCACATTAATTTTTTTTTAAAGTTGCATTTAGAATCAAATAGTTGAACTTTGAAGCAAAAGATATCAATTTTCAAATACAAAGATGACTTTTCAACAAAAAAATTAGTTATCAACGAAAAACATAATTGTTCATATTTCATCAAAAAAAGGAAGTTTCAACAAAATATTTATATTTTCAACAAACTGGTTACATTTTTTAACTAAACAGTTTCAATTTTATAAAAAAAAAAAGAAAACATTTCCACTACAACAGATGAACTTTTTTAATCAAAAAGTCCAATTTTTAACAAAGAAGATTAATTTTCTACCAAAAAAGACAAATTTTCAACTAAAAAAATAAAAATGATGAATCTTTAACTAAAATTCTTAAATTTTCAGTTAACAAAATTAATTTTCAATCTTGAAGAAAAAAAATGAATTTTCATCCAGAGATGAAAAATCATTGAAAAAATGATAAATAAATTTGGAACCAAATAGTTGAACTTTTTCAGGTTGAAAAGTTATATACACATCATTGTGTCCACTATATATAAACTATATATGAATTTTCCACCGGGGAGTTGAATAAAAAAGATCAATTTTTCACAAAAAAGTTAATTTTCAACAACAACAAAATTAATTTTCAATTTAATTGTTAATCCAAAAGGATGGTTGAAAATTCAAGTCTAGTTGAACATTTTTTTTGTTTGTTTTTAAATTCATTTCTTCTAATAGAAATTTCTTCTTTTTTGATTAAAAATTCATTGTTTATTGAGAATTCATATTTTTTCGTTCAAAGTTGAACTACTTTGTTATTTATAAGAAAAAGTAAGATTTTACAAATTCCCCTCCCCCAAAATCGTCTTCCGTAATTTTTGAATACCCCTAAATAAATTCACAAAAAAAATTGAGTCGAAAAAAATTACGCTAGGGTGGGGGGACGGGGTGGCCTAAACTAATGGACCCTAACAAAGGGTGTTACGTGGTTCAAAATTTCAGAAAAAAAGTTTACGTAATTTATACACGGCCCCTCTCCAAACTCATGACTTTGGTAGAGATTAGGAATTTTTTAAATACAAGTTCATAACTTTTTTTTATATGTTTGAAACCTCCTATATGTAAACTTTGTACCTAAATATATTTTATTTTTTTACTTTTTATTATATATACTGCATAAAAATCAAAAAGTTACTGAAATTTTTTAACAATAACGGAAGAGATGAAGAAATATTTTTTAGTACTCATACATTTTATCGAAAAAAAGTACAATTATTTTGCTAAAATCAAGACTAACCCTGGTGGAAAAAATTTTCACAAGAATTTTACATGAATGAAAAATGTGTACACAAATTCTTAGAAAAACTTACAACAATTTTTTGAAATTAATTTTAAAAGAATAATCAATAAGATTTTCAAAATTTTCAAAAAAGAATCTGGATGATTTTAAGGTCATTTTTTTACTTTTGCAGGATTTTCAAGAAATTATAGGAAAAATTAGAGATCCAAGATAATAAAATTTTCATTAGATTCCTGAAAAAATTTGAAATTATTTTTTAAAGAAAATTTTTAAGAGAATTTTTAAAAAGATTTCAGAACAAATTTTTATGTAAAAATTGGTGTATCTAGCTTAAATTTTAAAAATTTGTTATTCATCTTCAAGAGTTCGTATTTTTTTATTTCTATTTAATCAAGAAGAAAAACCCATTTTTGACCTAATAACTAACATATAACGAGCTTTTTGCACTATTTAACTTTTAATACATAATTTAATCGAAATGTGGAAAAATAAGCTTTTTAAGATTTTTGAAAGGTTTAAAAAGAATAAAAAAATTTCTTACTTAGGATTCCTGAGAAAATTTGCAATAATTTTTTATTTTCAAAAATGAATTTCCAGAGCAAATTTAAAAAGGTTTCAAAACATTTCCAATGATTTTCTAAAATTTTTTCAAAACTTTAGATTTAGTTTTTTTTTTAATTGGCAGAGGATCTTTGTTATATTTTAAATTTCTAATGAGTCGAACGCAGGCAAATTTGATATTTTAAACATTTTTATTGAGTTTGAAACCAGGAAATTTTTTTTTAATTGACTATTTTATGAATTGGAAGAATAATTTTTTATTTTTAGGATTTTTATTGAGTTTGAAGGAAGGAAATTTTAGTTTTCATTTTTTTCTGAATTGGAAGAGGCCCTATTTTTGTTTGTATCACTTTTATTGTGTTTTGTAAAAAATTCTTTTTAATAATTGATAATTAATTTTTTATAAATGAAGATTAAACTATTCCATTTTTGGTTCATAATTGATCTTTTTTTTGTTTCAAAATTAAACT
This sequence comes from Andricus grossulariae, assembly GCA_011634705.1. Lineage (NCBI taxonomy): Eukaryota > Metazoa > Arthropoda > Insecta > Hymenoptera > Cynipidae > Andricus > Andricus grossulariae. Next base: position 30,004,273 of record JAABKJ010007545.1, on the reverse strand, counting down.
ATTTGGTTGTAAATTTATGTAATTTTTTGAAAATTTCTCTTTTTTGGTACGAAATCAATTTTTTGGATAGAAATTCAATTGTCTGGTTGAAATTCAATCTGTTTTAGTTGAGGATTGAAGTATTTTCTTGAAAACTCGACTCTTCTGGTCAAATTTAATTGGTTCTAATTTAAAATTAATTTTTTGATTGATATATCAATTGTTACATTTTTTGTTGAAAATTTATCATTTTAGGTTGAAAATATAACTCTTTGGTTGAAAGTTAAAACGTTTTCTTAAAAATTCATTTTTGTTGTTGTTAAAGATTCATAATTTTAGTGGAAAATCCATCTCTTTGGTTAAAAATTAAACTACTTTGAAAAAATTGATTTTTTCTTGTTAGAAACAATTTTTAACTGAAAATTCAACTCTTTGGTGGAAAATTCAATTCTTTGGTGGAAAATTCATTTTTTATGTAGAAAGTTAACCTTTTTTTCTTTAAAATTCAATTATTTTGTCAAAAATTCAAAAGTTTTTTGGAAAATTCTCAAATTTTAGTTGAGGATTAAAGTATTTTGTTAAACACTCTCCCGTTTTGGTTATTTTAATCTTTTTCTAATATAAAATTTAATTTTTTTGGTTTATATATGAAGTATAAAATTTTTCGTTGAAAATTTATCATTTTAGGTTGAAAATTCGACTTAACTTATACTTAACGTTGAAATTCTTTCTTAAAAATTCATTTGTTTGTTGAAGATTCATAATTTTAGTGGAAAATTCACCTCTTTGGTTAAAAAATTCAAATCTTTCGTTGAAAATTCGACTTTTTTAATAAAAAATTTGCCTTTTTGTCGTGAAAATTCAAAAATTTGATAGAAAATTCAATTATTTCGTAAAAAATTAAACTGTTTTATAGACAAATCGTTTTTTTATCATAACTTAATTTTTTTAAATGAAAATTTACGTATTACATTTTCGGTTAATGATTGATCTTTTTTAGTTTCAAAATTCAATTGTCTTGTTGAAAACTCACTCGTTTTGATTATTTTCAACTGTTTCTAATTTAAAAGTAAATTTTTTTTATTAAATTATCACTTATTACATTTTTGTTGAAAATTCATCTTTTTAGGTTAAAAATTTAACTCTTTGTTTAAAAATATAACTCTTTGACGGAAAGTTGAAATGCTTTCTTAAATATTCATTTTTTGTTAAAGATTCATAATTATAGCGTGAAATTCAAATTTTTTGTTATAAATTAAACTAATTTGAAAAAATTCAATTTTTTGTGATCAACAAGCAATTTTTAAATTAAAAATTCATCTCATTGGTGGACAATGCAATTCCTTTGTTGAAAATTCAACTTTTGTGTAAAAAATGGTCTTTTTTGTCTTGAAAATTTAATTATTTCGTAAAAAATTCTATTGTTTTGTAGAAAAGTCGTTTCTTTATTGCAAATCAATGTTTTCTATTTGAAAATTTAACTATTTCATTTTTGGTTGATAATTTCAAAATTCAACTATTTGGTTAAAAATTTATGTAATTTTTTTAAAATTCGTCTTTTTTGCTACAAAATTAATTTTTTTATAGAAATGCAACTCTCTGGTTGAAAATTAATCTATTTCAGTTGAGGATTAAAGTATTTTGTTAAAAACTCGCCCGTTTTCGTTATTTTGAATTTTTTGTTGAAAATTAATCATTTTAGGTTAAAAAATTCGACTCAACCTCAACTTCTTCTTCTTTATTCATAATGTGTCTTAAAAATTCATTTGTTTGTTAAAGATTCATAATTTTAGTGAAAAATTAATTTCTTTCGTTGAAAATTATACTTTTTTTATAGAAAATTTGCCTTTTTATCTTAAAAAATCAACAATTTGGTAGAAAATTCAATCATTTCATAAAAAATTAAATTCCTATGTAGACAATTCTTCTTTTTATGAAAAATTAATTTTTTTAATGAAAATTTACCTATTGCATTTTTGGTTAATGATTGAACTTTTTTAGTTTAAAAATTCAATTGTTTTGTTGAAAACTCGCCGGTTTTGATTATTTTTAACTGGTTCTAATTTAAGAGTAAATTTTTTTGGTGGACTTATCATCTATTATATTTTTTGTTCAAAATTTATCTTTTCAGGTTGAAAATTTAATTTTTTGGTTGAATATTTAACTCCTTGGTTGAAAGTTGAAAAGCTTTCTTAAATATTTATTTTTTGTTAAAGATTCATAATTATAGTGTAAAATTCAGATCTCTGGTTAAAAATTAAACTACTTTTAAAAAATTCAGTTTTTTGTTCTTAAAAAAAAACCAGTCTTAAACTAAAAATTCAATTCTTTGGTGGAAAATGCAAACAATTCGTCTTTTTCGGTAGAAAATTAATTTTCTTTGTTGAAAAGGCAAATCTTGTTGAAAATTTGCCTTTTTTTGCAAAATTCATCTCTTTTGGTAAAGTTTCATCTTTTTGGGTTTAATTCAACTAGTTTTAATTTAAAGTAAATTTTATTTGGTTGAATTATGACCTAATACATTTTTTTTGGTAAACTTATCTTTTTAGGTTGAAAATTTAACTCCTTGGTTGAAAGTTGAAATACTTTCTTAAATATTCATTTTTTGTTGAATATTCGTAATTATAGTGTAAAATTCATATCTGTGGTTGAAAATTAAAGTACTTTTGAAAAATTCAGTTTTTTTGTTCTTAAAAAACAGTTTTTAAACTAAACATTCAACTCTTTGGTGGAAAATGCAAAAATTTCGTCCTTCTTGGTAGAAAATTAATTTTCTTGCTCGAAAAGGCAAAAATTGTTGAAAATTAGCCTTTTTTATGGGAAAATTAATCTCTTTTGGTAAAGTTTTATTTTTTTGGTTTTAATTCAACTGGTTTTGATTTATCTTCTCAGGTTGAAAATTTAACTCTTCAGTTGAAAATTAATCTATTTTAGTTGATTTTTAAGTATTTTGTTCAATACTCGCCCGTTTTGGTTACTTTCATCTTTTTCTGATATAAAATTAAATTTTTTTGGTTTATATATAAAGTATTAAATTTTTTGTTGAAAATTGATCATTTTAGGTTGAAAATTCGACTCAACTTCAACTTAACGGTAATATTCTTTCCTAAAAATTCATTTTTTCGTTGAAGATTCATAATTTTAGTGGAAAATTCACCTCTTTGCTTAAAAATTGAACTAATTTCATAAAGATTAGTTTTTTTGGTTGAAAATTCAACTAATTGGTTGAAAATTCAACTCATTGGTGCAAAATTCAACTCTTTCGATGAAAATTTGACTTTTTTAATACAAAATTTCCCTTTGTCTTGAAAATTCAACAATTTGGTAGAAAATTCAATTATTTGCTAACAAATTAAACTATTTTGTAGACAATTCCTTTTTTTATTAAAAACTAATTTTTTTCAATGAAAATTTATGCATTCCATTTTTGATTGATGATTGATATTTTTTAAATTCAAAATTCAATTGTTTTTTTGAAAATTCACCCGTTTTGGTTATTTTCTACTGGTTCTAATACAAAATTAAATTTTTTTGGTTCATATACAAAGTATAACATTTTTTGTTGAAAATTTATGAGTTTAGGTTGAAAGTTCGACTCAACTTCTACTTAACTTTGAAATTCTTTCTTAAAAATTCATTTTTTTGTTGAAGATTCTTAATTTTAGTGGAAAATTCACCTCTTTGGTTGAAAATAGAACTAATTTCATCAAGATTAGTTTTTTAATTGAAAAAAAAAATTTAACTGAAAATTGAACTACTTGGTTAAAAATTCAAAATTGGTTGAAAATTCATCTCTTTGGTAGAAAATTTAATTATTTTGTAAAAAATTAAACTGTTTTGTAGACAATTAGTTTTTTTTATTGAAAATTAATTTTTTTTTCCATGAAAATTTATGTATTATATTTTTGGTTAATGATTGATCTTTTTTAAATTCAAAATTCAATTGTTTTGTTGAAAACTCGCCTGCTTTGGTTATTTTCAACTGGTTCAAATTTAAAAGTAATTTTTTTTTGTTGAATCATCACCTATTACATTTTTTGTTGAAAATTTATCTTTTTAGATTAAAAATTGAACTCCTTGGTTGAAAATTTAACTCCGTGGTTGAAAATTGAAATGCTTTCTCAAATATTCATATTTTGTTAAAGATTCATAATTGTAGTGTGAAATTCGTATCTTTGGTTACAAATTAAAGTACTTTTGAAAAATTCAGTTTTTTTGTTCTTAAAAAATAATTTTCAAACTAAAAATTTAACTCTTAGGTGGAAAATGTAAAAAAATTCGTCCTTTTTGGTAGAAAATTAATTTGTCGGGTTGAAAAGGCAAATCTTGTTGAAAATTTGCCTTTTTCATTGGAAAATTCATCTCTTTTGGTAAAGTTTCATCTTTTTGGGCTTAATTCAACTGGTTTTAATTTAAAGTAAATTTTATTTGGTTGAAGTATGACCTATTACATTTTTTGTTGAAAATTTATCTTTTTAGGTTGAAAATTTAAATCTTTGGTTAATAAATGCAATTATTTTCGGTAAAAACTGCCCTTGGCACTATTCGTACTGAAAGTTTGGTAAACGTAGATTTTAATTTAATATAAAAAAAAAAACAGAATTCGATTTTCAAGCTAAAAAGAAGAATTTTCCAAAAAAAGTTAATTTTCAATCAATTAGTTGAATTTCCTACAAAGAAAAATAATTTTAATCAAAATAGTTAAATTTGCAACCAGAAAAGACGAATCTTCAAACCAAAAACAACACTTTTCAAAAAGATTGTCTTTATTTCTCAACCAACTAATTCAACTTTTTACCAAAATAGTTGAATTTTCAACCAAAAAAATTAGATTTTTTTGACAAAATATATTAATTTTCAACCAAGAAAGAAATAAAATTTCATTAAATTGTTGAATTTTCAAGCTAAAAAGAAGAATTTTCCAAAAAAAGTTAATTTTCAATCAATTAGTTGAATTTCCTACAAAGAAAAAGAATTTTAATCAAAATAGTTAAATTTTCAACCAGAAAAGACGAATCTTCAAACCAAAAACAACACTTTTCAAAAAGATTGTCTTTATTTTCCAACCAGCTAGTTGAACTTTTTAACAAAATACTTGAATTGTTAATTTAAAAAATGGGGCTTTTTACCAACAGGTATAAATTTTCAACCAGGAAAGAAAAAAAAAAGTCATTAAATTGTTGAATTTTCAAACCAAAAAGAAGAATTTTCCAAAAAAAGTTAATTTTCAATCAAATAGTTGAATTTTCTACCAAAAAAAAAAAAGAATTTTAATCAAAATAGTTAAATTTTCAACCAGAAATGATGAATTTTCAAACCAAAAACAAAACTTTTCAAAAAATGATTGTGTTTTTTTTCAACGAACTAGTTAAAATTCTTACCAAGAGTTTAATTTTTAATAAAAAAAATGAGATTTCTTTTAACAAAAGATATTAATTTTCAAACAAGAAAGTAAAACAATTTGCACTAAGTTTTTAAATTTTCAAGCCAAAAAGAAGAATTTACAACAAAAAAGTTCATTTTCAACCAAATAGTTGAATTTTCTACCAAAATATTAGATTTTCTACAAAAAAAGGATTCTAATCAAAATAGTTAAATTTTCAACTAGAAAAGAAGAATTTTCAAACCGAAAACAACACTTCAAAAAAAGATTGTGTTTAGTTTTCAACCAACTAGTTGAACTTTTTACCAAAATAGTTGAATTTTCAACCAAAAAATTAGATTTCTTTTACCAAAAGATATACATTTTCAACCGAGAAATAAAAACGATTTCCACTAATTTGTTGAATTTTCAAGCCAAAGAGAGGAATTTTCAACAAAAAAGTTCCTTTTCAAGCAAATAGTTGAATTTTCAACCAAAATATTGAATTTTCTACAACAACAAAAAAAAATTTTAATCAAAATAGTTAAATTTTCAATCAGACAAGACGAATTTTGAAACCAAAAACAACACTTTGCAAAAAAAGATTGTCTTTATTTTTCAACCAACTAGTTGAACTTTTCACCAAAATAGTTTAATTTTTAACCAAAAAAACGAGATTTTTTTAAACAAAAGATATTCATTTTCAAACAAGAAAGAAAAACAATTCGCACTAAGTTTTTGAATTTTCAAGCCAAAAAGAATAATTTTCAACAAAAAAGTTCATTTCCAACCAAAGAGTTGAATTTTCTACCAAAATATAGGATTTTCTAAGAAAAAAAAAATTTGAATCAAAATTGTTAAATTTTCAACAAAAGAGATGAATTTTACACTAAAATGGTGAATCTTTACCAAGCAACTAAATTTTTAACACAGCTTTTCATCAAAGTAGTTGAATTTTAAACAAACAAAATGAATTTTTTTTTACCAAAAGATATAAATTTTGAACCAAAAAAAAAAGAATTTTCTGCAAAGCAGTTCCATTTTCAAACCGAAAATATGAATTCTTAACAAAAAATTTCTTTGCAGCAACATAGTTGAATTTTCTACCAAAATATTGGAATTTTTTGCCCTAAAAAGGCATTCGAATTGAAATAGTTAAATTCTCAACAAAAGAGATCAATTTTAAACTAAATTTATAAATTTTTAACCAAACTAAGTTTGCAACAAAATAGTTCAACCAAATAGTTAAATCTTCAACCAGAAAAGACGAATTTTCCGAAAAATAGCTGAACCCTCCACAGAATTTTTTTGACCAAAAGTCGAACCTTTTTACAGAAATAGTTGAATTTTCAACAGCAAAAAAAAAGAGATTTCTTTCACCAAAAGATATAAATTTTGAACCAAGAAAGAAAAAAAATTTTCACTAAATTGTTGAATTCTCATACAGAAAAAATATTTATTTTAAGCAAAAAAGCTCATTTTCAACCAAATCGTCAAGCTTTCCACCATTTTCAAGCCAAAAGACGAATTTTCAAGAAAAAGTTAATTTTCAACCAAATAGTTGAATTTTATACGAATAAAAAAAAAATTGAATCAAAATAGTTAAATTTTCTACAAAAAGATGAATTTTAAATTTAAATTATGAATCTTCCCACCAAAAAACTAAATTTCTAACAAAGTAGTTTAACTTTCAACAAGTACATAGTTAAATTTTCAACGAGAAAAGACGAATTTTCAAACAAAACAAAAATAGCTGAACCCCATAAAAAAATTTTCTTACCAAAAGAGATGAATTTTCAAACCAAAACCAAAACTTATCAAATAAAAATTGTCTTTATTTTTCAACCAACTAGTTGAACTTTTTAACAAAAGAGCTAAATTTTCAAACAAAAAATAAGATTTTTTTTTATTAAAATATATCATTTTTGAACCAAGGAAGAAAAAAAATGTATACTAAATTGCGGGATTTTAAAGCCAACAAGTCGAATTTTCAACAAAATAGTTAAATTCCCAGTAAAAAGTTCATTTCAACCAAAAAGTTGAATTTTCTACCAAAATATTTGAATTTTCTTCAAAAAAACAAGAAATAATTTGAATCAAAATAGTTAAATTTTTAACAAAAGAGATGAATTTGAAACTTAAATGATGAACGTTTATCAAAAAACTGAATATTAATTAAATTAGTTCAACGGTCAACCACGTAGTTAAATTTTTCACCACAAAATACGAATTTAAAAAAAATAGCTGAAACCTCTACAGAGATTTTTTTTACCAAAACAGTTGAATTTTTAACAAAAAAAATGAGATTTTTTCTCCAAAAGATATAAATTTTCCACTAAATTGTTGAATTTTCATGACAAAAAGACGAATTTTCGAAAAAAAGTTCGTTTTAATTTGTTTATTAACAGAGATGAATTTTTAAACCGAAAACAACAATTTTTAACAAAAGAAACTGTCTTTATTTTTCAACCACCTTATTGAACTTATTACCAAAATAGTTGAATTTTCGACCAAAAAATGAGATTTATTTTACCAAAATATATCAATTTTGAACCATGAATTTAAAAAAATTGGCACTAAATTGTTGAATTTTCAAATCAAAACGACGATTTTTCTACAAGATAGTTCAATTTTCAATACGAAAATATGTGAATTTGCCATAAAAAAGTTAATTACGACCAAATAGTTGATTTTTGATTTAACATTATGAATCTTCAACCAAAAACAAAATTTTTTTAAAAGTAGTTTGACATTAATGCCAGTAGTTTATTTTTGAATTAAAAAATAATAATTCTAAACACAACATATAATATTTAATATTTTAACAAAAAGATATTTTCATTTTAAATGAAAAACAGTTGAATTTAATCAAAAAGACAAATTTTCAATAAAATAATGTAATCGATAGGGATAAATATTTGATTCAAAATTCATTTTTTTCAAAATTTAAGTACTTATTTGAAAATTCATGTATTTTGTTCATAATACACCTTTTTTATAAAAAATTATTCTTCTTGATTAAAAAAATAAACTTTTTGGTTGAAAATTAAACTTATTTTTGTTGAAAAATCAGCTGTGGTTTAAAAATAAACTACATCGTAGAAAAAATTTTGTGATGATTCATCATTATTGTTGAAGATTCAACTATGCATTTGGTCACAAAACTACTTTTATATTAAAAATTTATATTTTTGGGTTTGAAAATTTAGCTGTCTTGTAGAAAAATCGACTTTTGCTTCGACAATTCAACAATTTGGTATAAAATTGAACTATTTGGTTGAAAATTAATTTTTAGTTCAAAATTTATATTTTTGGCTGACATTTTTTCCTTTATAAGTTGAAATTTTAAACTTTTGGTTAAATTTCCCAATCTTTTTTTAAGAAATCATTTTTTTCAAGATTCATCATTTTACTTGAAAATTGCTAAAAATTTGTTTTCTATCGGTTAAGAATTAATTCTCTTGACTGAAAATGTAATTTAAATGTAGTTTAAAGTTGAACCACATTGAAAAAATTCATTTTTTTTTTAAGATTCATCACTTCAGTTGAAAATACTACTACTTTGTCAAAAATGAACTATTTTGTTGAAAATTTTTGTTTTTCAGTTAGATTCAACTGGTTTTGATTTAAACCTAAAATATTTCTTGTTAAAATTTTACTATTTTGTCGTTAATTAACTTTTTTGTTCAGATTTCATATTTTTGTTTGAAAATTCTAATACTTTGGTAGAAAATTAAATTGATTCAAAATTTAACTATTTTGTTGGCAATTTGTTAATTTTTTTGTTAAAAATTATTTTTTGTATCTGAAAATGTAACTATTCCATTTTTGGTTGAAAATTGATATTTTCAATTAAAAACTGATCTTTTCTGGTAGGACATTTATGTGTTTTGTTAAAAATTCATCTATTTGGGCAGAAAATTAATCTGATTTATTAAAAATGTATAATTTTGGTTGAGGGTTCAACTATTTGGTTGAAACTTCATCTTTTAAATTGAATTGAACTGGTTATAAAATTGTTGGAAAGTATGAAAAATTTCCAAAAAGTACATTTTGGATCACCCTAGTGCTTAATAGTAGAATCAAAAAAAAGTTAAAGAATTGCTTATGAATGAACCTGCCAGTCAATGAGACTTGAAGAATTGAAGATAATAATAAAAACTTATATAATTAAGATGATCTTTTACAAGTTTTGTTCAAGTTTATCTTCCAGAAAAAACGCTTTTTTTTGTTTCAACAGATTTGGCTGGTGAAAGTATAACAAATTGCGAAGAAAGAAATTATGGACCATACTAATAGTCAATAGTAAAATAAAAAAAAGTTATAGAATAGTTTATGAATGAACCTGGCAGTCAATAGGACTTTAAGAATTGAATATAGTAATAATAAAAACTTATATAATCAATATTATCTTTGAAAAGTGTTGTATAAGTTTATCTTCCAGGAAACACGCATCCGTATTTTTTTTTCGAACAAATTTGGCTGCTGAAAGCGTGAAAATTCCAAAGAAAGAAATTTTCGACCATCCCAATGGTCAATATTTGAATAAAAAAAAGTTATAGAAGAGCTTATTAATGAACTTTGCATCATTGGGACTTCAAAAGTTAAATATAATAATGATAAAAACTTATATAATCAAGATTATCTTCTAAAAGATTTGTATAAGTTTATCTTCCAGGAAAAAAGCATCCGTGTTTTTTTTGTTTTTTTTTTAACAAATTTGTCTGGTGAAAGCATGAAAAATTGCTTAACAAAATAAATGTTGGACCACTCTAATGCTTCATTAGAAGAATTAAAAAAAGATACAGAATAGCTTATGAATGAATCTGTCTGTCAATAGTACTTCAAGAGTTGAATATAATAATAAAAAACTTATATAATCAAGATTATCTTTTAAAAGTTTTGTGTAAGTTTGTCTTCCAGGAAACCCGCATCCGTGTTTTTTTTTTGTTTCGAACAAATTTAGCTTCTAAAAGCATGACAAATTCAAAAGAATGAAATTTTGGACCATCCTAATGGTCAATAGTGAAATAAAAAAAAGTTATAGAATAGCTTATGAATGAACTTTGCATCAGTGGGACTTCAACTGTTAAATATAATGATAATAAAAACTTATGTAATCAAGGTTACATCCTAAAAGATTTGTATAAGTTTATCTTCTAGGAAACAAGCACCCGTATTTTTTTTGGTTTCGAACAAATTTGTTTGGTGAAAGCATGAAAAATTCCTGAAAAAATAAATGTTGGACTACCCTAATGCTTCATTAGAAGAATTAAAACAAATATACAGGATAGCTTATGAATGAATATGGCAGTCAATTGTACTTCAAGAGTTGAATATAATAATAAAATCTTATATAATCAAGATTATCTTTTAAAAGTTTTGTGTAAGTTTGTCCTCCGGGAAACAAGCATCCGTGTTTTTGTTTTGTTTGGTTTCGAACAAAATTAGCTTCTCAAAGCATGATAAATTCCAAAGAAAGAAATGTTGGACCATCCTAATGCTCAATAGTAACATAAAACAAAAGTTATAGAATAGCTTATGAATGAACTTTGCATCAATGGGACTTCAAAAATTAAATATAATAATAATAAAAACTTATATATTCAAGATTATCTTTGAAAAGTTTTGTATACGTTTATCTTCCAGGAAACAAGCATCCGTGTTTTTTGTTCTGGTTTCGAACAAATTTGTCTGGTGAAAGCGTGAAAAATTCCCCAACAAAATAAATTGAATATTGATAACTGAATATAATAATAAAGACTGTAGATAAAATGTTATTTTGTTTTTGTTTTCACATTGCTGAATTCTAATTGTGATATGTTGCTGAATTAACTTTTGTGGGTAATGATTAAGAAAAAGGATATTCCTAACAATATTCAAATTCTCTTTGTGAAATGAAATGTCGGACAAACCTAGAGCTCTCTCAACTGAGTTTTTGATTACTACAAATTTTGTTTTGAGAAGGATGAGCCGAAAAGAAATTAAAAATTCTACCTGAATATGTACTTTTCCCATACCGATTGGTAATAATATAACCATCCAGACCTTTAATTACTTCTATGTCCAAAAAACTGATTTTATTATTTTTCTATATTTCACGGATGAATTGAAGTTTTGGATGGAAACCACTAAAATTATCAATAACTGCCTGCAACTTTTCTAGAGGAACACATAATAAGGTATACCGGAAGTAAAAGAACAAAACAAAATCTAGCCTCTTGAAAGCAAAACCTCCAAATCTTCCATAACTATTTCTGCATAAATCGGAGAAATGACAACCTATGGGAGTACCAAACTTTTGTCTATAAAAAGATTCACTGAATTTAAAATAAGTTCATGATAAAACCTATCCCTTTAATAAAATCTTTTTGACTTAATCAAGTACGTGTTTTTATATTGCCCCATCTATTTACAATTGCCTCTTTAACTAAATAAAGAGGTACACTTGGAAACATTGCAACAACATCCTAAGAAATCATTACATAGTCTTCAGGAACAGTTTTTTGAATAATAATTTTGTGGAATTCCCTGCTATTTTTTATATTGTATTTTTAAGTTGTAATGGAGTCTTTGAGTATCAAATTGAAGTTTTGTTTTAAAAATTTCGTGGGAGTGTTAATGGTTGAAATAACCATTCTTAAAGGATAGCCTTCCTTATAAATCTTTCGAAAACCATAACTTAAGTCATTGCAAGATCTGTAAGATGTCTTATTTGCGACAGTGTGTCAGACTTCTTGATACTAAGATGGAAGAACACAAAAGTGTTGGTAAATATTATAAATGTCCTTATATTGTGATTTGATAAAAATAAAAAAGTGAAGGAAGGGGATTTGTATAAGTTTATCTTCCAGGAAACAAGCATCCGTGTTTTTTTCAAACAAGGTTGGCTAGTAAAAGCATGGAAAATTCCCCAAACAAATAAATGTTGGACCACCCTAATGCTCAGTTGGTAGAATTAAAAAAAAGGTACAGAATAGCATATGAATGAACCTGTCAGTTCATAGCACTTCAAGAGTTCACTACAGTAATGATAAAAACTTATATAATCAAGATTATCTTTGAAAAGTTTTAATAAGTTTATCTTCCACGAAAGCCGTATCGAATACAGGAAGATCTTGGTCTGTATCCTAACTCACTTGACCTCCTGCCTCCATCAGTATTCATCTTGTAGAATCCAATTACGAGTCTTCTGAACTGAATCCACGTGAAAATCTAGCTTCCATAATTCAATCATCGATGCTAATCTCCATGAAAGGGATCCCTATCTCGAGTGAAATCGATATGTCAATTGGTGTTCATCTTCCCTTCGCCTCAACGCTATTTCGTTAATTACCCAGAGCGGCACGGTAATTGAGTGCTTACAATATTTCACATATGAGCTTGAAAAATGAAGGGTAGTAAAAATTGAAAAATGAATATTACAGGTGCTTATAATCAATACCCTTCGCATTGTTGATTTATAGATCCCATGCTGATCTGTAATTATACAAATATAGTGCACGAGGCTAATAACAATAACTCTTTATCATCCTTTTCTCTTCCTTTTTTGCCTTTGAGGGCTTTTTCGCATTTTTCAATCCGCGAAAAAAAATATTTTAAATTTTGGACTATAAAGAAAACACACAACAGTAATAATAACAGGCTTTACAGGCTAAAATTATCTAAAAACACTGGGAATAGGGGAATAAAGACTTTCAAATAAAATTAATGTGGATATTGTATCAAATTCCATTTGAAATGCTTTAAATTACTAACAGTAAAATATTGCACTTTTAACAAAATGGGTTAATTTTTAACCCAATAGTTTCATTTTCAACTAAAAGGATGAATTTTCAAGACAATAAATAATTTTAACCATATAGGTGAATTTGCATCCAAGAAGATGAATTTTCAGCGAAATAGTTAAATCCTCAATCAAAAGAGGATAATATTCAACAAAGCATTTTTAGAATGAATAATTAGATTTTTATAAAAAGAGATGATTGAACAAAAATGTTTAACTTTTAGCCAAAAAGGATGAATCTTTTGTTGAGTATTTATCATAATAAATTAATTTTTAGCCACATTGTTGAATTTTCGACCGAAGAAGAATTTAAAATAAAACAGTTAAATTTCCAATAAAAGGGTTACTCCTTTGTTGAATTTTTAACGGACAATTTAAATTTTTAACGAAATATATTAATTTTGATCAAAAATGAAGATTTTCCAACGAAATAGTTGAATCCTCAACCAAAATGCAATAATATTCAACAAAGCTTTTTTAACAAAAAAGATGAATTTTCAAACCAAAAAGACGAATATCCAACAAAACAGTTGTATTTTTAACTAAAAAGTTTAGTATGAGTTTTCAACAAAATAATCAAATGTTTATCCAAATAGTTGAGTTTTCAAACTAAAAATAATTTCAATCAAAACAGTTGAATTTTCAATTTAATGTTGAAAAAATGAAATTTTAAGCAAAAAATAACGAGTTTTCCATAAAATAGTTAAATTTTTAGCCAATAAAATTAATGTTTAACCAAGTACTTTTAACTTTCAACCAAGTAGTTGAATTTTCGAAAAAAAAAGTAACCAAATAGTTGAATTTTCAGCATAGAATGAAATCAAATATTTGAATTTTCAAGATAGAAAGACAAATTTTTTTAGAAAAAATTAGAATTTTCATCAAGCAAGTTCATTTTCAGCCAAGAAATGACTTTTTTTTACCATGAAAGACGAATTTTCAATAAAAGAGTGAAGTTTTTAAGTTAAAAAGTCAAATGCTTTAGAAAACAGTGGACTTTTAAATCGGAAAAGATGAATTTTCAACAAAAAAGATCATTTTCAATCAAGAAAGATGAATTTTTAATAAGATATAGTTGAATTCTCAACCAAAAAGTTGAATTTTCAACAAGCAAGATTAATTTTTTTATCTAAAAAGATAACTTTTCAACAAAATACATGAATTTTCTACCAAATAGTTGAATTTTCAATCAAGAAGTTAAATTTTCAACAAACAAGATTAATTTTCTATAAAAAAGACGAATTTCCAACTTATCCAATATGCAGAATAAAGTTTTAACCAAACATGGAAAAGGTGAATGTTCGGAAGGAAAAAAATGTTGAACAGAAAAAATGAATTTTCAACAAAGTTCTTAAATTGTGAACCAAAAAAATATGATTTTTCAAACCAAAACAAAATTGTTGAATTTTTAAGCCAAAAAGATGGATATTCTATAAAACAATAGAATTTTTAACATTAGAGTTCATTTAAAAGCAAATAGTTGAATTGTTAATTATGATTCATAAAGTAGTTCAATTTGTCAAATAATCGACTTTTCAAAAAAAAAAAAAAAAAAAGAATTCTCAACGAAGCATGTAACAGATGATATTTCGACCAAACAATTGCATTTTTCACCATACAGAATAAAGTTTGAACCAAAAAGATTAAATAAAATTAAAAATTAAATTAAATTAAAATTAATTAGAAATTGAATTTAAAATTTAAAAATAAAAAAAATAAAAAAAATCGAATTTTCAACAACCACACATTTAGGCACAAAGAATTTTTATTGTTTCTTTTCCTAATTGTAAAATGTAATAATCTAAATAGATTGGTTCACAATCAACCATAAACATTAAATCTGGGCACTATGATCTATTTTCCTTAATATTCATAATTTACATATTTTCAGGCTTTAAAGACAACAATTTTTTTTTACTTTTATACCTGATATATGTTAGAATATTTTTCTAAAAAATGTCGTCCCGGTACTTATTGAAAAATAAGGTTGCTAATGGGATGTATATATTATTTAAAATGTCATCCTGGTACTTATCTAAAAATAATCTTGCCATATAGGAGGTACATAATTTTTGAATTTAAAAAATCACCCAGATGCTTATCAAAAATAAGTTGTATACCCTCGTTGCATATAACCAAAGGTAGTCTCAGGAAGATGCCATATATAAAATATGTGCCTGAATGTTTTTATGTACCAATGAGTACCTTTCTAATAAACAGATTGGATTATGAGACATGTATATATACATACACGTGAAATTATTGATTACCATTTTTGTTTCAATTTGAAATAATTACTTGAATGATAGAATTGTAAATAATTATTCATCCTTATTGTGAAGACTAATTTTGATATCTTTTCCACTTTTCTTCTTTCACTAATGAATGCAAAATTAGATATAGTAATCTTGAAAAGGGAAAGTATACATATGTATGCATTTTTCTGTGCATATGTGTATGTATATGTCTCTTTTCAATTGCAGGTATTATGTTTTGATTATATAACTTGCATAAGAATTTTTTTAATTAGACCTCGTAGTTTTCCTATAAATAATCCCTGATGAGGGGGTCTAAATTGGCCCCGCAACATGTTGGTTCCTTGATAGTATAAAAAAGACGGAGAAAGAAAAAAGTGAGAGGTTGGTTTTTGGTTTACTTTTTCTCTTTTTTCCTTTTTTTTCATGATAAAATAGAGTTCTTTTCGATTTCAAGTTTAAAATAAAATTCCTTTTTTTAACTTTTGATCACTTTTTCGACCATCCGGACCACTGTGCGCCGCCGGAAAATCGTTGGTGAGATGATGGGATTTCACAAAGGGTGATTCGGTCGCCCGCGATTTAAGCGGATTCCGTTTCCGCGGCAAGTTTCTGCGAAGCGAGAATAAGCAGCTTTGAGTGAAAAAAATGGAAGTATGGCAATGGAAGGCCAGGTAAAACTGTTAACTATCGCATGAAATGAGGGTAGTCGGCATGGCAGAGCTGTGGTGTTAAATGTGCCGCGAAAAGTGTAAGGGGGTAGGAAAAAGTGTAGGGCTTGCTTGGCAATGGGTTGAAAAGAATTCGCGTCGAGATATGCAGAGTAAGGTATATGAAAGGATGGAGTTAAAGAGGCAGATTTCACACCTCTCGTACGAAATATTACCACAGTCGTGCACCGAGTGCAAATGCATTCAACGTAAATGTGATCGCTTAGGAAATGTCCTTATTACATCTTCAAATGTGATCATAAAATTTTGTTGTACAACATATTCGGTACAATTTTATTTTTACGTCTCTAAAGAACCGTCTAAAAATTTATGGTACTGTCTTTTACATTTCGTATACTAGCAGAAAAACGATTATTGTCCTTTTTGTTATTTCTTACCCATTTCTGCAATAAAAATGTACACTCGGAAGATAGTATAGTTTAGGGGAAACTGTGCAAGAGGGGGTCACTTTGTGGAGTAGGTCATTTGAATTTATCAGAATTTTCCCAAAAAAGATTCTTATAACTTTTGATCACAACTTTTGGAATAATATTTAGCGCAACCGGACGGAATTTTGTCGAATTATTATGCATAACAAATTCCTGAGATAAAAAAAAATGTTTTTTTCTTTGCAATTTTCTGTATGCTAATCAAAGTTTGGAACTTGATGAATATGTTTGTCAGATTTTTCGAAAAATGTATCTTATCAAGCTTTTGCACCCACCAATATCCGGAAGTATCTATATATCACGGTTTGATTTCAAAAACGTCTATTTATCAATTTTCGGCATTTTTCCCTATAAAAATGATTTGAGTTTACGAAATCATGGATTTTATTCAGTTTCTCCTATTCAACAGAAATTTTGTTAAATAAACCAACTTAATGCATTGCTATATGGTCAACCAACCGGTTTGTTTTATTCAATCAAATTTTTGGTTTTTCCAACCAAATCTGTGGTAGGTGGAATATTTAGTGAATTCAATGAAAAAATATTTTTGAATGAATCAACCAATTTTGTGAACCACCAAAAATTTGTCTCATTTAACCAAATTAAAAGGTATATGCAAGTAAAATGTTTTTCTGATTAAAAAAAAACTTTTTCTAAGTTTAGCGTAGAAGTATCATTTGTTATTACGTTTGTCCCATTATGAGCCATTTATAAAATACTTTCAAATTTTAATTTCAACTAAGTTATACTGGACTAAAAAGTGCAAAATTATGCTACGAATCAACCAAGAAAGATTAAATTTTCATCAAAAGAGATGAATTTTGAAACCAAAATGACGAATGTTCAACAAAGTAGTTAAATTTTTTAACGAAGAAAGACGAATTCACAACAAAATACATAAATTTCCAAACAATTAGTTAAATTTTTAACTGAAAATTTATTTTCAGCAACAAATAGAAGCAAATTTTCATTTAAAAAGTCAAATTTTCAAACAAAAAGATGAATTTTCAATTAAAATAATAAATTCTTCAACCAAAAAGACGAATTTTTTACAAATAATAATTTTTTTAGTCAAGAAAGGAAACAACGTTTATATAAATTGTTTGAATTTTATGCCGAATGATTCAAAATATTATTTTTCAGCCAAAAAAGACTAATTTTGAACAAAAAATCTAAGAGTGGATATCTAAACCAAAAAAGATTCTGATTTTAAATAAAATTCAGTGGAATTAAAAAACGAATATTCAACAAAATGGATACATTCCCAACCAAATTGGAAATAATTTTGGACCAAAATGTTGCACTTTGAACTAAAAAAGATAACATTTCCACCGAAATAAATTTTAAACCAAAAAATAACTAATTTTCAACCAAATAATTCAATCTTTAACCAATAAAATGAATTTTTAACAAAGTAGTTCAACCAAGTAGTTGAATTTTCGCCCAAAAATGATGAACTCTTAATGAAAACTGTAATAGTTTAACTTTCAACTGGGTACAAGCGATCAATTTTCAACTAAAAATAGAAGAGTCTAATTTTCAGTTGAAAAAAGAACAAATTTCATTTGAAAAAAATGCATTTTTAACAATATAGTTTAAACTTTAAAGAATAATATGAATTTTCGACAATTTTGAGTTAAGTTAATTAATTTTATACCGAAAACAAATTGAATTTGTAACAAAATAGTTCAATTTTCAATCTGAGAGATGGATCTTCAAAAAATAGTTCAATCTTTCAACAATGAAATGAATTTTCAACAATTTTCAGTTAGGAAAATTCACTTTCAAACCAAATTTGTAATCAAAAAATAAATTTTCGATGAAATAGTGGAATCTCTAAACAATAAAATAAATATTTAACAATTTTGAGTTAAAAAATTAATTTTCAACCTAGAAGAAATTGAATTTTTAATAAAATTGTTTAATTTTCAATCTGAGAGATGGATCTTTAACAAAATAGTTCAATCTTTCAACAATGAAATGAATTTCAGTCAGGAAAATTAACTTTCAATCCAAATTTTTAATTAAAAAAAAAATGTTCAATAAAATAGTTTAAACTTTAAAGAATAAATTGAATTTTCAAAATTTTGAATTAAGTAAATTAATTTGCAATCCAAAAGAAATTGAATTTTTAACAAAATAGTTAAATTGCTAACCTACGAGATGGATCTTCAACAAAATAGTTCAATCTTTCAACAATAAAATGAATTTTTAACCATTTTTAGTTAGGAAAATTCACTTTCAACCAAAATTTTTATTCAAAAAATAAATTTTCAGCAAAATAGTTTAATCTCTAAACAATAAAATCAATTTTCAACAATTCTGAGTTGAAAAAATTAATTTTAAATCGAAAACAAATTGAATTTTTAGCAAAATAGTTAAATTTTCAATCTTAGAGATGGATCTTCAACACAATAGTTCAATCCTCCAACAATTAAATAAATTTTCAACAATTTTCAGTTGGGAAAATTCAATTTCAACCCAAATTTTCGACCAAAAACTGAATTTTCCACAAAATAGTTTAATTTCTAAACAATAAAATAAATTTTTAACAATTTTGAGTTAAAAAATTGATTTTCAACCCAAAAGAAATTGAATTTTTAATATAATAGTTAAATTTTCAATCTAAGAGATGGATTTTTAACAAACTAGTTCAATCTTTCAACAATAAAATGAATTTTCAGTCAGGAAAATTCACTTTTAATCCAAATTTTTGATCAAAAAATAAATTTTCAACAAAGTAGTTCAATCTCTGAACAATAAAATAAATTGCTAACAATTTTGAGTTAAAAAATTAATTTTCAACCAAAAAAAAACTAATTTTGAAAAAAATAGTTAAATTTTCAACCAAAGGAATGGATCTTCAAGTAATAAAATAAACTTTTTTAACAACTTTTTCAAACGAATTTCAAACCAAATACATGCATTATAACCATAAATGGAATGGTTAAATTTTCAGTTGAAAAAATTAATTTCCAGCAATAAAAGAACGAATTTCCAACCAATAAAATTAATTTTAAGAAAAGTAGTTGAACCAAAAAGTTGAATTTTCTACCAAAAAAACATGAACTCCTTATGAAAAATTTAATAGTTGAACTTTTAACTAGGTACAAGCGATAAATTTTCAACCAAAAATAGAAGAGTTACATTTTTAGTTGAAAGAATCAATTTTTAATCAAAAAATGAATTTTCAACAAAATACTTTGATCTCTAAACAACAAAATGAATTTTTACCCATTTTTATTTAAGAAGATTAATTTTCAACGAAAAAGAAATTGATTTTTCAACAAAATAGTTCGATTTTAAATTTAGGAGATGGAGCTTCAACAAAATAGTGCAATCTTTCAACAATAAAATAAATTTTCTACCATTTTTATTTAGGAAAATTTACTTTCAACCAAAAAAAAATTCTATTTTTTAACAAAATAGTTAAATTTTCAACCAAAGAGATGGATCTTCAAGGAATAAAATCAAATTTTTAAACAACTTTTTCAAACGAATTTCAAACTAAATACATGCATTTTAACCATAAATTGAATAGTTAAATTTTCAGTTGAATAAATTACTTTTCAGCAAAAAAGGAACGAATTTCCAACCAAACAAATAAATTTTTAACATAGTAGTTCAACTAAGTAGTTGAATTTTCAACTGGACACAAGCGATAAATTTTCAGTTGAAAAAATCAATTCCTAATGAAAGAAAATAAATTTTTAACAGAATAGTTCCATCCCTCAACAATAAAATGAATTTTCAACAATTTTTAGTTAGGAAAATTCACTTTCAACCAAAAACAAAAAGAATTTTTCACAAAATAGTTAAATTTTCAACCAAAGAGGTTGATCTTCAAGTAATAAAATCAACTTTTTTTAAACGAATTCCAACCATTAGTGGAATCGTTGAATTTTCAATTAAAAAATTAATTTTCTGCAAAAAAAGAACAAATTTCCAACCAATAAAATGAATTTTTAACATGTTAGTTCAACTAAGTAGTTGAATTTTGAACTAGGTACAAGCGTTCGATTTTCAACCAAAAATAGAAGAATTAGATTTTCAGTTGAAAAAATCAATTTTTAATCAAAAAATAAATTTTTAACAATTTTTATTTGATAAAATTAATTTTCAACCGAAAAGAAATTTGTAAGAAATTAAATTAAAGGATTTTTAATAAAATAGTTAAATTTTCGATCTAAGAGATAGATCTTCAACAAAATATTTCAATCTTTCAACAATAAAATGAATTTTAAACAATTTTTAGTTAGGAAAATTAACTTTCAACCAAAGAAAAAAAAAATTTTAACAAAATAGTTCAATTTTCAGCTAAAAAGATGGATCTTCAAGTAATAAAATAAACTTTTTTAACAACTTTTTCAAAGGAATTTCAAACTAAATACATAAATTTTAACCACAAATGGAGTAGTTAAATTTTCAGTTTATGAAAATTAATTTTCAGCAAAAGAATAACGAATCTCCAACCAACAAAATGAATTTTTAAGAAAGTTGTTCAACCAAGTAATTTAATTTTCGACCAAAAACGAAGAATTCTTAATGAAAAATTTTATGGTGGAACATTCAACTAGGTACAAGCGTTCAATTTTCAACCAAAAATAGAAGAGGTAAATTTTCAGTTGAAAAAATCATTTTCCAATAAAAAAATAAATTCTCAACAAAATAGTTCAATCTCTAAACAATAAAATGAATTTTTAACAATTTTGAGTTAAGAAAATTAATTTTCAACCGAAAAGAAATTAAATTTTCAACAAAATAGTTCAATTTTCAATCTTCAACAATATAGTTCAATTTTTCAACAATAAAATGAATTTTCAACAATTTTTAGTTAGGAAAACTCACTTTCAACAAAAAAAAAATTTTCAACAAAATAGTTAAATTTTCAACCAAAGAGTAATAAAATAAACTTTTCCAACAAATTTTTAAACGAATTTCATACCAAATACATGCATTCCAACCATAAATGGAATAGATAAATTTTCAGTTAAAAAAATTAAATTTCAGTAAAGAAGGGACGAATTTCCAACGAATAAAATGAATTTTTAACAAATTAGTTCAACCAAGTATTTGAATTTTCGACCAAACGGAGAAATTGTTTACGAAAAATTCAATAACAACTATAAACGCTAAATTTTTAGCCAGAAATGGATTAGTTAATTTATAGCCAATAAAAAAATGTTAGATGTACAACAAATAAAGAAATTAACGTATTTCACTTTAGAAATTATTATTCTTAAAAAAAAAAATTATTCTTTCTCACGAAGTAAAATTTAAATTATTAGTGTCCAAGTTATTATAGAACTAGTCACTTACTATCAGATCCTTTATTTAAAAAATTTTTTTAGGTGAATGAAAGTCAATGGTTTTCTCGGGACAGGATATTGTTGATATTTTTATTTTCACCCATATGTAGAAAAATAAAAAATATTTATAGATTCTCTTAACTCAATTATTTTAGTAACCTTTTATTTTTTGATGGAGGAAAGAAGTCCTAGCTGCTGTTAAATGTTACAGATAAAATTTATTATACTTTTATGATGACTATAAAGAAAAGTTTATCTTCTATAAAATAGTTTTCCCTGACATATCATCATTTCGAGTGTTTTTAAATTTAATAAAACTTAACTTGCGAAATTGAAGTTTGTTCTTGCAAATTTCAATCCTATTGCAGGCCTCACTTTAGAGATCAAAAATAGTGTAAATAGTGTCAATTTTTTTTTAAATACTGTCATAAAATTTTTCAAGTAATAAAACTAAACTTCAACGTTGATTCGAAATATTTTTTTTAGTCTGTAAATGATCAAAATTCCTATTTATTTATCGTAGGCGTCTTTCTCTTTTTTCATATTTTTCCACTCAAATTGCGAACTGAATTAATAGAACCCAATACAAAAAATCCAACTATTTTTGTTAGAAAGTTCATTTTTCTCAGTTGAATAGTCTACTATGAAATAAAAATTTTATTATATGCTTAAAAATTGAATTATTTTATTTAAAATTCAACAATTTTGTTAAAAAGTTATACTTCTTGGTTGAAAATTGAACTATTTGGTTGAAAAGTCGTCCTTTTGATTTGACAATGCAACAGTTTGATTGAAATTTTTTTTTTTTTGACTGACAAAACTTTTTTTTTATTGAAAATCCAACCATTTTGTTAAACATTCATCTTTTTAGTTTAATAATGTATCTCTTTCTGTAGAAATTTCATCTCTTTTTGGTTAAAAATGCAACTGTCTGGTTAAAAATTGATCTGCTCCGGTTGAAAATTAACTTTTTTGTTAAAAATTTACATTTTCGGGTTGAAAATCAGACTTTTTTGTAAAAAAATCGTATTTTCTGCTTCATAATTAAACAAAGTGGTAGAAAATTTAACTATTTGGTTTAAAATTGATATATTGTTTGGAAATTTCGTTGTTTCTGGAAGAAAATCAAGTTTTTGGTTAAAAGTGCAATTGTTTAGTTGAAAATTCATCGGTTTTAGATGAGGATTCAAGTACTTTGTTGAAAATTGGTCTGTTTTTTATTTTGAATTAAAATCTTTCCAGTTTTCAATTTTCAATTTATCTTTTTAGAATAAAAATTGAAATTCTTAGCTGAAAGTTGAATTACTTTCTGAAAAGATCTTTTTTTTTGGTTGAAGATTTATAATTTTAGTTGAAAGTTCGCTCTTTTTGGTTAAAAAATATTGTTGATAAAAAAATCGTCTTTTTGACTTGAAAATTTTACAATTCGTTCTTTTTCATTGAAAATTAATTCTGAATAAAAATTACACTAAATCATTGTTGGTTAAACATGTATCTGTTTCATCTGAAAAATTCAACTATTCAGTTCAAAATTTGTAGAAACGAAATAAATATAGACCGAAAATTAATCAAATTAACTTTGGACTAAAATCACATCCACTATTCCAAATATTTAGTTGTACATTTATGTAATTTTTTCAAAATTCATATTTTTGGTAGGAAATGCAACTATTTGGTTAAAAATTTATTAATTTTTCTTACAAACTCATCTTTTCAACCAAGAAGATTAATCTTCTGCCAAAAAAGATGAATTTGCAACAAAATTCATAAATTTTCAACCGAATAATTGAATTTCCTACCAAAAATATTAATTTTGAACAAACTACATAAATTTTCAACTAAATATTTGGAATAGTGGATGTGTCGTTAGTTCAAAGTATATTTGATCAATTTTCAGTCTGTATTTTTTTGCGTTTCCAAAAATTGTGAACTAAATAGTTGAATTTTTGAGCTAAAAAAGATACATGTTTAACCAAAAATGATTTGGTGTAATTTTCATTGAGAATTAATTTTCCATAAAAAAGAACGAATTTTCTGCAACAGTTTAATTTTGTATCAAATACTTGAAGTTTATACCAAATTGTGAAATTTTCAAGGCAAGAAAAAAGATTTTTCTACAAAACAGTTAAACTTTCAAGCCGAGAATATGAATTTTCAACAAAAAATATATTTTACAACCAATCAGTTGAATTTTCAACAATATAGTTAAATTTTAAGTTTAAACAAATAATTATTACCAAAAAAAAGTGAACTTTGAAATAAAATTATAAATCTTCAACCAAAAAAATAAATGGACTTTTCAGACAGTAATTCAACTTTCAGCTAAGAAGTATTCAAGAATGGTCCCAGATCTCGTCATTTATTTAAAACTGTATACCCCAGTTTCACCATGGTCGACTTATTTTATATTTCATTGTCCAAGAAAGATGTCAAACATGTGAGAAAAAAATTTTAATGTTCAAAATGATGCTCATAAAATGAAGAGAAAATATAAATTAGTCTTCATTATAACAAACCAATCTTAAAAGTTAAGTTTAAGAAGGATTTTCAAAACCAAGTTTAATAAAATAAAAATTCTAAATGTTACTTTTTGAATGTATGTTTTAAAAACGATTACTGTTTCATGTAGATTTTAGTTTGAAATATTCCAAATTTGCAAACATTTCTACTGTGAATCTTCAAAATTAAACTATTCAAAAAACGTACGTTCAAAATTATGTACCTTATATATACAAATCTTGAAAATTGAATAATTTAAAATTCTGCATATGTTTCTAAAAATTTACAGTTAAAAATTATGCACGTTTTATGTTTTACAATTGAAAATTCTGTAATTTTATTGACTTACATGCAAAATTTCTCCAAGTTGGAAGATTTAGAATTGAACACTCTTAAATCTTCAGAAATATTTATCATTGTTATCTATACATCTTCGAAATTGAATAATTTTCAATTTTATTTCTTCAAAATTGAATATTTTTCCATATCTAAACATTACAACTGAATATTTTTCAATTTCAAATCTTCAAAAGTAAAATATTTCGAAGGAAATCATTCAAAATTGCATGATTTTTTATCATCAAAATAGAATAATGAAAAGTTTTGAATGTATGTTTAAAAAACTATCACTTTCATGTAGATTTTTAGTTTAGAATATTCAAAATTGAAAAAATTTCTACTGTGAATCTTCAAAATTAAACTATTCAAAAGAAGAACGTTCAAAATTAAGTACCTTTAATATACAAATCTTCAAAATTGAATAATTTAAAATTCTGCATATATTTCTAAAAATTTACAATTGAAAATTATGCACGATTATGTTTTACAATTGAAAATTCTGTAATTTTATTGACTTACATGCAAAATTTCTCCAAGTTGGAAGATTTAAAATTGAACACTCCTCAATCTTGAGAAATATTACTAATTTTTATCTATACATCTTTTGAATTAAATAAATTTCCATTTTATTTCTTAAAATTCAATACTTTTCAATTTCTAATAATTACAAATAAATATTTTTCAATTTTAAATCTTCAAAAGTAATATATTTTGAAGGAAATCATTCAAAATTGCATGATTTTCTACCATCAAAATTAAATCATGAAAGGTCTTTAATTTCAAATATTTATAATTAAACAATTTTCCATTGTCAGTCTTTAAAATTGAACTACATGTTCCAAAAAACGTTAAAATTTACATAATTTTGAAGTATAAACATTCCAAAGTAATGAATCTTCAATCGTAAATCTTAAAAATTTAAGAACTTTAAATCCCGAATGGGTAAAATTGAACTGTTTAAATTGTAAATTTTGAAAATTCCAAATTTGAAAATTCAAAATTGTAGAACAGTGAATTTTATTTTACAAAAATACAATTCAAAATTACGCAAGTTATTGACAATTAGATTTTTTTTCAATTTTGCTGATTTAAATTGGAAATTTCTTAAATTTGGAAGATTTAGAATTGAAAACTCTTTACGCTTAACAAAATGTATAGAATTTTATTTATCTTTAAAATAAGCTGTTTTCCAATTTCACATTTAGAAATGAATTTGTTTCAAAAAAATTATTCGAAATTGCATGGCTTTTTATAATTCAAATTAAATGTTGAAGAGTCTTCTTTTGCAAACTTTTAAAATCGAAATAATTTCCATTGTAAGTTTTCAAAATTGAGCTACACATTCCAGAAAAAAATTATAGATCACATCATTTTTAACCATGAGCATTTTAAAGTAATGAATCTTTTATTGTAAATCTTGAAAATTACAATGATAAAAGAAACACGTTTTGCGCACATTTCACAGCCTCACAAAAAAAGAAATAGAAGTTCCGACGGACCAGACTAGTCAATTCTTACGTATTTTGAGTCGATGATTAAGAATTCAAAGTCGGAATTCCACAGTTGGCTGGCTCTTCTTTTCTTCCTAACCTAAAAATTTCCTAAACTCAAGAAACACTTTTTGCGCACATTTGAAGCCTCACAAAAAAAGAATTAGGAGTTCCGACGGACCAGACTAGTCAATTGTTGGGTATTCTGGGACGCTGGATCTGAATATTAATTCGGAATTCCAATGTTGGCTCTTGTTTTCTTTCTAACCTGAAAATTTCTTAAACTCAAGAAACACTTTTTGCGCACATTTCACAGCCTCACAAAAAAAGAATTAGGAGTTCGGACAGACCAGACTAATTAATTTTTACGTTTTTTGCGACGCTAAATCCGAATTTGGAGTCGGAATTCCAAAGTTGGCTCGTGTTTTCTTCCTAACCTGAACATTTCCTAAACTCAAAAGACACTTTTTGCGCACATTTCACAGCCCCACAAAAAAAAAGTAGGAGTTCCGACGGACCAGACTGGTCAATTCTTAGGTATTTTGGGTCGCTGGATCCCAATCTGAAGTCGGAATTCCAAAGTTGGCTCTCGTTTTCTTCCGAAATTTTTATAATTTGTATTCGAAATTTAATTAATTCAGAAGATTTAGAGTTAAAAACTCAAATATTGATCTTTGGTCATTCAAATTTCAGAATGCTCATTTTAAAGTTTTACATTAAAAAATGCTGTAATTTTGATAATTTAAATTCGAAATTCTTTTAATTTGGAAGAATTAGAATTAAAGACTTGAATTTCCATCCTCAAAATCATAAACGAATTTTCAAATCGAAGAATTCTAAATTTCAAATCGTCAAATTGAATAATTTTAGATTGTTAATCTTAAAAATTAAACTATCCAAAAAGAGAAATGTTAAACATGTTAAACTTTTAAAATTTAAATGATAAAACTTGAATATTTTGAAATTTCTAATTTTAAAAATGCAATCATTTTTAATCTTAAACCTTCAAAATAGCAGACTTTTCGATTGTGAATCTTTGAACTTAAGAAGTTTTTTATTTTGAAAATTCACAATACAAAATTATACAAACTTTAAGTTTTACAATTCAAGATTGTATGATTCTAAATCTATACATTCGAAACTTCTTCAATTTAGAAGAAATTAAATTGAAAACTTGACTTTTGATCTTCAAAAGCATCCAAATTTAAGTTTTTCTATGCACACAGCTTTAAAATTTATTAGTTTGCAATTGTAAATCTTCACAATTGAATAACGTTGAATTGTACATTTTTTTAATTATTGAGTTTTTAATTTTGACACTTAAAAATGAAAAATTATGCAAGTTGTAAGTTTTTCAATTAAAAATTCTGCAATTTAGAATTCAAAACTTAAATCTTGATCTTCAAAATCATTCAAATTTAAGAATCTTCATTTATAAATTTTATCAACTGAAGTGTTTCAATATAAAAACCCTCAATGTTTAAAAGATGTTCAATCATTGATTTTTAAATTGTTTATATTTGTAATTAACAAAAAAAAAAAAAAATAATAATGAATGTTTCTTCCTAGGTCCTTTTAAGTTGTCTCAATACTGACTTTGCTAAATTACTATTTGGAAAAGGCCAAGTACAATGTTGACTCAAAGAACAAGTGAAAAGCAAACGACATCCACACAAATAAAGAAACGAATTGAACACATTTATTTATAAAAATAAATGTTTTTATTCATCGGTTTGTTTTTAATATAAGCTCATGAATTTCTACTGCACTTTTGCGATTCGCTATTGGTCTCGGGCAATTTGAAAGTTTCATGCAATTTCTATGGGAGAAACAATAAGATTGTCGTTAGGGAGTAACTTTCGTTTACTTGGGACTCGATCCCAACAGAAAAGAGTTTATGTCTTTGTTTAAAGTGGACTTAGGAAGTTTTGCAGTTAGATACTTGGAAAGCGAGGAAACTCGAATTTCAAATTTATACTTCAAGTAGATGTAGAGTAAACTCGGGAACATGTTTGATATAGGGGATGTTCGTGACATTCTGGTACTATTCAGTATTAGCTTCGAGAGCTAGAAGAATTTTCAAATTTTATCTCTTGATACTTGTAGAATACAAAATCTCATTTTGAAAATCATGCTTCGTTTTTTAAAACAAAATTTCAGAATTTAAAATATTTTATTGAGTAGTATACTGCCGTCCTTTGGAAATACACCGTTAACTGCGAAAAAAATCGAAAAATGAGTTTTTTATATGGTAACTGCATTTATTATAAGTTACAACATGCAAAATTATTATTGAAACTCTGTATTTTTATAATTAATAACGGTATTAAAGTACATGAAGTTATATTGCTGAAAAATGTAATAGGTAAAAAATGTTTTTGAATATTTTCAGTTGTTTAAAGTGGAAACAATCATACAGCTGGAAATTTTCAAAACAAAATTAATGAAATTGTATTAATAAATAACAGCGGTGTTCCTCCTGATCTAATTGCTTCTGTTAAGAAGATCTCATCATAATTCATTGGAGATTAAAACTTCGTTGAGCTTATTATGTAATATTCAAATTTATGTAAAACATTGTAATTTGTTACAGACTTACCGTATTATTCGTTATTCATAAAATTTAATAATAGTTATAACATTCTCATCCATATTTTCAGTGAAAAAAAACGTTCGATGTTTAAATATGTGAAAGAATTATTGATATTAATATTATTAATAATATCAATATTATTAATAATAATAAAGGGTCTTCAATTTCAAATATTCAAAATTGACGGATTCTAAATTAAAAAGTCGTTAACATTGCAGAATTTTCAGTTGTAAATCTTCAAAATTAAACTACTAAAAGACATACTAAAATTACATTCCTTCCAAATATATGTCTTAATGATGGCATAATTTCTGATCTATATTTAATTCTTCAAAATTGTGAAAACTTGAATTGTTGATCAATAAAATAGAAGATTTCTTATTTAAAACATTGAAAATTAAAAATGATAAAATTTTTATGTTTTACAATTAAAATTCTGCAATTTTGATGATTTTCATTTGAAATTTCATCAATTTGGAAATTAAATTGTAAAATTACAGAGTTTTCAATTATAAATCTTCAAAATTGAAGAGTTTCAAATTTTAAATCTTCAATATTCAAGAATTTTGTATTTCAACTCTTCAAAATCGTGCAAATTCAAATTAATGATCATTAAAATTCAAAATTTCTCATTTAAAACATTTACAATTGAATATTATACAATTTTGATGATCTACATTCGAAATTTTACAATTGAGAAGATTTAAAATTCAAAACTCCTGACTTTTGATCTTCAAAATCATCACAATTTAAGAATTGTTATTTATACATCTTACAAAATTAAAGAGTTTTTAATTGTAAATCTTTAAAATTGAAGAGTTTTAAATTGCAAATAATCAAAATTTAAGAATTTTTCATTGTAAATATTCAAAATTGAACCAAAAATTGAAAAAAAGTTGAAAATTACATACCTGTAAAATATAAATCTTGAAAAAATAAATAAGTTTTAATTTTAACAATTCAAAATTGAACTTTTTCAAAAAAATTTCGATAAACAACATTAAATATTAAAGAGTCTTCAATGACACGCGAATGAAGATTCGAACAGTTAATGTCAATTTTCTTGGCCTTACAATATATTTAAATGAAAAAAAAAGGATTTCAAAGTCACTGAAATTCATTGCAATCTTTTAAAATACCATGAATTCAACGAAACCGCATTATATCTGATAAAACCGGTTGAAATCACTTAAGATTCTTTGAAATTCTTTGAAATTACGTGATATATTTCGAAATTACTGAAAAGCCCTTGGAATCTCTAAATTTTGGTAAAAATCCTTTAAAATTCATGAAATATTTCAAAATCTTACAAGACTCTTTAAAATCTTTGAAATCTCTTCAAAATGCATTGAAATCTTTCAAATCCGTAAGAATCTTTCAGAATGTTTTGAAATCCCTTACAATATATTGAAATCCAATAAAATGTTTTAAAACATAATAAAAATTTCTCGAAATCCATTTAAATCTTTCAAAATATTTAAAAATCCTTCGAAATTCCGTTAAATCTTTCTAAATTTGATAAAATTCCTACAATTCGTGGATATATTTTTGACTATTTTGAAATCTTTTTGAATTCTGTGAAATCAAGGAAAACCATCAATACCTATTTAAATCTGTTACAATTCTTCAGAATCTCTCGAAAAAATTTTAAAAGTTTTGAAATCTTTTGAAATCCCCTGAAATCTCTTCTAATTTCTTCAAATCTTCCAAATCTTATTATTATTTAAATCTTTGAAGTATCATTGAAATCCCCGTTTAGTCCTTAATTCAGTGAAATCGTCAAAACCTCATTAAATTTTCTTCCTAGCCTGAAAATTTCCTAAACTCAAGAAACACTTTTTGCGCACTATTCACAGCCTCACAAAAAAAGAAGTAGGAGTACCGACGGACCACACTAGTCAATTCTTACGTATTTTGGGTCGCTGAATCAGAATTCAAAGCCGGCATTTCAAAGTTGGCTGGCTCTTCTTTTCTTCCGAACCTGAAAATTTCTGGAAGTCAAGAAGCACTTTTTGCGCACATTTCACAGCCTCACAAAAAAGAAGTAGGAGCTCCGACAGACCAGACTAGTCAGTTCTCACGTATTTTGGGTCGCTGAATCCGAATCTGAAGTTTTAATTGCAAAGTTGGCTCTTCTTCTCTTTCTAACCTAAAAATTTCCTAAACTGAAGAAGCACTTTTTACGCACATTCCACAGCCTGATTAAAAAAGAAGTAGGAGTTCCGACTCACCAGACTATTTAATTCTTACGTACTTTGGGTCGCTGAATCTGAACTCAAAGTCGAAATTCCAAAGCTGGCTCTTGGTTTCTTCCTAACTTGAAAATTTCCTAAAATCAAGAAACAGTCTTTTCGTACATTTCAGTGTCACACAAAAAAAAGAAAGTAGGAGTTCCAACGGACCAGACTAGTCAATTCTTACGTATTTTAAGTCGCTGAATCCAAATTCAAAGTCGAAATTCCAAAGTTGATTCTTGTTTTCTTCCTAACATGAAAATTTCCTAAATTCAAGAAACACTTTTTGCGCACATTTCACAGTCTTACAAAAAAAGAATTACGAGTTCCGTCGGACCAGACTAGTCAATTCTCACGAACTTTGGGTCGCTGGATCCGAATATGAAGTCGGAATTCTGAAGTTGGCTTTAGTTTTCTTGCTAACATGCAAATTTCTTAAACCCAAAAAACACTTTTTGCGCACATTCCACAGCCTCATAAAAAAAGAAGTAGGTGTTCCGACGGACCAGACTATATAATTCTTACGTATTCTTGGTAGCTGAATCCGAACTCAAAGTCGGAATTTCAAAGTTGGCTCTTGTTTCCTTCCTAACCTGAAAATTTCCTAAACTCAAAAAACACTCTTTTCGTACATTTCACTGCCACGCAAAAAAAAAGTAAGTAGGAGTTCCGAAGGACCAGAATAGTCAATTCTTACGTATTTTGAGTCGCTGAATCCAAATTCAAAGTCGGAATTCCAAAGATGGCTCTTGTTTTCTTCCCAACACGAAAATTTCCTAACTTCGAGAAACACTTTTTGCGCACATTTCACAGCCTTACGAAAAAAGAATTAGGAGTTCCGTCGGACCAGACTAGTCAATTCTCATGTATTTCTGGTCGCTGGATCCGAATCTAAAGTCGGAATTCAGAAGTTGGCTTTAGTTTCTTTGCTAACCTAACCTTGGAATCCCGACTTTGGATTCGGATCCAGTGACCCAAAATACGTAAGAATTGACTAGTCTGGTCCGTCGGAACTTCTAAATTATTTTTGTGGCGCTGTGTAATTTATGAGCGGTATGGTCACACTTTTAACGTCATTTTATCGTCATGTTATTGTCAAAGAAATTTTCCTAATGAACTGTTACTGACAATAATGTATTTTGAATACGAAACCTCATCAGTTTCTTTACTAGCTTATTTACGTTCTTCAAATGTCTTCGTTTGATCAATAATGTGCTCGTAAAACGTGTGGCTACTTGTCGGCGATGATAAATCAAATGAAGATTTTAGCTTCTTAACACCACACAAGACGTCGTAGGATGCGAATGGCTCAATAAAACGAGCTGCGAGTGAGATACATAAAATCGCGATAAGAAATACATGCACTGGCACCTAATTCAAGAACTTCTTTTTATCAACAAAGTTTTCATTGTGTAAAAATATAGTAAAAATCAATGTTTATATTTTATTCTCAACAAAATTGAAAAATAATTATAAAAGATCTTATTTCTCGAACAAAGAAAACAATATTCAACTTACAAAAATCATTTATTTTAATACTGTTTCTTGCATTTGAATTTTTTCTAACTATCGCTTCTCATAAATTTATGGAAAATTGTTGAATTTGAATACATAATGAATAATTTTTTTCGGTGACATAATTCTTTACATGTTTACTGGATCCGATGTTGAAAGTTGATTTTTGTATGGCTCAAATCATCAAAGAAATTTCTTTAAATAAGACATTTTTTAAACAAGATATTTGAAAATTTTTGTTATTCATGTGATCTTGAAATTTTACGAACTGAATTATTATTGTAAATCATATAAAATCAATTGTGAATACTTATATCCCGTAACGAAATTTTTCTCACATTTTTATGCATGTCATTTATGATACAGTAATAATAATACATTTTTATATACATATTATTGATAATAAGAATGAAAATTTATATTTTTATTTATTATTAACGCACATAAAAATACTGCATATGGCAAAGCATGAAATCATTAATTTTCACATGACTTCTCTTTAAACGAACTCGTATCGAAAACTAATTCTGCCTTCAAATAAATGTATAACTGAATGTCCCAATTTTAAAATAAAAAAATGAGAACAAATATTTACAATAATCATTTTTATAATTTTTTATTATAGTATTCAAACTCCAAAACTAAACTCAAAGAAATATTTTCCTTCAGAATGATACAAATGTTTCAATTCAACAATTATTTTTTGTTTAAACAGTTTTATTTAAATTTGTTGAATTTGTGAGGCAAAGATATGAAAATTTCAATTTAAAATCACTCATTTTCAACACTTCCAAGCTTCAATGATACAATTTCGAATCTCTCTCATTTAGAAATTTGTCTATTTGTCAATTTTTTCTAAAGTCACACATTTAAAATTACCCTAATTTTCAAGGTTCCATTAAAAAATTAATTGAAATTTGATTCTTTACTTTTATATGCATAGAATAAATAAAAATTGTTTCAATATGAAACCTTCTCAATTAAAAATATAAATAATTTTGAAATTAATTATTATCAAACAAAATTGTATATAAGTATTAGGTTTACACATTTTTTGAAACAATAATTTGGAATTGAAAGCATTATAAATAAAAGCGTTTTCAATTTCATAATTTAAAATGAAAAAGTGTTTGGTATTAGAAGCTCTCAAAAATTTGAAAATTTCACGCTTAAATTTGCATAATTACTAATTGAAAACGTAAAAAATTCAATATTTTTAGATTAGAATTTTAAAGCTTGGATAATTAAAAATTGAAAATAATTTAAATTCCTGATCGATAGAATTCAAAATTTCTCATTTAAAACATTTACAATTAAATTTTATACAATTTTTATGTTTTACGATTAAAATTGTACAATTTTGATGATTTAACTTTAAAATTTCATGAATTTAGAAGATTTAAAATTCAAAACTTCTGACTTTTGATCTTCAAAATCATCACAATTTAAGAAATATTATTTATATATCTTTCAAAATTGAAGAGTTTTCAATTGTAAATCTTTAAAATTGAAGAGTTTTAAATTGCAAATCATTAAAATTTAAGAATTTTTTATTGTAAAATATATTAAAATCCAATACAAAGTTTTTATACATATTACAAATTTCCCGAAATCCATTTAAATCTTTTTCAATATTTGAAGATTCTTTGAAATTCCGTTAAATCTGTCTAAATCTTACGAAATTCCTGAAATTCGTGGCTATATTTTTGACTCTTTTGAAATCTTTTCAAATCCTTATAAATCCAAGAAAACCATCGGAACCTATTTAAATCTCTTACAATTCTTTAGAATCCCTTTAAAAAATTTTAAAAAATTTGAAATATTTTGAAATCCCCTGAAATCTCTTCTAATTCCTTCAAATCTTTGAAATCTTATTAAAATTTCTTATAATCCTTTAAAATAAGTTAAAATGTTTTGAAATCCTGCGAATTCATCGGAAACCATTCAAATCTTTCGAAATCCCTTAAGACCCCTACAAATCCTTTGAAATCCCGCCAAACCATCGAAATCTATTTAAAACTGTTAAAATCCCTTAAAATCCTATTAATCTTAGAAAAAAATGTTAATCCCCTGAAATCTCGTTAGATCCATTTGAATTTTCGAAGTTTCATTAAAATTCCTTATAATCCTTAAAAATCGGTAGAAATACTTTGAAATGTCGTGAATTAATAAAATTCCCTTTAAATCTTTTTAAATCCTTTCAAACCCCTTTAAATATTTTGAAATTCAGTGAAATCGTCAAAACCTCA
Organism: Andricus grossulariae; assembly: GCA_011634705.1. NCBI lineage: Eukaryota > Metazoa > Arthropoda > Insecta > Hymenoptera > Cynipidae > Andricus > Andricus grossulariae. The sequence continues at coordinate 29,969,504 of JAABKJ010007545.1, read as the reverse complement.
ATAAATTTTCTTCGTAATCTGAAAATTTCCTAAGCTCAAGAAACACTTTTTACGCACATTTCACAGCCTCACAAAAAAAGAAGAAGGATTTCTGACGGGCCAGACTAGTCAATTTTGACGCATTTAGGGTCGCTGGATTCGAATCTGAAGTCGGAATTCAAAAGCTGGCTCTTGTTTCCTTCCTAACATGAAACTTTCCTAAACTCAAGAAACACTTTTTGCGCACATTCCACAGCCTCACAAAAAATAATTAGGAGTTCCGACGGACCGGGCTAGTCAATTCTGACGTATTTTGAATCGCTGAATCAGAATTGAAAGTCGGAATTTCAAAGTTGGCTGGCTCTTTATTTCTTCCTGACCTGAAAATTTCTTAAAGACAAGAAACACTTTTGCGCACATTCCACAGCCTCACAAAAAAAGAAGTAGGAGTTCCGACGGACCAAACTAGCCAATTCTTACGTATTTTGAGTCGCTGAATCCGAATTCGAAGTCGGAATTCAACAGTTGGCTCTTGTTTTCTTCCTAACATGAAAATTTCCTAAATTCAAGAAACACTTTTTGCACACATTTCATAGCCTCACAAAAAAAAGTAGGAGTTTCTACGGACCAGACGAGTCAATTCTTACGTATTTTGGGTGGCAAAATCCGATCTCAAAGTGGGAACTCCAAAGTTGGCTCTTGTTTTTTTCCCAACCTGAAAATTTCTTAGACCCACGAAACACCTTTTGCGCACATTTCAAAGCCTCACGAAAAAAGAATTAGGTAACATTTCAATTTTAATTGGAAAATTAAAGCTTATGAGGGAAAATTTGTTTTTTTATCGTTCAACATGAAAATTCAGAACTCTGAAATTGTAATCATTTAAAATTGAAGTAATTATTTAGTTACTGATATATCAATTTCATATAGTTGAATTTTCATCTGTTTTAATTTGAAACAACACAATTTGTAAATTTTGAATTTTAAATCGGTTAATTTTTAACACTCCATTCAGAATTATTATTGATTCTTGAAATACTTGCAATAAATATTTTCCAATTTTAAATTACTCACTTTCAAATTTGAAAGAATGTAAAATCCAGAGAATTTTGTACGTTTCGAACTGAAACCAAACAATTTAGAATAGGTCAATCTAAAATTAGTAAATTTAAAAAACTGACTAGAATTGAAACCAAACAATTTAAAATATTTGAATCTGAACTTAATAAACTTAAAACTAGCTGAAAAGGCTTCCAATATAAAATTTTGTACTTTGAACAGATTTATTGATAAAATTGTCCTGAACTTTTCAAGAAGTTCAAAACTAAATATTTTTGAATTTAAGCTTTTGCAGAAAAGGAATGTATCGTCAAGGCCTTCAAAATTAAGTTTTTTTGTAAATGCGCATTCAAAACTATAATTCAAAGTTAAAATTATAGAAATTTCAAAGATAATAAATAGATTGTTAATAAGTATCATATCATGTATCATCAAGGGACATCCAAAGTGATTGGACAGCTTTTGTTGCTAAAAAATGTGATTACTATCAGAAAAATATCACTGCCATTTCCGCCTTTCAAAATAAAGGAATTTCAAATATTATGAACATTTAATGTTTAATTATTCTACAAAATGTATAAACTATTTTTCTCCTGATTAGAAACTTTGAACATTGATGAATAGAAACTTGAGTCTTCAAAAATTAAACAATTTCAAACATTGTTAAAAAATTTGAGCATTTTAAAGTCAGAATCATGAAAATAATACTTAAAAACTAACTAATTTATTTTTAGCTTTAGTCGTTTAGTCACTTTAATCTAAAGTGCAAAATTAATAATTTGAAAATCAACGAATAAGGCATTTCCATGCAAGGGGAACAACTTTAAGTGGAAAGGCAATTTTCTCAGATGTCAAACTGACGTATACTAATAAACTGTCACATTGACATGATAGAAAAAATTGCGAAAAAAACGCGAAAAGCCAGCATTACCATAGAAGCTTTAATGTGGACAAAGTGAATTATTGAAAGTTTATTAATTTTTAATATTGTGAACTTTTACAGTTTAATTATTATAAAAACATTAGAAACGATATGCTTTCTGATTAGAAAGTTTCAAAATTAATGAATTAAAATTTGTAGCGTCGAAAAGAACTGAATTAATTATTTGGTGGATTATTATTGTTATTAATAAGTAAGGGAAACCACCTCAGAGTACATAATCCTAATTAACTGAGAAACTGGCAAAAAATTTGATTGTTTTCCTTAGTATACAATTTCGAGGAGGGTGCTTTATTTTCAAAAAAAGTTTCATGTCTAAAAGCAAAAATTTAATTTTTAAACTAAAAAAAAGGCCTGTTCTTTATTTATACTTTTGAACGGAATTAAACAATTTTGCAACATGTTAGTACACTATAATCAAATCTTGAAGTTTAATGAACAAGATATATTGCCACAAAGCGTTTTTTATTCATTATTTATAAATATTTATGAAATTTTAATGTGACATATAATTTTCCAACACTGTAATAATTGGCATCTCTATGATGGTATCGCGGTTGTTTCAAGTTAGAGGTTCTTATTATTATTGTTATTATTCTGAATTGTAAAGTTTTTGAACTACACTTGTTGCAAACAATTATCTAAAAATAGCGTCAATTTGTTGCTATTAAAAAGCTCAGCAATTTTATTTGTTTTTGGGAGTAACTAGCAAAAGATATTTTTAGAATTAAGGTATATAAAAATTTGGCGTTATTCTGTCATTACAAGTTAGCTTAAATGTTCTGAAGGTTAAAAATCTTGCATCAATCATACCAATGTCACTGAAAATCAGAGATTAGAAAATGTAAAAAATTTAAACTTTGATTGTATTTCGTAGAACATTATTGGTAAATTGTGATTATAAAAATCGGATATTCTATCATATCCACGAGCAATATTAGAAACGATTATCTAATTATTTGGATGGAGGTGTCGAAATCATACCCTGGACAAGGTCTAATAAAAATGTATTGACTGTAGCTATAATTGTAGTTTGAAAAAAAATTTTTTTAACGACTACAATAATTTAATAAAGGTCGATAAGATTCTGCGAAACTATGGGTTATCGAAACTACATCTTTAGAAGATAACAAGACAAAACAAGTTGCAGATTGGATAAATACAAATAGAACTTTAGTTCGTGTCAAGAAACAAGAAACAACACACTTTATTAATGAGATGCAGGGAATAATCCATAATTCCAGTACAAATTGAACATCGCACAAGCGAATATAGTTTAAGTAGAGTTTACGTTATAAACTAATTCAAAATTTCAAAGAAAAAAATTAAATTTTGCAAAATATAACAAGAGAAACCAATGCATTAAGAACTGGTATTTATTACGAAATAGATAATTTGAGTTACAAAAGGCTATTACAGACTTCAGATTAAAAAAATGTTTTAAAAATATCTCCAATGTTCAAATCCCACATGAGATTGCAAAAAACTTAGCGTAAGAAAATAATTATGGAATTCCTTTTGCAGCTAATAAAATTGCTGTAAACAGTATGATTGCTAATATTGAATATTGTATCGAAAATGTAGGAAATAAACAATGAATAGATAGTAAAAGCAATATTATAGTAGCCGCTAATCGTTATAATCATATTGAAACAGTTGAAAAACTGTTAAAAAATGATATTCTTCATAAAAATATTGAAACCAATCTTGTTCCATACCATGTTCCAATCTTTCCCATCTTCCAATCTTTCTCATATTCCAACCTTTTCCATGTTCCAACCATTGAAAATGAATGTAATGATATAGTTATCGGATAGAAAAAGAAGAGATTGATCAATAAATAAGTCTCATATAGATTAAAAATGGATAACAGTCTAGTTGCCAAAGCTCATGCTCTCTTGAAATTTCACAAACCAAATTAGAAATGTAGATTGATTGTTTTCACAGTTGGATGTTCTACTCATGATATAGGAAAATATATTTCAAATATTCTTAAACTAGTTTCCAAACCAACTAATGCGTTTTTTCAACACAGTTGGGACTTCAAAGATAAATTAAAAAACGTTATAGTTCCAAATACACACTCTATTGTTTCGTTTGATGTAGTATCAATGATTGATGGTATTTCCATAGACCTTGCTATGGATTGTATGGAAGAAACAATTAATCTGAATAAGAATTTAACTAAAATATTAAAAAATGAAATTGCAACTGGAACATCTTTCGATAATACTGTTTCATCTTTTTATAATCAATTTAATAAAAAAATTTCAGGCTGCCCTATTGCTTCAAACTTGGTTATGGAATACATTCGAAATAGAGCTGTTAATAATTTAAGTTTCACACTCATCTTTAAAAACGGTAGATGATATCTTTGCTATTATTTCTTCTGATAAAGGTAATGAATTCCTAAATACATTTTATAATACTGGAGATTCTATTAAATTCAATCTTGAGAAAGAAATCATAAATTGAATTAGTTATATTGTTTTAAGAATGATAAAAACACCAGAACAAAACTCAATCACTAATTGGCGTAAAAGCCATCTTGGTCAGGACGTGATAATAAATTGAGGAAAATAAACTAGGATCAACTCAAAACAACCTCCTTACAAAATAATTATCTATTCTCACCAATAAATAGCATTATTAAAGAGAGAATTAATAAAATATACAATAGTTATTTTACAAGAACAAATGGATCGAATCTCATAAGCAAAATGAGCTAAAGATGTCTTTATCTTATATCAAAGACCTTTCCGAAAGTTTGAGAAGTTCATGGAAATATGATAATAATGTTGTTACTGACAATTACACACTTACTAAATTATCTTCTTAAAAAAAAAGATTTAGATAATTAAGAAAACTGATCTGGTATGATATATCTCATCAAATGTAAATTTTGTGATAAGGTTTGGATTGCATTGGTGAAACGGACCGGAGACGTCAAACTCGAATTAGTGTACATAAAAAAGATTCTGAATTAGGTAAGCAAAGCACAGGTTTTTCAAAACAGTCTCAGCAATTTGATCATTATTTTGATTTTGAATTTATAAATATAAAAATTTTAGCTCAGGGAAAAAATACTTTCAAACGTAGAATCATTGAACTACTTCCTGATCCTTTTTTCTGTAGGAATAGCCAATTGAATAGGTAAACTTTATTCGAATACGAAAATATTTCTTCCTTTTTTAAAACTGATGGAGTTGATTGCTCTTGATTTTTTTTCTGTCCATTGTAGGGTGGTTTCCCTGCCATAATTTTCGTGAACTTTTATAACGAGAAAAGTTGAGTGAATGAAAATTTTAGTTTGCAGCTGAAAATTGAACAGTTTTTCGCAAGTGAAGTGTCCTCTACAATCACAGATTTCCAATAGCGTGGAATGATAGAAAAACAGTGGTAACGAAGATATGAAAGACCATTCGACTCTAACGAGCGGGTCCATTTTGCAATCCCGGATGACAAAGTTCAGCCGCTCTCTCTCGTCCTGTATATCATCGAACGATAATTTAGCAATTTATTTAGACTTGATGGCCCACTGCTACAATCTGGGATTTCAATCTGCCACCACATTCGCAACCGGAGATTTAAATGCCTATTCGAAAATATGCATGAACCAGCGTTCCGCATTGCCGGGAATTTCGTGTGGCTTTTAATGAGCAACCGTCGAAATTCCAGCATTAGTGACATTCATCGAGCGATCTTTTATCCAATTTCAAATTTTCCATTTTGTTATCTACGGAAATAAAATCGAAGAATCTTGTTATATTTATTAATAGAATTATATAAACATTTAATAGAAACAAGATTTGTTGGCTTTTAGAAACATTATGTCGAAACAACCAAGAATCATCAGAAGTTTTTGATGCTTTCAGATAACTTTTTCAAACCTAAGCAAAATATACGAAAATATAATAAAAATACACCATTTATTATTTCTAGTTTAAACAATCTGTATCTGAAAACTTAACAAATAATTCAATTAATAATAATAATCTTCGCATTCAATCACTTTGTCCACATTGAAACTTTCACCAAATTTGAGAGTTTATTAGGATACGTCACTTTGACATCTTATGAAATTCTCCTTCCACTTAAAGTTTTTATCAAGTTTTGATTGCAATATGAAATTATCTTTATGCTATATCCACATAAAAATCATTTTTATCTGACTTTAGGATAATTATTCTTTTTATAGCCGGAAACATATGTTACATTTATTAAAACTTTTAATAATTTCCAAGAAATAAATCAACACTGTTATTTTTGCTGTTGACAATATTGAAAAATATACAATTTCAGATCTATAAAATTGAATGAATTTCAATTCAAAATCTTCAAATTTAAATTACTCTAAAATTAGCATTCAAAATTGCGTCATTTTATATTGTGGACATTAACTATGAAAAGAGTATTAAATTTCAAATATTCCAAATTGATGAATTTTCAATTGTAAATCGTTGAAATTGAAGAATTTTAAGCTGCAAATCTTGAAAATTGAACTATTTCAAGGAAAGCGTTCAAAATTATATCTACCTTCAACATATAAATCTTTAAAATTAAATAATTTGCAATTATATATTTACAAAAGTCAAGACTTTTTGATCGTAATTTTTTCAAATTTTAGGAATTTAAATTCCTAAATTTTTTTTAATCGAAGAGATTTTAATTTTAAACATTTAAAATTTAAAATTATGCAAGTGCCAATTTTTAAATTAAAAAATTCTATAATTTCGTTCATTTACATTTGAAATTTGATCAATTTGGAAGATTTAGAATTGAAAGCTAAAATTTTGTTTAGCAAAATCATCTAAGTTTTTTTAGTTAATTTTGATTTTAATTTTGATGATTTGAATGAACAATTTCTTCTATTTGGGAGACTTGGAACTGAAAACTTTAATGTTGATCTTCAGAATCATTCAAATTTCAGAATTTTCATTTTAAAGTTTTACATTTGAAAAATCGGCAATTTTGATGATTTAAGTTCGCAATTTTTTCAATTTGGAAGATATAGAATTGAAAACTGGACCTTTGATCCGCAAAATGATTAAAATCGTCCAAATTGGAGAATTTTCATTTATACATCCTTAAAATTGAAGAGTTTTCAATTGTAACTTTTCAAAATTAAAATATTCCAAACAACAACAAAAGACGTTCAAAATTGTAATAAAATATAATATCTTTTAACTTAAATATAAATCTTTGAAATTAATCAATTTGCATTTCTATATTTTGAAAATTCAAGATTTTTTATTTGTAACTCTTCCAAATTCTGGAAATTTGAATTTTACATAAATCTTTAGAATTGAAGATTTTTTAATTTTGAAAATTCACAATTAAAAATGATTCAAGTTTTAAGTATTTCAATTAAAACTTCTATCCTTTTGATAATTTGTATTTTGAATTTTAACAGTTTGAAAGGTGGAGAATTAAAAACTTGAGTGTTTATCTTCAAAATTATTCGAATTTCAGAATTCTTATTTTAAAGTTTCACATTAAAAAATTCTATAATTCGAAATTTTCTGAATTTGAAAGATTTAAAATTGAAGATTTGATTTTTAATCCTGAAAATTGTAAAAATGATCTGAATTGGAGAATTTTAAATCAGGAATTATCAAAATTTAAGACTTTCTAATTGTTACTCTTTAAAATTATAGAATTTCAAATTTCAAATCTTCAAAATAAAAAGTTTTCAATATTGAAAATTCAAAATTCAAAATGATGCTAGTTTTGAGTTTGTCAATTGAGAAAGCTGTAATTTTGTTAATTTACATTTGAAATTACTTGAATTTGGAAGATTTAGAATTAAAGACCTGAATTTCGATATTAAAAATCATCAAAATATAAAGAATTTTATTTATACATTATTAAAATTAAGCAGTTTTCAATTGTAGTTCAAGGAAATTGAAAAAATCTAAATTAAAGAAATCTAAATTGAAAATCTTAAAAATAGAACTTTCCATTGTAAATATTTAAAATTGCGGAGGATTGAATTTTGAAAGTGGACAATAAAATTTTTTTTTAATTCTGGTATTTTGTTTTTTACATTTAATTTAGAATATTCATAATTGCAAACTTGACTTTTGATCTTAAAAATTATCCAAATTAAACCGTTTTCAAATGTAACTCTTTAAAATTTAGGAACATTGAACTTGAAATCTTTAAAATTGAAGAGTTTTCAATTTTGACAATTTACAGTTAACAATTATGCAAGTTTTGAGTTTTGCAATTAAAAATTCTATAATTTTGATGATTCGCACTCGAACTTTTTTCAATTTGGAACATTTAGAATTAAAAACTTGACCTTTAAGATTATCCAAATCTAAGAATTTTGATTTATAAATTTTTTCAATTAAAGAAGTTTTAATTGTAAATCTTCAAAATTAAACTATTTAAAATAAACATTTGAAATTACATCATTTTAAATCATGCACATTAAAAATTGAAGGATCTTTAAATGCAAATATTAAAGATAGACCTATTTCAAAAAGATATATAATTTTTTATGATCCTAAAGCATGAATATTTAAAACTAAACAATTTGACGATTTTTCAGTTGCAATTATTTCAAAAATAGTGCTGTGTCGAAAGTTTAATTCAAATTAATAAAATTGCATGAAAGCCGATGCAAGTGTTTTAACTTTTATTTTAATTTATGATTAATAGTTATATTTGATTTTAATTTGAAGTGAAGCATATATATTTATATTTTATAATAAGAAAATCAAAATAAGGAGCGTATTAAACAGTGAAAAGATTTCTATATTCTTAGAAACATTATTCGGAAAACAACACCATGAATTGATGCTTCCAGATAAGTTTTCCCAACTTAAATACACCAAAGGCTACATTTATTAATTACTATTTGCAACAATCTTTATTTATAAACTTAAAAATGAATTAATTGTTTAGCAATTCTTTAAAAATTGTAAATCGAAAGATTGAGAACTTATATAAGAGTTTAAAAATGGCTTGTTCTTTTAAGATATAGGATTTGCTACACAATCTAGGAAACTGTTCGCAGTGACACCAACATTGTCCTGAATGGTGAGAGATTAGAGCAAGTTGACAAATACATATATCTGGGCAGCCTATTCACTAGCGACGCAAAAATAGATGGGGAGTTAGACCATTTTTTCATAAAAAGTATTAATTTTCTTTGCGGAATCAACAATAAATGTCTTGCCAGTTATTCATTCTTGTCATATTTTTCTAATTAGGAAAAGATGTTGATTGTTTGTACAATATTTATAAACAAATTCACAGTTTGACCATTTTTCAACGATAAATTTTTTTGGCGAAGTGAGCTAAAAACCTAAGGTCATGATATTTATGGAATAAATTATTAGCATTTTCGGTTGTTGTCAAGATATGATTCCCAATAAAGAACATAATTTGATAACACTGTAACTAAAAACCCATCACACCTTTGATTAATACACGTAATGACCTTGGGGTTTTTTAGCTCACTTCCCAAAAAAAATTTCTCATTGAAAAATGGTCAAACTGTGAATTTGTTTATAAATATTGTACGAACAATGAACACCTTTTTCTAGTTAGAAAAATGTGACAAGAAAGTATAATTGGCGAGACATTTATTGTCGATTCCGCAAAGAAAATGAATACTATTTATGAAAAAATGGTAAAACTGTGCATTTCTACATAAATATTGTTTAAATTATAAACAGCTCTTGTTGATTAAACAAACTGGGCAACAAGGATTCATTGGTGAGACGTTCCTAGCTTACACCACGAAAAAAATAAGTCTATTCCTGCAAAAATGACCAAAATGTTCTTATACGTTGGCAAAGTATCACTGCAAAGAGTCATTGGAAATACATTTTTAGTTGATTTCGCAAAGAAAATGGAGACTATTCTTGAAAAACGGTCAAAATGTGCATTTATTTATAAAAATTGTTTAAAAAATTAATATTTTTCATCAGGTTGAACAAAATTACAGCTAGGAGTCACTAAAGATACATTTTTAGTAGGTTCCGCGAAAAAAATTGGCTCTATTCCTGGAATAATGTTAAAATGTGAATTTTTTAATAAATATTTTAAAAATAATTACCAGTTGTTGTTAATTTTAAAAAAATGACAGAAAGGAGTCATTGGCAATACATTTTTGATCGATTCTGCAAAAAAAATGTAGCCCATTCATTGTGACATAAGAAAACTGTGTATTTGTTTATAAAAATGGTTTAAATAATGCTGCCAAGCAGCAGATATTTTTGAATAATCATATTTAGGCTTACATTTCTCTCATATTCTATATAAAAACTGTGAATTTCAAACAACTAATCATTGCAAATCACAAAAAATGTCTTTTGTTCATTAATTTGTTTAAAACACTATAAACAATCTTTTTTCTTACTCTAACCTACTGAAAGCTATTGCTAAATAGTAATTACACTGACTTAAGCTCTTCTTTAGCCAATTCGCAGATCTTACAAAGAAACGTACATTTGAAAATTTAGGATAAAAATATTGTTTATTTTGTTGTTAAATAAAAAATTTTGGTTTAGCCAAATCAAAATTCTCGCACCGACTCGATATACCCGAAAGCCTTACGGTCATTTAACACAAAAAACGTCAAAATCCATTGAAAATTGGGTTGTAGACAGACTTTCGTCCACAAAAAGTGCTTTTGGCGCCGCCGCTATTTCAGGAATTCTGAAGAGGCCCACCCGAACCTTCTACAAGAGCCTCTAGGGCCTTCTACGAGGACCTTCAGAGCCTCCATAGCCTCTCAAGAGGGCCTACACTTTACAGAGCCTTCTACGAGGGACTCCTATTAAGGCCACCAGAGTCTACCATGAGGGGCTCCAGAGCCTCCTGAGAGGACCTCTAGAGACTCCTCACGAGGGCCTTCAGAACCATCCCACTTTCTCGATTTCTTCTTATACATCGCTGTATATTACACTCTCCCTTCCCATCAATCCCTTTCTCTTTCCACGTCACATTAAAAAACATTTTTATTTGCATAGTTTTAAATTGTAAAAAAAAGTTTTGATTTGATCTGAAGTACATTGGATAGTCAATACAAAAGTAATTTTTGTACATGGAATTGAGGATAAGCTAATGCATTTGCTTTGCCCTAACCATAAGACTTAGTCACCAGTCTTATATAAAATTAAAAAAGAACTGTTCTTATATCAAATATGCATATTTCCTACAAGAGGGAAACAATAAAAGTTTCTCTTCGAGTTAGTTTTAATAAAAAAAATGATGAAAGAGATACGAAATGGGAAATTTTTATGTACTGCTGATTTTTATGGTACGTTACTTTTCATCAGACCTTTTTCGAACTCGTTTTATCTTTGGCGATATTCCTCTTTCAACCGATATGTTCGAAAAACGGATGCGCATAAGCGAAAAGGATCGCTTTTAGCCAGATGGGATTTCTTTTCTAAACACCCGGAGGCGTTATCGAGAATTCTTAGGTGAATCTTTCCTTACCACAGGGTCGGCTTATCTAGACAGGGCAAAACGAATCGTCTGAACTTTCAGTAGATTCGCATGTAAATGACTTTGTTTGATGGACGAGGAAGCTGTTCAACTGCGAACTTTATAGTTGCGATAACATGTTCTAATCCTTTCCAGCAAAGGTTCTTATTTTTAGAATATAACAATTTCAATGTTTTTATGCCCAAAATATACACAACAATATTTTTAATCCAAGAAAACAAGGGTATTTATCAAGTTAAGTACCTACAAAAATAAGAAATATTTTAACTCCTTTTTTTCTCTAATTTCTTCTAGGCACTTTTAAATCAAATATATGTAATCGTTTACAAACAGAACATTAAACCCTGTAACAAAATTTGTTTGAAGTTTGAATTATTAACCTTTGAGATATGACATCATTTTTTATTCGAAATTAACTGCAGAATCCCAAAATAAAGCTTTTTTCTCGTTTCCAATCACAGGCTCACGGCTAGGAGTTTAATTTCCACATTTAAATTGATTGAAAATGGAAGATTATTGAATATACTTCAAAATGTGCCAATTTAATTACCCTTAAAGTGTCTTTATTTGACCAAAATGACTAATTTAGAAGCCCGAAAAATATCGTACAACAATTCCATGTCCATGAATGAAATATTAATAAAAACGTTTAATGACCGCTAAATGGAATGTTTGATTTTAGGTTATTTGTTGCGAGGTTAAAACCAGAACCGTTAAACAAAAATTGCTGGTTAACGAACTCGATCTTTTGTTTTTGATCCCAAAGAACGTATGCCGAAGCGCAAACTAATCCGATTAGCCTTTCAAAAGTTATCCAGTATACAGATGACAACGACGACAACAACGACGATGAAGACAACGACGACAGCCAGATAGACAGACACCATCGTAATACCTGTTTTTGCGGATTCAGTGGAAATTGAAAGAAATCCGCGACGGTCATTTTTGACAGAAAACTAATACCTTCTCATTATGATGAGAATGCATGTTTTTCTGAAATACTTTGGACAACAAAAATTTTAATTGAATATTTTCAACTTTTTGATTTTCACTCATATGATATATGGAAATTGATAACGGGTTTTTCCAAGTTAAGAGAAAAAAAAAAAAAAAAAGTATGGTCAACAAATATAGAAGCAGCAATGTCTTTTCTGCTCTTGGTTTTTATAACTTTCCAATCCAATTTTAGAATAAACTAGTTTTTATTAATGAATGAAATTTATGAATATACAAACGATATTAATTCAAAAGGCACATTAGATGGTATTAATATAATTTTTTACGAAGTCACCTCATATGGCATGGCTTCTAAAATATGCAAATATAAATTTAAGAAGAAAACGAGGTATGTGTACTGGGAAAAATTGAATGTAAACGATGTAAATTGAGTGGGATGCTTAATAATATACTTCTATGTGCCTCGCTCCAAGCAATCGAGCTTTATCATTTCTCTTTCTAGAGGGTGGTTTTTCATGTCCTATTCATTCCCTCATTTTTTTCTTCCTATCCATCCACCCTCGCCTCTTTTCCGCTCTTTCACTGAGACTGAATGATTAAGCTCTCGATCGATCCGCATTTATATCCTTAAAGCCCTTCGGGCACAAATGCGAGTGCCAAACTGCCAACCGCAAAATGAGACCGATGCGTGCAAAGCTAGTCGTCGCATTTTATCATCCTGCAGCTCTTCTCTGCATGAAAGCTTGTCGCTGCTCGACAACTTCGAAATTCAAACTAAAATCAAACGTCACAGCTTGAATTTCCAACTCACCGAGTATCGAATTCTAACGGCTGATGGTGGGTTAGTTGAATTTCAAAGCCCCGTTCAGACTCTTCCAATTAGCGACGTTTCGATGCATAAATATTTTGACAATCAATTTTAATTTTCCAGTTTTCAAATGTTGCCTGATAGACGTATGTTTGTGGAATAATTTGCAATTTGATTCTTGCAATGTGCAACTTGCTCGCTTCTAGTATCAATATAGGTCTTTTATCTTTCTTTTTCTTTCTTTTTAATTATGGGTATAGTTTATCTGGATATATTCCCAGTAAAAAGACTTGATATCGATGAATTGAACCCATTAGTCATAAAATCGACTCTTCAATTAAATCTTACAAACATAAAATCATATTCAAGTTATATAAAATTCAGATTGATAATTTTTTAATAACAAGTTTGGAAGTGTCCATTAATAACGAAAGGCTTTTTCAAGGGAGAGGGGTCCGGAAAATCTTACGAATCCTTACTTAGGTAAGGAGGGGGAGGGAGAGCATTTCTTGCGTAAGTTTCCTCTTTTCAATTACTTTTTATGCTATCATACCCGTCATATGATTATTTGTTTCCATTCCTTTTTATTATGCAATATTTCATAATACATAAATTCAATGAATATAGAGTCGAGTAGTTAAAACATTGCCGAAATCTGGTGTTTATTGAAATTTCGTAGAATCCCCGCAAACCTTTGAAATCCTTTGAGATCCCGTAGAATCTTTTCAAAATTTTATAAAACCTTTAAAATTGTTTGAATCTTGTGAAAATTCTTTGAACTCCTTTGGATTCCGTGGATATCGTGCATAATATTTTGAAATCTATTTTAAACGATTGATCTACCTGGAAAGTTAAAAACTGTGAAAATCCTGGAAATCGATTAGAATCTTTAAAATCCCATGAAAATCCCTTCTAATCCTTTAAAATCCTTGGAAATCCCATTGAACCTCTAAAAAATGGTTAAAATCCTTGAAATTACATGAAATATTTGAAATTATTTTAAGTCACTGAAATTTCTTTAATCCGTGGGAATCGTTTCGAATCTCTTGAAATCCCTTATAATATATTGAAATCCATTAAAATATTTTGCAAGCCACTAAAATTCCTCGAAATCCCTTAAAATCATCGAAACCCCTTTATATCTCTTGAAATCCACTAAAGTTTCTTAAAACCCTTTGAAATCCTTGCCAATATTTTGAAATTCCCTGAAATCTTTTGAAATCTCTTTAAATCCCTTTAAATCTTATAAATCTCATTAATATCCCCTGATACCCTTAAAAATTCGTAAAAATACTTTGGAATCGCATGAAATTCTTCGAAAACCAGTGATTTTTTAAAATCCCTTAAATCCCTTCAAATCACTTAAAATCCTTTAAAGTCTGTGCAAACACTTGATATCGTTTGAAATCTTCAAAATTCTATAGAAATCCTAATAATCTTTTAAAATGCATGGAACACCCTTAAAATTTCTAGATATCGGTTAAAATCCTTAAAATTCCATAAAATATTTTGAAACCTTATAAGATCTCTTGAAATCTTTGAAATCCATTACAATTCCTTGAAGTCTCTTATAATACTTTATAATATTTGGAAATCCTTCTTTCGAAACTTGAATCAGTTAATATTTTTACTCAGTTTATTTACTGATTGAATTATAGCTATAGATCAGTTATTTTTACTGATTAATTAATAAGTTTTACTGATGAATTAGTGTGTTTTACTGATGCATCAGTAAACAGTAACTGATTCATAACTATAATTCAGTCCCTGATATTGTAAGGGATTTCAAAATGAACAAACTTTGGAAAATTTTGAAATCTCTTGAAATCCTTTGAAATCCTGTTAAATCATCAAAATTACTTCATATCTCTCAAAAACTGTTATCTTTGAAATCCCTTTTAAATCTGCTGTTATCTTTCAAAATTCGTGACAATACTTGGATATCACATGCAATCCTTTAAAATCCTTTGAAATCCCGTGACTTATTTTTAAAATCTCAACATTTCTTAAAAGTCATTGAAATCTGTAAATCGCTCTTAATACCTTAAAATGCCTTAAAAACCCTCAAAATCCGTCGAAATCCTTCGGTATCTCTTGAAATCCTTTGGAATGTAGTTGAGTCTTTGAAAATCTGATTAAAAGTTCCTTAAAATATTATAAACCCCTTTAAAAAATTGATATTCTCTTTGAAATTGTAGTGGGTAATTTCTACAAAGTCTTAAAATCCTTAAAAATCATTTGAAATCTGTGAAACATCTCGTAATCCTTTAGAATCGTTTTAAATACCCTAAGACTCTTATTCTAATCCCTTAAAATCTTTTGAAATCCTTTGAAATCTATCTAACGGTTATATATAATTGATATATTGTTTATATATTAATTCAAAAATATAAAACGTTACGCGTGAAGGGGGTCCTAAAAATCTAACTGATTTCAATGAGCATCCAAGCATAATTAATGGACGTTCCCTCTTGTGGTTGCATGATATAAACAAAACTCGTGATAGAGAGGTAAAATTGTCAAATTTAAAATGTAAAATAGATAAACAGTGAAAGGAGAAACCGCTATCACTGCCTATTCAAACCAATGGTGACTAGTAAACTGTGAATCCACGTTAGCAGTTCAAATCAATTCATATCCCGAGAAGTTAACGCGATCAGTGCTACGGGTTGTGGCATCTGAATCGCAAATTCATCGAATCAATTCGCAACGTGCAAACAATTGGGAAGCCAAGCCGAGAGGTTGAACAGTACTTTCATGGACCATTTCGCTGGAAGTTTTAGTGAGAAATATTCATATTTAATTTCAAAAGATAACTAAATTCCCTTGAGGGAATTATATTTTAAGAGCCGTTCAAAAAATATGTAACGCTTTTTTCTCGAAATTTTCCCCCCCCCCCCCACACACACCCAACCCTACGTAACGCTTTTTCTATGGCATAACATTTCTATGACATTGAGATCGCCCCCCCCCCTCCAGGACGTTACTTATTTTTTGAATGGCCCCTGAAAAGAAGTTACTAAATCATGTAAAAATTAAGTATGTATGGGGCCGTTCAAAGCTTATGCCTATACTATACTGACAAGGAGGGGGGGGGGGCAGAATGTGACATCACACAGGGAAAATATAAATTAAATAAAAATAAAAGTTAGTGATTTTATGAGAATTCTTCTTTTTCCACATTTTTCAGAAAACTTCCCCCTTTTCTAATTTTTTTTGACTATATGCGAACTGAATTAATAAAACCCAATAAGAAAAAGCAACCATTTTTCGTTAAAAGTTCATCCTTTCGAATTGAGAAGTCTAATATTATATGTTTGGTTCACGATTAATCTCTTTTGATTAAAAATTATACTATTGGGTTCAAGATTGAACTATTAGTTTGAAAAAATCCTTTTTGATTTGGTTGAAAATTAATTTTTTTAATTGAAAATTGAACTATTCTCTTTTTGGTTGAACATTGATCGGTTTTAGTTGAAAATTCTACCATTAAATTTTATATTGAGAATTCATCTTTTTTGGTTGAAAATACAACTACTTATTTGGTTGAAAGTTCAACTACTTTTTTTATTCATTCTATTGGTTGATGATTGAACTATTTGGTTTGAAATTCGTGGTTTTCTGATTGAAAATTAATTTTTTTAACTAAAAATCGACGTATACCATTATCGGTTGAAAATGGATCGTTTTCAGTTGAAAATTCCACAATTTGATAGAAAAGTAATCTTCTTGATTGAAAATTTAACTACTTGGTTGAAAGTCGAACTAGTTTGCTAGAAATTTATTTCAATAGTCGAAGATCCATATCTTTGGCTTTAACGTTCAACTGTCTTGTTAAAACTTTGTCTTTTTGGGTTGAAAATTCTATTATTTTGGTAAAAAATTCAATTATTAAATTTGTCATTGAGAATTCATATTTTTTTATCGATAATTCAACTATCTGGTTAAAAATTAAACCATTTTGTTAAAAATTCGTGCTTTACTGATTAAAAATTACCATTTTTTTTTTGCTTTAAATTTAACTATTCCATTATTGGTTGCAAATATATTGATCGTTTTTAGTTGAAAATTCTACAATTCAACTTCGATATTGTACCTGTACATTAATTTTATTTAAAAGAATTTATTCCCCAATTTTTGTGGGGAAAAAAATCTCCGTAAGTTTAAATTTTCATTGAGAAAATATTGGGTTGACAAATTTATTTTCTGCGAAAAAAACGATGCTGCTTTTATATCAAAATAATTTCGTTTTTTAATAAGAATTCAAGTGATTGGCACCTGCCAGAAGGTATGAAAGATAATTTCCTAATCCAACAATTTACTGTTATATTTTTGGAAAATCAATTGATAGAAAAGCTGATAATGCCATTCGATGTGAGAGAAAAAGTTGCATAGCAAACATATATAATGTTATTCGATTTTAAGAAACAAATTTCGTAACAATCCTGCGTTGCTTTATTTTTGCACCAACTATTATTATTGTAAATTAATTAATCAAACTTTATCAACATGCTTGTCAGATGATACTTTTTTGGCAGTAAATTGTTAAAAAAAACTAATGTTCTAAGCATACAATAATAAAATATTTGCGAATAAACAGCCGTTTATTATAATTTTCTATAGCGACTATTCACTTCTTATTGAAAATTAAAATTGTTTGTAATTTTGTTACAACAAAATTTATATAGATAAATTGAAGAAATTGTCAATAAAAATGCTGTAAGTTTTTCCGTTAATTATTTTGAATGGTTATTCAAATAGTTCATTAAAAATCGTCAATAAGACTCAATGTTTGAAGATTCAAACTACGACCGTATAGTTTTTCACGGGTGCCTCAGTTCATCTTAGAAAAATATGCATATAATTGAAATTTAATACTGTAATTAATGTATGTAAATACAAAATAAATGGCTAATATTATAAATTTTGCATTACATTTTCATCAACAAGATTCAAATATTAGCCGCCAATTCCTAGTCTGTACGCTACCGCCATCTATGGAAAGAGAAGTAGCAGACGATTTACTCGCAGACTGTAGCAGACGAAACGGCTAACAGCTGCAGAAACTGGCGCGAAAGCAGTGTTAATTGGTCTGAGATGGGAGTTAGGTGGAACGTTTGATGCTCTCTATTTTTTCTTTTATTCAACCGTCATCTCTGTTGTTTTGTGCATTGTCTTATTTTCTCAACAAAGTAAAAGTGAAATACAGTTGACTATAATGGAAAAGGTCTCAGTTTCGAAGGTAAGCCATGCTTTCGAACTACCTGTTGCATATAACCGGCATAACCTTGAAACATTTTTCTCATATTTATAAACAAATTTTGATGAATTGAAATGTTCATTCATTGTATTTTCATGTAAATTGTGATACTTAAAGAAAATCCCAACACTGATCATCTTCTTGTAAAACAAATCAAAACGAAACGCATTTTAAACCGAAAAGTTTTGATAAAAAACGTTTTAAGTAGAACAACTGTCAATATAATCATTCTAGATTTTTAAAATTAAACTTATTTCGGGTATGAAAAATTGAACAACAATTGATTTCACAAGATAATTCCGAAATTGTTCAAAATTAAACTATTTGCAGATTTTAACATTAACAATTAAACTGTTTCAATTCGAAAGCCTTAGTAGTCAAATAAATGTGAACGTCAAATTGAAACTTTATCAACTATTTTCAATTTAAAATCCTATTCAAACATTGTTTCCGTCTAAAATGTTCGATTTTCAACCCATTAAATTTGAAATTTTTAAATACTTAGAAATATCTGGCTCTTTATTTAAAATGAGCCATGATAAGTTAAAATAATTTAACTTCTAATTTAAAAAAGGTTCATTAAAAACATTTTATTGTACAATTTTTAATGTTTCGAACTTAAAATTATTGCTTCAAATTATATAATTTTGAACATTTACAAATTTATTGATTCACTCTGCAAATTAGAGCATTAAAAATTATAGCGTGGATTTCTATTTTTTAACCAGAATTGTTTAAACTGTTCGATTTAGAAAAGCTTAAAATCTAATATTTTGCAGTTTAGCAGCATTGAATTTAAAATTGTTCAACCGAAAAGTGTTGAAGGTTTCCATTTTATACGTGTAAATTATTCGAGCGTTTGAAGTACAATTTTTTTCAACTGTAATTTTAAAAGTTTAAAATTTAAAACAGTGAAAAGCTTTTGCGAATTGTGAAGAAAGCGGGATGGAAGGAAACTTTTTATTCTAAAATCAATAAATTATTATGTGCTGTATGTAAATCAACAAAATATTTTAGAGAAATTTAATAAATTTTCTATATTATATAGATAATAATAATTTAGAATATTTTGATTTTCTTGTTTTACGCTTGTTAAACATATTCTGGTTCAATATCGGGATTGAAACTTATGACTATTTTTCTAATATTTTCTAAAAAAAAAAAAAAAAAATTACACTAATTTTTTTACATCTTTCACAGCCCCCATTATTCATCATAGTATTTACATATAAAACATATCCTTTTAATGCTTTATAGACGTGCACAAACTATTTTACCGTGACTAAACTTCTCTGTACCTGATATAAACCATTAATCACAAGCATTATCGCCTGATCATTATTTATTTTTCACAACGTTGCATTTTTCATTTGTTTCAGGGTGTATTTCCCAGCAGAAGTTATATCTTTGGAGATAAGAGAATAAAGCACGAATATCAGAATTATATTGAATCTCCGTGGTATCTCTCATATAAAGAAATATGGAGCACAGTTCAAAATTGTACAAAGGTATATTGAGCAGCAGTGCAAAGAATATATACAGAATATGAGCATTTCCACAAAAAGTGTCGTTTATACAAAAATTCAAAAAAAAACAAAAAAAAAATTAAGGCACACACTTCAAATTTTTTTCCTAAATTCTTAATACATAAAAGAACGTATTTTTCAGCTTCATCAATATCTTTGAGCATGCACGCAATTTGCACAAAGTAATGAAATCAATAAGGCCATACATTTAAATGAATGAGTACTATTTGATGAATGGAAGATGAAAGTTTCTTCTTTTTAAGTGATCAGGATGCTTTTCACTATTGTTTAAATCACCATCTTGCAGAGTCTGCAAAGAAATAAATCGGGCTTATCTTGCTTCATTTGAAATTTTGTTATCAAATTTTTAATCATCATACGTTACTTGTTATTTTAAATCAAGTTCCGCTGTTTTCCCAATAGTGAAATGTATCACCTGATCATTTAAGATATAACAGTTCGGAAATATAACAGTTAAAATAAAATATATTATCTTATTTTTTATGTTTACAACGAAGTATTGTCAGCAAATTAAATTAGCTTTAACGTTTAATTAATTTTTTTTATTAAAAGGTGGCTAATTAACTAATTGTATTAATGATAGATTTATATGATCAAACATTTTTATACTCTTTGTTCTGAAAAATATTTTTAGACGTGTAATATGATCGAAACAAGTAATATTTTTCGATTATTTTCCAACAACATTTTTAATTTGACAAGTAATTGTTGAAGAAAATCCATTTACATACATATATTTTTTTACTAACTATACATGATTTTTGAGTCACATTATTTTCCTTGTGGTGACGTTTTTTGAACGTCAAAATATAACAATGTGAGTAAAGAATTTGATCCTATATTGATGCGCGCAATTTTCGCAGCTGTAAGTACTGTAGGGGGCATTTTGGCCTTAAATTAGACATATTTTTCCTTTATATGGTGTTTATCAGATGCCTAAATCTAATAAAAAATCAAAAGATTTTTGATTTTTCACACTTTCCACACCTGCAGATGTTGGAGGGGACATTTGAATCATAAAAACGGTGACACGGCTTTGAGATTTTTGTTTTTGAGTTAGAAATCAAAGCACAGTGTCAAATCCCTGAAATTTCAGTAGCCTGTGCTCTACTGAACTAGCATGATTTTTTTCAGAATTTTCAAACATCCAATTTCTAATCGGTGACAAATATTATACAGGTAAATTTTTAGGTTTTAGTTAAACTATTATGTTATATCTTTGGATGAGGGTTTATGTAATGACTGTAAGATTTTGTTCATATTTTAAAGAGTTTGTCTGACAGTTTGTTGTGATAGAAAAATGACACTTCCGTGGAAACGCCCATATATTCTATTCTTTTAAAATCAAATTGGTTATAATGTTTTATATTTTAGGATATTAATTATACAATGTTCAAACAAATTATGGAAGACTTGCATTCCTACGTATCTAAGGTAAAAGACGGTTCAATGAAAATTCTGCCTTCCGAAATACCGACAGCAATTTTGTTAGCTGGTGAATAACACTTACCTATCTAATTAGTTATATATAGTTTAATATATTTGACTGAATTACGAATTATTTTTAATCATTAGGTGTCAATGTTCCTGATCACGCCATGCTTTTTGATAAAGTAGTATCAACTCTTGAAACTGTTACTCCATATATAGCCACTGTAAGCTCTAAGAATTGTAATTCCATGAAAAACATGGTTGAAGAAAGCATTTATCAATTAATCAATGCAAAAACAAAGGTTAGTCTTAATACTGAATTGCATAGAAAAAAATGTAGTGGTGACTAAGAAATCGATCCTTTCCGAACGGAAACCAAGTCCAAAGCTTAATGTCTATTAAAAATTGTCAACAACAAAAGATTGTAAGAAACCTATTTTCTAACTAAGACTTATGTAATACAAGACATAAAAGGGTGTATCAGAAAAAAGTATGCTTCTAATCATCAAACATTTCTGACGTATTAGAGACAAATATATAACAATGAAAAAAGGGGGAGAAAAATAAAAGAGTGAACAAAACCAACCTCTTACTCTTTTCCTTATTCTTTTTTCATCTTATCAAATAAACTTTGTTCGAGACCCAAAATATCATAGTTTTCTTTCTAAACATAGACGCACACATGGACATGATTTAGATTGAGATGATGTTAAAATTTTCTACGACGAAAGACACCAGAGAAGGAGAAAAATTATGGAAATGTTATTTATGAGAAGAGACAAGAATCATGCGATTAATTTAAAAAATATCTTTTAAAATATAACAAAACTTTTAATATCTATACCAATTTTATAGTGACATTAGGGTTTCTCAGAATTTTTAGGGTCTTAAAAAAAATGTTTCTCAAATGTTCCCAAGACATCCCAGTGCAAATATTTACTATTTCAGGATGATCCAATTATAAAGAAGACTCATTGCACTTTTCGTGCTTTGAGTTGCTGGTATCAAGAATCGAACAAAGAAAATACACCACTTGTTATAATTGTACGAGATTTCGAAAACTTTTCCGCCAAAGCACTGCACGATTTCGTCTATAATTTAAGGTAGATCGACTGATTTATTTTTAGATTTCCTTATAGAAAAATACATATACTATATATTTATACAGTGACTTTTTACGCATTCAGTATATACTCCACGATGAAAATAGTTTTGATCTTCGGCATTGCAACAAGTTTGCATGTAGTGCATAGAACCCTTTCGTACGATGTTACATCAAAACTTCGAGTAAAAGTATGTAAATATATTCAAGGTGTGCCACACTAGACTAATAAGTCTCTAATTGAACCTCTGACTATGACTAGGTATTTTCCACACAAACACAATTGCAAAGTTTATCAGATGCTTTGGAAGGAATTATTTTCTCACATGAAATACCGTTTAAGCTAACAGGAAATGCGTTTAATTTGCTTCAGGATATATTTCTGTTTTATGATTTATCGGTTGATGGATTTATGCAAGCGTACAAGGTATATTCATATTATAAATTAAGTATATGTTCGGGCCTTGGACTCAATACACTATTGACAATATTCGACACTTTTTTTGAGCGATGATTCTACAACATACCGGAAAATTGTCTCAATGACTGATTATGGGCCGTGCATAGTCAAGAAAGAAAAAAAGATTCAATCAAATTGTTGGATTTTCAACGAAGAAGTATGATTTTGAACAAAAATGTTGAATTTTCTACGAAATAATTCAATTTTGAGCCAAAGAATAAAATGTTTAATTAAAAAAGGTTAGTTTATAACCAAAAACTTAATAGTAGACTTTTCAACCGAAAATAAGGAACTTTCAACCAAAAAAGTTACAATTTCTTATTGGGTACTATTATTTCAGTTTGCATTTAAATTTGGCTTAAGGAATCAGTTTAATTTTTCGTTACACACTTTCTGATTTCGGACTATACACTATTAAATTCGGACTACACATATGTTTAATACTTGAAAATGGTATGACACTATTTTGCCAAATTTTTGACACTATTTACACTATTTTTGATCTCTGAAGTGAGACCGAGGCCTGCATGTTTTGAGTTTTACCAGTTTCAAGTTGTTTCACAAATATTTAATTTGACAGATTTGCTTGGCCCTAAACTTTTTTGACAACAATTGGGCTTCTCTCTGTTGTAATTCAAGTGATATCGAACAGAAAATATGTAATTTAATACCGTCTGACATTCAGGAATTTAAGAAACTACCTTCAATAGCCCACTACTTCAAAGGAAAAGAAGAATTGAATCCAAAGGAGTTTAAAGTATTAGCAAAAAATCGCTCTTTATTTGATTTGTTTTTTAGTTTTTAGTATTGTTAATAATGGACGTTATTTTTTTTTTTTTTAGAAATTTCTCGTCGATCGTACAAAAATGTTTCAAACATATATGCACGAATTTCTGTCAGTGCTTAAGTGCTTGCATGCTTTTGTTCATACTCTGACGAGTGCTCCCTTAGGAAAGAAAGTAAGCCTTACTGGAATAAACCCTTGCCTATCAAAAGAATTGGTATTTTAGTGATGATTAATCTTTCAATTTCATTCTAGTTTCGAGAAATATACGGGAGGGCTGTTAGCTCAAGTTTAACGGATTCGGATGAATACAAGAGTGCACTACAACTTTTAAAATACCTGGCTAAAGAAGAGCTCCTTTTGAAACTTACTGAAGTTATAGAAGTTGCTAAAGATAATGAAAAGTTCTTACCTCAGAATTTTAAGAAGAATTTAGAGAAGAACTTCAAAGTCATACAGAACGCTAGTTTAGAAATTCCTTCTCCAGTTAAATCAAGAAAGATTGACTCAGATGAGTCTTCACCAAAATCTGAGATCAATAAAGTCGGAGAGAAACTTAAGCGTATGGCATTTGTAGAGGTTCGTCAAAAAATTATTAGCAACATTGATTAATACTCAAGTTTTGAGCTTTTTTTATATTTTTTACGTGAAATTTTAAGGACCTGCGTAGCAAGGCACGTAAGACTTCACATTCGCCGTACAAAGAAGCACAGGAAAATTTTGTAGATTATCTCGACAGAGAAATATTTTCTGTTTATCTGAAGAATCCTAGAAAATTCGTGGGACATGACATTTTCTGTTTCCATGATAGTAATTTGGTGAAGCGGCAGATTAAAGGTTCTCTCCGAGCTGCAGTTCATACTGCATTGAATGATCCCAGATTTTATATCAAGGTATATTTTTACTTTAAATTATTCTTACAGTGCTTGGGAATCAAGCTTTTATTTCTTACTTTGAAAATTATAGGATTGAATGCATACAATTTAAAAGCGTAGAAACTTTTCAGAATGTTAATTTTGCACTCTTGAGATTTAAAATTGTTTTATTTTGAATCTTTAGATAAATAAATGTCGAAATAACTACATTTTGAAGGATTATAAATGGAAAAGTTCAGTTTTCGAAAAAAGGAGAAAAAGCAGTACTGGTTACTAACATTTTGTAAAATAAAGTGTAGTCACTTCTGCGGGAATATTTAAGGTGTAATTTCCACACATTGACTTTTCATTTTGACCCCATGCCCCACACGCCCTTATATTGTGCCCGGAAACTGCCCCAAAAAAATGACAAGTTTTCAAGTATTCTCAAACTAATTTTCGATTGCTTAAACAATTTTTTACCTGTAACTCGTGAAAAGTTTGTATTTTTCGGGGTAAATAATACAGTTGATGAATGTCAAGAGTATCATATACAAGTATATGATTATTAATTGTTTAAATAATTGAAAAATGCCTAACAAAAAATGTAACTCTTATAACATTCATTAACTGCGTTATTAATTTCAGAAAACAATAACTTTTCACGACGAGTGGGTCGCGTGACCGGCATCCTACCTTACCGACACTTTTTTTATTTGTAAACTTATTTTCACACGAATAGCCACATCGGGTTGAAAATTTGGGATAATAAATAAGAAGCACTAAGAAACGCGGCTCTGGTCCTAAATTTTCATAATTATGAAACAAGTTTTTTTTGTAAATAATTTTTTTTTACTTTTTTCATAATTATAAAAATTTAGGATCAGAGCCGCGGTTCTTAGTACTTCTTATTTATTATCCCAAATTTTCAACTCGATGTGCCTGTTCGTGTGAAAATAAGTTTACAAATAAAAAAAGTGTCGGTAATGTAGGAAGCCGGGTACTCATTTAAGGTAGCTTATAGTAAGCCGGCCTACTGTAGGTTCGCCGGTGTAACTCAGTCCATAGTCAAAAACTTTCTCGCGTGAAATGCATACAGGCTTGGGGGGGCTTGATTCAGGGCTGTGAAGTCTGTTAAAGTATTACGTTTGGACCGAATACATTTGAAATCAGGCAGGTCACCCATACTTATATTGATCACCCACACTTATATTGTTTGCCCATATGTTTCTAGTCCTTCAACTTGTTTTTCAAATTATATATATAATTGAACAATTGAAATTCGAAAATTTTTTAATTAATTTTTCCTATAATTCTGTGATTTTTTAATGTCTCTGTGCAAATTTAGATTCACAATAATAGGTAGAACTTGCAGAAAAAATTTGAATACCAAACGACAAGTGTGTTCTGATTTTGAAACTGTGCACAGAAAACCAATGTATAATATAGTTAATAACAGATTTGTACAGTTAAAAGGATTGTCTGCTCTGCTGCAACTGCAGTTTTGGAAAGAAATATTGAATTTTTTAAATTTGTTTCGGAAATGGTAGAAGATATCATAAATAAGTAACGGAAGTTTTTGTAGAACTTTGTTAACTGTGCCAAATCTTTTCTTTACATTTTTTCGTATCTGTTGTTGTTTGCGAGAGAAATGCAAAAATTTTGAACATTTTCTAAATTTTCTAGCGGATTTCGAAAGGAGGCGATAAAATCTACCAGAATTTAAAAAGAAATCTTAAATATCTTAATTAGGTAAAAAGTTATATAAGTTTAAAGAAAAAATCGGGATTTTTTTAATAACCTGCCTGATTTGAAATAGATTCGGTCTTTGTATGTTTTGTTTTTTATTTTATGCATTTATCAAATGATATCAAGGATAAAAATTTAAAGGAGGGGGAGATGCTCATATTTATGACGTCACGCTAGATGGCTTAAGTTTTGTGTGATGATCTGTGACGAAGAAGGGAAGGGGCGGAAAAAGTGTTCAATACAGCCTGACGTATATAGTTTTTGAACGGCCCCTAATTCAGTCTTTACGAGTTTTGCACTTTTTTATTTCTTACATTTTAACTTTGTGTAAACTGAAGAGTTTTGTGTAGATTGAAAATGAAATATCTTGACATGTTTTAATATCTTCCAGAAGCTTATAGAATATTCGAAAACGTTCTTCAGTATTCTTTGAAAGACTTCAACATAAGTCCAAGATTTTTTTTAATATTTTTTAATATATACCAGGAATATTCTGGAACATTATAAAATCTTTTTATTGTTATTGTACTAAATGTTATAATTATTAAATACAAATCTTTCAAGAACTTAACACACTCTAAATACTTAATACTACACGTCTAAATACTTAACTGTACCAAAACTGATTTTCGAAAGCCGTAAAGTTGCTCTTAAAGGGAGAACGAATTTTCGGGCAATAAAAACCTAATTGCTCCCAAAAGAAACTTTCCTTCTCGCTCCAGCCGCGAATGAGATTTCGTTCCAGACGGCAGTGATCGACGAGCTTGACCCCATCTCACCCTCTAATTTACGTTCCACTTCTTTCGGAAATAAATTTTCCCTCGATCCAACTTCCAGGAAAAGAGACAATTTTCTTTCTTTCTCAAATTTGTCATTAACGTATTTAATATTAACAAGAACACATATATAACAAAATATTTTCTTTGATAACAATTGCATTAAATGTAAAAGGTGCCGGTCCATAACGGGGTAAGAGAAACATCGCAATGTAATAGGCGGGCATAAAAACATTCTTTTAATTTAAAATCGCTCTGACGAAATAAATGTGGAAGTTGACCATGTTAAAGCAATACTAACCTAAAATTTGAGTAGTCTCGGCTGTGAAAGACGATAAAAAATGCAATTTTCTGATTACAAAATAAATAAATAAATAGCAGTATACTCCAGAACTGTTGAAGTTAAAATGCCATGGGTTTTGAAAATCGTCTTTTGGGTGCGATTAAAAATCCAACTTTAATTCTTACCAAAAATGAAAATTACAGGAAAAAAGTTCCATCGAGAAAAGTTGTTAATTTTTGAAGGAATAAAGATTTAGATGTCACTGTATCGCACTGTGTCACTTTATCTTTTGCTTGTAAGCAGTGAAAAACATGAAAATTTATACATTTTTTTCATGAAAACAGTTTATTTAAAAAACTTCTTTATATTGAAGAATTTGTTTTATATTGATTTTAATTATTTAAAGTAACTTTTGACTTTTCAAATTCTTTATATACCTCTATGAACAGGAATTATGTCAAGGAAAGTCATTAAAAATAGAGAAACTTATACCCCGTTATGTAAATACGGGGTAAATACCCCGTTATGTCCCGCCACTCCTTATTTATACATAGAATATTTTTCTAAGATTTATATTTTATTAGTTCTTTACCAGTAAAAATTTTGTTCTACAAATTTATTCATGATCTTTTGCCCATAGGCCGTAGCTGGGTAAGCGTGGGTGAAGTGCCCCTTCTTGTTTTTGGTTCATATTTTAGGGTTAATTTCCTACCATTATAGGCATAATTCACCCCAAGTGCCAACTTCAAAATTTTTTTTACAAAAGTTCTAACAAAATTTTGAAAAATAAAAAAATTCGAATTTTGAAAAATTGGCTCAACCGATTTTGATGGCTCAAATAGGAGAGAGTGGGGTATGGTGTTCGTGTGGTCCATGGTGTAAATTACAAAAAACTCCTACGTTTGTTGATTTCCATATTAGTTTTTTGCATAAAATGACTTTCTGTGTTTGGAAATATAGTGATGTGATGGAATTTTTGTTTTAAAATACGTGTTAGAAGAGTTACTATGAAAAAACCACACGCAGAAAAAAGAACCTTATATTTTACTGAAAACCAACTGAAATCTACTGATCTTCCAAGTACGTATATGGACAACACGGCAGTTCAGTAAATGTCACAATTATAGGCAACTGAATATGACTATCAAGGAATCTGCATTACCAACCTCACTGTGTGTTACAGACTGCTGATAACTTAGCATGGAACAGAACCCTTACTTGGTCGGTGGTGTCAGATCTGTTGATATCCGTAACTTGCGACTCTCTACCGAACTGACCTATGGTAAAATGATAATATTAAAAGTTACCGACCTCCCTGTTTTATCGATTGATGGTCACATTGTTCCCTACCTTACTGACATATGGAAAAATGATAATATAAAAGTTACCAGCCTGCCTGTTTTATCGACTCACCGAATGATGGTAGAATAATAATATACCGACTGTCGGTAACTTGCGACGGTAGCGCCATCTGTTGGGCACGTTAGGAAACTGCATTATCGATTGATGATAATACGGTGGCCGAGAACGAACATAGCCCTACTACTTTTTCTATTACGTAACACATTCCCACCTCAATGAGAAGGTCCATTTTATGTGAAAAATCAATTTCGCGGATTCCATCAAACTTCGATGTTTTGAGGCCCCCGTAAAACAGAAAAAAAAGTTTTTACGTCAACGTTGGCCTGTCTGTCGTCGTGGTCATCGTCTGTATACTTTTGAAAGCCCTACAAGGTTATCAGAACGACCTTTTGAATTTTCTTGAAAAATTTCGATTTTTTTTTCGCACAAAAAATAATAAAAAATAAAAAATTCCATTTTGCGGTCAAACTATGGAAGGTAGGAAAAAAATGAATAAACAAAAGTTATTAACCCAAAAATGAGCTAGAAATTTTTCATTATCCACTTGTTGAAAGAATGCGTAGTTTTTGGTTTATTCGTAAAAAACTACATTAAAAATAAAAAAATTAAAATTTTCGACAAACGACACAAGCTATGAAAAATACGAATGGAGGAAAGATGCGCTTTGGAAAAAGATTTAAAATTCATTCAAATTTGTTATCAATCATTTTTTGATATGACGCGTGGTTTTAGTTTTAATCGAAAAAGATAGCATTCAAAATACAGAAATTAAATTTTTTGAATAGCAACACAAGGTACGAAAAAAAATCAATCGAAAAAAGTTGTTCACGCAAAAAGGATCTGCAAATTTGTTGTGATTAATTTTTAGATAGAAAGAGTATATTTTCGTTCAATCGTTCAAAATGTGATTAAAAATAAACAAATAAAGTTTTTGGAAAAACGACACAAGAGACGAAAAAAATGAAAAAAAAGTTGTTCAACCAAAAATATCTTCAATTATGTTATAAAAATATATTAAAAATAAAAAAATTTACTTTTTGGAAAAAGGACACAAGCTACAATAACAGTTATTCAACAAAATTTGTCGCCTAAATTATATCTACACATTTGCCTAGAACCACCTTACGATATGATGCGTATTTTTAGTTTAAATCGTTAAAAACAACATTAAAAATAAATTAAATTTATAGAAAAACGACATAAGTTTCAATGAAATGTTTAATAACAATTTTTTCAAAATAGGATACGCTTTTTTCAAATTATAAGAACAAGACAATGAAAATACGTATGTTTCAATACCAATGCATATTATGAATTGTGATGATATAAATTGATTGAAATGATAGATTTTTCGGGGTATCTGAGAATAAAAATTTTTGCAATATAAGGAGCAAATATTAAAGTAATCATGAAAAATAAAATTTGTACATTATTTTGCAATATCTGAATAAGCAGTACCAGAGTGAGGTACAAAAATAAATATAATATACATTTGATGTAATAGTGTTGAACATTATGTAGAAAAGTTCACATTTTTGACAAAATGGAGTGCGAAGCACGAGATACGTGATTAGAATGTGTTCGTTAAAGCCAATGGGAGCTCTTACAAAAGAGAATTCACAATCACCAAATGACAGTTATCGATGCCTTTGACCTTTAATTTTAAAAGCTCGGTTCGCGAAAGTGCGCGAGAGCCAATAGTCGCGCGCCCTAGGCGCGCTCAAACTTACGGGTGAATTTTTTTTATCAGTTTGAGATATTTTTTAAACTTTTTATATCTTTAGTGAAAAACAATATCGAGTCCTTTTTGAAATAAGTAAAATTCAATTCTCTGCTTCACATATTTTAAATTATTGTTTACGGAGTGTCATTTCGCATTAAAAACTTGGTAAGAAAGTATTATTAAAGAATTAGATAAATTGAAAACTGCGCGTCTTTTGGATGTTTTTGTATTACAGAAAATCGTTTTTTGTCATCAAGGTTGTTGAAGCATTTTTGTTTCAAACTTTCAGAAAATATGTCCCTTATCACCCTTAAGAAGTGTGTCAAACTTCAGCCCAAACTAATATTTTGTTTTCATGAAAACTCATTTTTTATTTAAAAAATGGACGATTTTTCAATGGAATTTTTGCAGATTTGGTCTATAGGATCTCCAAAAAAAGTGGGTTATTCCCCTCTATGGGAGTTTTGCTATTAAGAACACTTAGCGGCAAAACGATTTTTCATGATTGAATTGCACTCATTTTTTTTTTTTTTTTTTTTTGATTCCTCATTTTTGCTCGACTAAATATCAAGCACAATTTCTAATTCAATGAAACTTATGCTAAGAAATTCAATAGATGCGGGATTGAGGTAAACTGAGAGAGAGAGAGGGGGTGAACAAATGAATATATGAACAATTTTGTTTATTTAATTGAATTGAGATTTATTTTCCTTTTAAGTTACATGAATTTCAGTTATCTGGTTTACGAGTGAGAGATCCCACTTTCACGATGGGCACCTTGAAGGAAAAGAAAAAGGACGAGTTTGAATTTATGGGATTCTGATATTGATATAATTGGGAAGGGTCGAATTAATTTATCGTAAGGTACTTACTACTTTATTCTAGGTGTCCGAGCTCGTAAGCCCCTTTCTTTGTATGGAGATATATAAGACAGGTAGCAATCTTCCAGGTCCGGTAACCTTCCTTATCCCAATTACAATTACCATGGGCCTTGATTGGTAAGAATTATTTTACACGAAGATTTCGTCTTTAGGATTTCACGCAAAGTGAAACAGGTCTCTGTTGTAGATTCTTCACCGGAACTGAACTTTTCACGTCATCCAATTTTTGTGTAACAGATTCCGTCACGAAATCACGGTAAATTGGCAATTAGTGGCCATTTTGGGTTTTTCCTTTTTAACATTACGGAATTAGTGAAGACTGGAAAACTCGTAAATGATAAGGTTTTAGGGTGAAGCCACATGTGACGTATACTATTCGTAAAAATTTGATGGAACAATACCAGGCAGATTTGTATTGATTTGTATTTTATAAGTACCTTTACGTCGCAGGACGTAACAAATGAAATAACTTTGTCAATTTTTACTCAATGGAATCGGGATGAAATTCATTAGACAAGTGCTATTTTTCTACAAATTTAAAAAAAAATTTTGTAGTTAACGGTGGGGGGGGGAGACCATTTCATTTTAAATTACTGCTACTGCAATTTTCATGCTACGGAGCTGAAATTTACATCAAATACAGAATGAGAGCTTTACTATTTGTTATTAAATTTCCAAGGCAATGCATTATTATTTTGTTGTTGCTTATGGTGACTGATTATGTGAGAAGGATTAACGCGGTCTGTGGCGGCGAAGTGGTGGAAGCCGCTGTCGCATACGTACGGTTATTAGACATATTTGTAACCAGCACGGAAAGCTAGTCCAAATGAAAAAAAAAATATCTTGATACATCAATTTTTTTCTGAGATATTAAAATTGTTTGCAATTAGAACATGTGAATTCAATTCCGGCGCGATCTCCTGGCATGCCACAGCGGCTTCCCCCACTCCTCCTCAACTCACTGCGTCGATCCTTTTCTGTGAAATTGTCCGTGAATCAGGCACGATTATAAACAATGAATTTAGTATGCATATCTTCATAAATTGTATAACAATTAGTTGAACCCTTTGTTCTACATGCTAGCACTACAAGAATCCGAAGTCAAATTTCAGGTAGCATTTATTTCCCCAAATGAGCCTGTTTTGGACAGGGCGCCTGGACTATAAAGTTGCTTGAAAACTTGTGGATTTGTATCGCCCAGATTTCTGTGGGTTAGACTGGAAATTGGAATCAGAAGATTATTTATCAAATCGTGCCACGCCCCAGTTGATGGTGAGAGGAGATAAATAAAAGTCGCCTTCTAGGACCCTTTAAATGATACTATAGGTACTTGTGATCATAGGGAAAGAATCATTCTACTAGGAGATATGAATGGATGGGTTGGTGTCTTACTTCGGGGTACGGAAACAGTGCTAGGTCATTTTGGGTATCCAAAAACAAATTGTAACAAAGACAGATTATTAGATACATGGGCTATGACGGGTTTTTGATTGTGATACTAATCGTTACCTTCTAGTCTCAACACGAACTGAGGTCAAGGATGGAGAAGAGAGAGAACCAAAAATACGAAACAGACGCAAATCAAATTCCAAATGACTGGAAAAAGGCGATTATCGTCCCACTATACAAAAGAAAGGGAGATAAAAGCAACTGCAATAATTGCAGAGATATTAGCTTACTAAGGACTGTAAGGAAAATATATGAAAAATACTTATTCATAGGGTAATCAAAATAACAGAAGAATAGATATGGGAAGTCCAGTGCGCAATTATACCAGTAAGATCACGTAGAAGTAAACTTTCAGAATTCCTGAAAGAGTACGGATTAAATGGATGGCTCCTCCAAGCAATAAAAACAGTATATGAAGGTAGCAAAGCGAGTGTGAGAGTAAATGGGCAACTGAGTGACTGGTTCGGTATTATGCCAGGTGTTAGGCAAGGATGCCGTATGTCCTCATGGCTATTTATTATATTCATGGATAAGCGTGTAAGAATGTCCCTCCTCGACGAAGAAGGTGTGTTCGCAGATGTTCAGGTTGTTATGGCAGAGTCAATCGAAGACTTGAAAAGAATGTTGAGCAAACTGAATACAAGCATGAAGAACATAGGCCTCAAAATTAACGTGAAAAAAACATAAATTATGGTATTTAAAGGAAAGAGTGAGAAAACAATATGCAACATTGTCCTAAAAGATGAGAGAATAAAACAAAGTTGATAAGTAAACATATCTTGGTAGCTTATTCACTAATGACGGAAAGATAGACGGAGAGATAAGTAGGCGTATAATTGAGGGTGAGAAGGTTATCGGTAGAGCAGGATTCATTGTCACAAGTAAAAATATATCAGAACATACCAAGAAAAGGATAAGAGTAAAATTAACGCGGTTGGCATGCAATACCTGCGCATGGTGTGCGATAAAACGCTAATGGACAAAGTCAGGAACGTAAGAATCCTCAAAGAATGTGGCATAAATGAGACACTATTTGACAAGAATGAAAAAAAATTTGTTGAGATTGTCTGGGCATGATGAGAGAATAAAAGATGAAATATCGAAGAAAAAAGTATATCGAGGTAAGGTTAATGGTAGCGTACCCAGAGTGGTGGAAATGTGTGAATGAGACCCTAATTCGAACAGATATAAAAAACCACAGAAACACAAGAGCTTGCGTGAGGAAATGCATGTACGTGAAGGAAGCTAAAGAGTTATGCCAGGATAGAAAACTGTGGCGACAAATAGTTTATAAGAAAAGTATGATGAAGTGTGTCAGTGGAGTGAATGACGTCTAAAGCAAAAGACCTTGGATACTAATGGGCCCGAGTGGAGAGCTTTACATGATGACTTTATGAAGCTCTTTGCCTGGGGTGATCGTTAGAGAGATTGATTAGCGACCTGGGTAGAAGCAATGTTGCAGAACGAACATGTTATTTAACCCTTTAATACCCAGTGGGAACTTTAGTTCCCAAAAACGCGTTCAAAATACATAGCTCGGGTCTTATAGGTTTAAATAAACAACTCGGGAATTGTAGATCAATCTACAAATTTATACCCCCTTCCCATTACCGCCTCCTACAATTCCCTTGCTGATCGAGTGGCTCCCGCTTACCTGGAAGGGATACGGCTTAAAGGTATAATAATAATAAAATAAAAAGAAAAAAATATACATAGCCTTTTTGAAATAAGTAAAATTCAATTCTAAATTCTCTCTCTCTCTCTCTCTATCTATTTCTCTCTCTCTCTCTCCCTCTAAAGCTTTGTCTCTTAGATTTTGTTAAAACATTATATGTTTTTCAGATGATGATTAATCATTTTCTTTAATACTGAAAGTTATGAATTTTACTTTAATTTCTCTCATATCCAAGACCATAACACAAAGTTACTGGATTGTTGTTTAATGTTTTTTTTCTGTGTACATTAAATTCTTAACTACATGCCATAAATCATTCTAAAGTAACCTAATTATCATTCCAGTTACAGAAGAATTATCATGAGAGGAACAAAGTTTATTAAAATATATCGCTGCACCAAAAATCAAACAACGCACCGCACGCTTATGAGCCGCACGCCTAGACCCCATAGCTACGACGCAACGCTGTGTACGCTTTCATAGATATCGACGGCGTTCATCCGACACTTTCGAACTTAGAAAAAAATATTTTTGAAACTTGATGTTTTAGATATGATTTTTAAACGCACTTGAATGATTTAAAATTAAATAAATATTTAGGGCATTTTTTCTTCAAATTTTCAATACGCTTGGTGCTTGGAATTTTTTATAAAGAAATCAAAGTTTTCAAAGTTTATATTTCGGTATTTTTCAAAAAAGTTTTCCTTTTTTAAATGAGAGTATAAATAGGCATAATAACATTAATGTAAATTTTGAATAGAATTCAATTATAGTTAAAATTTGCAGATATAAACCATTATTTTTGGGAATGAGAATTAAAAATAGGATTAATAAAATTTAGTTAATTTTTCGATACTCATTAATATTAAACATTGTTACATAATACAAAGCAAAAAATATATATTTTCAATTTTCTATTTTGCATTGTTTCAATTTAAATACTATAATGTACTCAATTTATTTTTGCAGCACCCACCTCAAAAGTTCACGTTTTCATGCTCCTAAATGGTGCCTAAGGGACCTTATTTGAGCAGACTGTGTGCGAAAACATTTTCGCGCATGCGCAGTTTGAAGATGGCTTACATTAGGCACTGGTGAAAAAGCTGAGCATGCGCACTTTCGAGATAAGGTACCTGAAACACTGGCATAGGTGACTTTAAACACTGGTGTTGGTATCTTCTTGAAATAAATTTAGATGTAACTTAAACAAATCTTTTAATAATAATTGAAGTTTTGTTTTCAGGATTTCGTAGCCGTTTTCGTCTGACGTACAAAAAGGCATAAGCGCCAACATTTGGCACAGCAAAAGGGCATGAGCACCAAATTTTTCGTTTCAAAACATTTTTCTTCAACCAATTTTTTTCAAACATTTTTTTTGAATTTGTTAACCAAATTTAAACATCTTTCCTTTAAAGATTCTTTTAAGACCTGAATTAACGTCTTAATAGGCTGCGAAATCCTTCTTTGTAGGCGCTCGGCGCCTACTTTGACTCATTTTTTCGTTTTGAGGCAGCAGACGGTGGGGGGGGGGGTCTTAACTCCACTCTATGCAATATAAAATTAGTATTTTTCGCTAACTCCTCCTAAAACAACTTTTTTGGACGGGTGTTGCAAAAAATAGCGTGTGATACAAGTGCGAAAAATAGGTGACTATGTGCTAGTGTGAATTTTGCAGCATAAGCCGCAGGCAAATGATGCAATCACACAAGTTAGTTAGTTTAAATGTCGACTTAAATTTTTACTCCGATTACTTATTCAATAATTGCTTGTATACAATGAATAATATTCATGTTTTTACAATTAATCCTTACATAATTATTAATATTTTATATTATTGCACATTTCATTTGCATTAATATTTAGTTTAGTAAAAAAGTAGGTATAGAAGTACGTACAAAAGATCGTACTACACGGAGAGACCTTTGATATCAATAGTTGGTTCATTCTATATCTATAATTAAAATAAAATGTAAGAATTTAGGGATAATCGATGTAATGTTATAAAGATTCCTACTATAATAAGAAATTATGCTGTTTCTATATGATGTACCGTATAGGTATATTCTACCTCTCAGAAGTATAAGCACTACATCTAATTCGAAATAACGTGCAAATATTCGGTAATACACATTAAATCAGCGTTTTCGAAACTGTTTTCGCAGTTTTCAGGGAGGAATAGGGCTGCCACCTTACAATTTTTTCACAATACTGGAACCCAAGGGGAATACTTGACTGCCGATCATGCGGGCGGTTGCACGCTTTGCGCGACCTTACCATTGTGAGCTTTAGAGCCGGTTCAATAAAATTATTTTGACATTATTTTAGGAAAATTAAAAAAAAACTTTATGAAAATCGGTTCATATCTTCAACACCAGATAAGAGTTTTTGTAATTTTGCATACACTCAAAGATTTACTTTATTATTGGATATATTAACCGATTTTCATCAACTTTTTTTTCGTTTCCTTCAAATTATATCAGGAAATTGATTCAGCTAATTAAAATTTTTTTCAACCATCTCTTTATAATTTTAGTTATTGGAACAGGTCTTAGTCTTATTAAAATGAAAGTGTCATCATAGCAGTTACACGAAAGCAGCCGTCTGCTGACTATATACAATATTTTGCTTTCCTTTGTTATGGGAACGAAATTAATTTAATTTTCAACAACTGCGGGAAAATTAGGTTCGTCTTTATTTTACACCTCAAACGTGTTGGAGTCGGAGAAGTTTGAGAATTCCGCCTTCGGGAAACCCAAATAAAATTTTCATACATTTCGCCAAGTTATAGTCTCCTATAAAATATTTAAAAATATTTGAGAATATACCTAACTTTCATATAAAAACAAATAAGTATAAACTATAATAACAAATGGAGCGCGAAACGTTACAATGTATTATTGTAAACGTGAGCGAGCAAAAATTACTATTGACGTTTAGAAAAAGTCTTATTTACTGTTTGAAAATTATAAGTGTGAAAAAGCGATAATGGTCAATAACTAGTTTTGTAAAAATGTCGTCAAAAGTAAGTACTTTAAGTAACATAAGCTATAAGAAATGTACGAAATTCTAATATTCTTGTCCCTTCTCTTTGGCCTATCTGCCAAAGTGTGTTGCATCGACCGGAACAGGTGATTGTCGGATAGGCTCAAGTCTGGTGAATATGCCGCGTGCGGGAGAACTTCCCTGCCCAAGTTTAAAATGGTTTGCTGAGTCGAGCGAGCAACATGAGGTCGAGCGTTGTCATAGAGCAGCATAAATTTTCGGCTTCCTTGCCCAGTAAATGGCCTTTTCTCATCAAGCACCTCGTTTAATTTGTTTAATTGTCGGCTGCAGCTTTCTGCAGTAACTGATTGACCTGTTTCCAAAAGCTCATAATAGAGTCCATCCTTCATATACCACACGCGGCATATTTACCAAACTTGGCCCCATAGGATTATCACCTGTTACGGTCAATGCAACACGCTTTGGCAGATAGGCGATTCCAAATTCTGGATGATGTTCAAAAATTCGTCCACGATTTTCTCGGCTCGAAGACTCAAAGTTTTTTTCTGCGATGGCATCCGTGAGTTACCTGATAGCTGGCGCAAGGTCATCGAAAACAATGTACAATATTTCCAAGATTGATCTGGTATTTACATATTTTATAATATAAAATATTTCTTTGAAAAAATAGGTAAGAATTAGGTTATACGTATAATATTATTTAATAATCTTCATGTGAGCCCTCCTGAAGGTGATCAGCGGCTGCAGGTCTTTCCAATGTTTTGAAATTCTTTTTCGAAAATTTTCGATGTAATTTTCATACTGTTGACACTAACTTGTCGTTTCACACCTAACGAGAAATAGTTCGATTTTTGAGACGAAATGAAATGAAAAAAGACAAATGAATATAGGAAAAATTCTTTTTAAAAATTGTTCGTTATACGAACAAAATCCAACGAGACAGACGATCATCTCATATCGTTATGCACCACTAATTTCAAAGATTTCTGGTTGAAAATATCAATTCACGCTATCGTTTTAAATGCTCTTAATTTAAAGTAATCCTCAATTTCCACTCGCATTAATGAAAATATTCAAAAATTAAACATGTCCCTCCTCCGACTCAATGAAAAAGGTTCAAAACAAAATAAGTGCCTCTTCCTATTTAGAAAAACTTGCAAACAAAAATGTTCTCCCTTCTAGTTGTATAAAAAACTTGAAAATAAAAAATGTCCCTCTTTCAATACAGAAAAAATTGAAAATCAAAAATTTCTCCCCTCCTACTCAATAAAATTATATTTTTCTATATTATCCTCTTTCAATTCAGAAAAAATTTTGAAACAAAAAACTATTTCCTTAAACACAATAGAAATCTTAAGAATAAAAAAATGGCTTCTTCCAATTAAAAAAAATTGCATCCCTTCCAACTCAATGAAAACCTTAAAAATATAAAATTTACTGCCAATTCAAAAAAATTAAAAACTAAAATTTCCTCATTTCAAACTTGATAAAAATATTAAAAATACAAAATTTCCAGTCTTCTACGCAATAAAAATTCAAACCTAAAAATGTTCCTCTTCCAATTGGGAAAAAAATTGAATACCAAAATTTATTCCCTTTCTTTTAAGACTAGTATCGTGAAATTCAAACGTTTTTTTCATACATAAATCCTTTTGAGTTGAATTATTTTTATTTCGGTCGTTTTGAATTAATAATTTTTAATAGTTAATCAACATAAAAATACAAATTGTAACGTTAAAAGTTTAAGTTTTATACTCTGAAATTTTAACCATTCTAGGCTTTCTATTTCAAACAATTCAGTTTTGAATTGTTTAGTTTTGAATATTTGACTGATAATTGTTCATTTTGAAATTTTGTCATTTGAAAAATTTCAAACTGAATGGGTTGAAAATTGAATTATTTATACTAAAACAATATTTGAATTCCAATAAAATGAAGTTAACAAAGGTTCAATCAGACATTTCAATTTACTTGATTATTAAGGCTTTCGTGTTAAAAAAGTTGAATTTTCAACGTTAAAATCTGTAAATTGTTTAATTTTGATAAGATTTGAAATCGTATTGTAAAATAACTATTGTACAACTTGCAACACTCGAACTACGGTTCACTTTTAAAAATCATTAATTAATTTATATTTACAGTTGATCGATTTAAAATGATTTTTATAAACCATTTTCAATTTCAAACGCTTCACATTTTCAATTCTTTAGGTCTTAAAAACTGAATTTTTTATTCTTTCAATTAAAAATTCACATTTAAAAAATATGACATAAAATGTAAAAATTGTATGGTAAAAGATTTTAGAACTAAACATTAGATTAGATAAGATTAGATTGGATATACTTTATTTGTGCAAGTAAAAACTGTTACAATTTGTCAACTCTGATAAATACATTCAATTTTGATACATAAAGATACATAAAGAAGCTGTACGCTCATTATTCGTTAGTTCTAAATTACCTAATCTTGAAGCATTAACTGCATAGTAATATACGCCATTCAAACGTTTTTCACGTTTGATACATAATGATTGCTGCATAGACTCGGTGTTGTCGCATATTCGTTTACCCACTTAGGGCTTTGCGAACGGGTTTCTAATGGGTTTAAAAATTGGACTGTACAAAAGGAAATTACTACGTGTTTCTGGAGCATTGAGATTGCAAATTGTGCAGTTATCATTCATATCAATAATGTATGTGGTTCCCCCATAACTAATTGTGATTCTAGAGTGAGATGCCAGTCTTAGTTGATTGATGATTCCAGCTTTTTAAGTTATTTTCCCAAGTGTTTATGATACTATCGCACCTCTTGTCAATCTATCTGCCAGACAGCGTGTATTTTTGTGACCAAAGAGTACAGTCTCCTGTTGTCTCAGTAATTACTTTGATTTGAGATGCCCAATTAGAGCACGGCCTAATTTTATTTTGTTTATCTAGGTCAACAAGGCCATTGTAACAAATCTTCGGGAGCCTGTCGTCCGGCATTTGAAGGATTTTGCAGCACCAGCTCATTGCTCGCCTTAATAACATTTAGTTTTAAAGGAGCTATGCCAGTTTCTTGCCATATAAAGTAATTCGGTGTATTTTTGGCCGTCTATATAGCCTAGGGTGGTTCACAAAAAATTGTTTTTATTTTTTGGTGGCCGTATTGCTACAGTTTATTTTTCTGGGTGAGATATAGCACTCTTAATTTCTTTAGATTAAAAAAAAACTAAAGGTTGAGGGAGTCAAATTTACGTAGAAATTCAGATTTTCGTAGTTTTCGACTATTTGAAAATATACATATTTGTTTTAGAGGAATATATTATGGATAAAAAGTGTAGCTAATACAAAGGACAGATGTTTCACTTCGTGTCCGATTGAAAAAAATTACCTGGTGCCGGGAAAAGTTATAAAAAGTACGATTTCTTATAAAGAGATCAATATAAGGGCATGATTGTACCCCTAAACATTTTTTGTAAAGATTGCCAAAATTCTTAGATCTTCTCCACACAATATGGAAAACATACATAATAGATATGATATGAAAATCTTAAAACCGGGGCATCAGAAAAAATAAAAAAATTATTTAACAAGGCTTCTAATAGGTTCTCAATCAATAAAATTTTATGAAATAGTAAAATAAATCAATAAGAGAAAGAGAGAATAACATATTACTCATTTTATATGAAATCATGTTTCAATATATTCTTATATTCAAACAAATGCACAATGCATCATTCATCTATATTTTTTAATATTCGAAACAAATATACAGATGAACTGTGCAATGTTAGTCACTCCTGTTTTAAACGAAGAATGCACTTGCCAAATGTTTTATTTATGCTACCAGAATAAAAGTCATTTATTAATGTTACAATTCTCAATATTATATAATACAGTCTACGATAATGAAACAACTTGGTGTAAAGAGATTTACGCATTTGTGATGTTGCGAAGCACAAATGCATTAGCGATTTTTCTTCATTTTATAAGAAAATAAAACATTTATCCTTACGAAAAATGTTTACTTTGTCCAACTGTATATTTGTTCCGAATATAAGAAAATATACTTAAATGCTGTGCTGTATATTTGTTGCGAATATAAGAAAATATTAAAAATATGATTTCATATCAAATGAGTAATTTGTTATTCTCTCTACCTCCTATTGATGTATGTTACTATTTTATAAAATTTCATTAATGGAAAACCCATTAAAAGTCTTGTTGAATTATTTATTTTTTTATTTTTCTGATGCCCCGGTTTTAAAGTTTTTCATCTCATATCTATTATACACTTTTTCCCTATTGTATGGAGAAGATCTCAGAATTTTGGCAATCCTCACAAAAAATGTTTAGGGGTACAATTATCCCTTTATATTTACCTCTTTATGAGAAATCGTGCTTTTTATGCCTTTTACTGGTGCCAAGTAATTTTTTTTTTAATCGGACACAAACTGAAA
The DNA here is from genome assembly GCA_011634705.1 of Andricus grossulariae. Taxonomy (NCBI): domain Eukaryota; kingdom Metazoa; phylum Arthropoda; class Insecta; order Hymenoptera; family Cynipidae; genus Andricus; species Andricus grossulariae. The sequence goes on along the minus strand of JAABKJ010007545.1, from coordinate 29,927,513 downwards.
GTTTTGACCTTTATATTAACTGCAATTTTTATTCATAATATATTTCTCTACAATAAATATATATATTTTTAAAAAAATCGAAAACTACGAAAATCTCAATTTTTACGTGAATTTGATGCTCGCAACCTCCAAAGTTTTTTCTTAAATCTCAAAAAATTAGGAGTGTATTATCTCACCCAGAGAAACAAACTGTCGCGATACGGCTGCCGAAAAATAAAAATAAGTTTTTCGTGAACCAGTCTAATATAGCCTATAAAAAATTGGGTTCAAGCATTACACACCGAATGATGTAGTAATTGAAACAGTGAAAAACTGAACTTAAAGTTTGAAAAAAATTGAAATCTAACTTATTTTTAATTGAATTATATCAAGTGATATGATATTTGTGACACTCCAGGTGATTTGATATATTGTTCTTTTAAAAATTTGTGAAATTCCCTGTCAAAAAATAAATTCACTGTTATTTCTCGGTTTTTCCCGGCCTCAAAAAATTCCCAGTCATTTCTCGGTTTTCGATCCACCGGCCACCCGTAAATGATGAGTTCACAAAACTTCAAATATAGATTATTGGGGACATGAAATTCAGTGAATGCTAGTGTTATTTGACGAAAAACGTTGTTATGAGATTATCTCATAGACACTAGAAAAGTCGTGATACCTAATAAGAAATTACGTTCTACCTCTCGTCTATGAGTAAGTAAAATACTGAAAATTTGAAATTGTTTTGAAAATGTAGAATTGACGATTTTCACATTTCCATATTTATTATTTTATTTTAATTACTTTAAATAATAAATGATTAATACATTTTGTTTCATCTTAATTTTAAAGTGAAATGTTCGCAATTTTTATCTGATATAATTGCACATTTTTCAGGACGTTCGACCGGAAGTTCTTTCTGAATATATTTTATTGAAAATAATAATATGTTAAATATGCTCTGAATTTGATATGTTTTTATGAAAATAATAAAGAAAATGTTATAAAAATAATTAGGAAGCTCATTTTTTTCTCAGACTCAAGAGGGTTACAGTTCAATATGTCAAAGGCATTTTCCGTTGTGAGTTGGAATTTTAATGTGGTAATTATAATATTCTTGAAAGCTTGTACCATTAAGAAATGCCTTGTCCTTCTATAAAGTTACTTTCATAATCTGAAGAACACCACTATTTATTTTTATACACTGTAAAAAATACGCTTTGAAATTGCACTTCAAATTGTAAATTCACACATAGAAAATGTGACTTTAGATGCATTAAAATAACATGTGAGAAAGAAACTTTGCACATGTTGTGAAGAATGACGTCGCTCATAGGCTTAATTTTATGAATGTGTATGAGTTCATACGGCATGTTGAAAATCACTACGTTCAGTGTGTGTAAAAAAGGGACCCACGCTGTACGTAGTAAAATATCCCAGACTGGTAAAATTGCCGGCTGCGCATAAATTTTTAGTTTCTAGCGAAAATGTGTCCACTTTGCAGTAATTGTAGATTCTTTCGTTTAATATTCGACACTTGTGTAATTTTGGCGATAGAGCTATCTTTTTTGCTCTTTTGTTCGCGCGTCATGAGCGAAGGGTGCATTTTAATTTGAAAACTATATTGCTCACTTTCGGCGAAAGAATCAACGCAAGTGACTGATTTTCACTTATAATATGCACTCGAACTCCAAAGATACGAGCTCCAAAGATACGAGCTCCAAAGATACGAGTACTTCACAGGTACGAGCGCCCCGACTCCAAAGGAGCGAGCGTAATTTTTTCATATCCTAGTCGAGAGATACTAACTTTTCAAAAGTTTGAAATATACTGAGATTTTTTATGTTATTGTGTTGACGGGCCGTCTCTTGGGTCCGGAGTTAAGTATCGATGGTTCTTCCGTGGGCAAGCTTGTAAGCTGGGCATCGGCTGGAGATACTGAAGACTGACGAAGACTAGTGAACTATTAACTGGATCTGAACTGGATATTAACTGGATACTAACTGATTTTTTCTTCGTGATCGAACGTATTTATACATGTTGCCTTCTTTAGACCCACATATGGAGGAGAGATATTAAAGTAGGGATAGCCCTATATTCTAACGAGTGTTCATATTTTGTCATGTGGAATAGTGGGAAAAGTCTATATATCCAATTAGAATAGAGGATTTTTGCGTTTGCCCATATTTGGTGAATTGAGCAGTGGTCCCAAGGCACTGTATCCCTTCCTGAGTACTGGAGGAGTAAGTAGTTATATGTGATGTGGTAAATGCATGAGATGCCCATATTTTGTGAATTACTCAGTTGTCAAAATGCATGTAGTGTTCTTAGATATCAAGAAGAAGGAAGTTTTAGATGTAGTGGAAAAGTATAATGACCCATCAGTGATTAGAGATGCCATATTTGGTAAATGGCAAATTTGGTAAATGAAATCTAACATCCTGTTTGTTTCTGTAGGGCCATTTCTAAATATAGAATAAATTTGTGACTTGTTTTCGTACTGGATGTCCGCTTAAAATTCTCATGTTGATGATCGATGATTGCCGTTACCAGGATGAATATTTTATTTCCTTATGCATATTAATGCATGATAAAGGCGTCAGAATGATACAGATGTGCAGTGCGGCTATCAATATTTTGAGGTGAAGGAGATTTGAGAATATAGTCGGTTCGTATCGTTATCTTAGTGATTGCTTGATGGTTACATAACTGGTGGAAGTCCAGCCCCATGCCACTTAACCTTGAGGCCCGTGCAAAATATTGTCATGAGAGTTGAAGGTCGCCATGTGGCGACGTCAGCTATGCAGTTGGCCGAGAATTCAAATAATGCAAGGCGAAAGTGTTAAAAAAATGTTTGTTGGATAAAAATAATTTTCTGATAGTTCCGGGTAAAAGATAATGATCTTTAAGATTTTTTAATGTTTTAAGTTTAAAATAATTCGCGAAAATCGTAAAATTCACTGCTTTTAGACTTAAATCCCTATGCATTCCTACTAACTACAACATATACACGCTTATTTTATTCCTTAGAAGATTCTCCGCAAATCTCATTGGTATATTTTTATTAAAACAATTTTATTTATGAAAACCTATTGTTTACAAAAATAACGATTTTATAATTCCTAAATAAAATTTTTTCTATAAAAACGTACTCATGAGATTTGCAGAGAATCTTTTAAGGAATAAAATAAGCCCTACAGCATTAGGATTAAATAATAGTTGCAACTTTTACCTAAATTGAGAGAGAGAAACATTAAACCCCAAAAACTATTGTTAAATAAACAATGCAAATTGCGAAATATTTATTTCAAAAGTTCACCTCGAGTTCTTTTCCAAACCTGGTTATAATTAACAATAAAATATTTTCCTCGATTTTATCAATCATTTTTAACAACGTTTATTTGTTAGCTTGAAATAACTTTAGTTCATGTTTAATTTAAAAACAAGTATTATCAAAATTCTCTTTTCGTCTTAAATCTTAAGCTAAATTTCATGAAAATAGCTATGCCGAAAAGCAAATTTTTAAATGAATTCATTAAAATTAATTAAATTTGTTTACAATTTATATTTTTGGTTCATTTTTTTAAACATGAAAAATTGAAAATCAGGGTGGCCGTTTTAATCACAGAAAAAATTCTCGGTCAGTAAAAGTAAACAATTCTAACTCTAAACCTAAAAATGTGTCCATTTGAAGTAATAAAAACTGAGCTACAATTAACATTTTAAGCAATTTTAAGCTAGAAATATTACAAATTGAACGATTACATTTTCCGGTTTTTCACGGTCTCATAAAATTCCCGGTCATTTCCCGTTCCAGCGGCCACCCTGAAAATATATAGATATAATTTTTTATAATCTAAAGTACAAAGATGTTGTTTTGGATTATATTAAATAATGCCCATTATTCACAGTTAATATTAACTATAAAATAGTATTTTTAAAAAGAGGAAAACTTTACAAATAAAAAGATATACCTATACATTTTATAGGTAACACTTACCGTTGCCACAACACTTCCATAAGTCCCCTAAAAACCTTTTCTCGGATGATATCTTCTGGGTCGAAATGCAAAGAACAAACTGCATCACCAGGTTTAAGTTTGATATCATCCCTTAAAACAGCTATTCGCCATTCTTTAACAACATTTGGATCATTTGGTACTTCGAAAAATTGAATTTTGTTAGCTTTGTCCTTCTCCCGATTACTTTTATATGTCCCAGTTTACAATCAAAACAAACGCACAAAACGCATGCGTGAATAGATGCAGATTTTTACATGTAAAAGCAGTTTTTCTCAGTTTTCTTTCGCTTAGAAGATGGAAAATGTTGTAACGATCATTCAAAAACACTCAAAAATTATTTAACACTGTGAGTAAATTACTTTTAATGTGTTATTAAATTCAATGTTATTATTTTGCCATACATTTGCAACGCTCATAGGCCAACTGCATAGCTGGCGCCACTACGCGGCCACCGTCAACACATAGTACATTTACGTCCCGGAAACTGGAATTACAACATTGTCATATCGATATGGGCACTATGCCATAATAAAAAATGGCTTCAGCTGAAGCCACAACTCCCCTATGCAAAACTCGGAAACTACTAGTGATATCAAATTCTTCTTAGCGCAAGAATTTAGCGCTAATTAAGTGCTCTGGATTTGAGCCATACCCCAAATCCGGGCACTTTTTTTTTACCAAAAACGTGTAGTAATGCTGGCTTTAGGTGACTCTGGTATGTGAAACTCGGAAACTATTAGTGGTATCAAATTTCACTTTGCACAGGAATTTAGTGCTTATTTGGTGCTAATATATGCCGGAGGAATGAAATTTTGTGCCCGGTAATTTTAGTGAAAAACATGTACTAATGCTGGCTTCAGGTGACCCTGGTATGTGAAACTCGCAAACTATTAGTGGTATCAAATTCTACTTTGCGCAGGAATTTAGTGCTAATTAAGTGCTCTGGATTTGTGCCATGCACAAAATCCGGGCACTTTTTTTTTACCAAAAACGCGTAACAATGCTGGCTTCAGGTGACTCTGGTATGTGAAACTCGGAAACTATTAGTGGTATCAAATTCTACTTTGCACAGGAACTTAGTGCTTATTTCGTGTTAATATATGCCGCAAAAATTAAATTTTGTGCCCGGTAATTTTAGTCAAAAACATGTAGTAATGCTGGCTTCAGGTCACCCTGGTATGTGAAACTCGAAAACTATTAGTGGTATCAAATTCTACTTTGCACAAGAATTTAGTGCTTATTTCGTGCTAATATATACCGCAAAAGCTAAATTTGTGCCCGGAAATTTTGGTTAAATACATGTAGTAATGCCAGCTTCAGCTGAAGCCACAACTCCCCTGTGCAAAACTCGGAAACTATTAGAGATATCAAATTTTTCTTTGCGCAGGAATTTAGTGCTAATTAAGTGCTCTGGATTTATGCCGAGCACAAAATCCGGGCACTTTTTTTTTACCAAAAACGTGAGTTATGCTGGCTTCAGGCGACTCTGGTATGTTAAACTCGGAAACTATTAGTGGTATCAAATTCTACTTTACACAGGAATTTACTGCTAATCTAGTGCTAATATATGCCACAAAAAGTAAATTTTGTGCCTAGTAATTTTAGTCAAAAACATGTAGTAATGCTGCCTTCAGGTGACCCTGGTATGAGAAACTCGGAAACTATTAGTGGTATCAAATTCTACTCTGCACAGTGATTTAGTGTTCATTTAGTGCTAAGATATGTCGCAAAAATTCAATTTTGTGCCCGGTAATTTAAGTCAAAAACATGTATTGCTGGCTTCAGGTGACTCTGGTATGTAAAACTCGGAAACTATTAGTGGCCAGCATTACTACATGTTTTTGACTAAAAATTACCGGGCACAAAATTTAATTTTCGCGGCATATATTAGCACTGAATAAGCACTAAATTCCTGCGCAAAGAAGAATTTGATACCATTAATAGTTTTCGAGTTTCACGTACCAGAATAACCTGAAGCCAGCATTACTACATGTTCTTGACCAAAATTACCGGGCACAAAATTCAATTTTTGCGGCATATATTAGCACTAAATAAGCACTAAATTCCTGCGCAAAGTAGAATTTGATACCACTAATAGTTTCCGAGTTTCACATACCAGTCACCTGAAGCCAGCATTACTACATGTTTTTGACCAAAATTACCGGGCACAAAATTTAATTTTTGCGGCATATATTAGCACTAAATAAGCACTTTATTGAAGAGTAAGGAAGTTATGCTCATTTATAATATTTGAAAGATCTGTTTTAAACAGAAAAACTTTTTTCAGCAACATTTTTTTACAAAGTAGTTCAACTTTAAATCAAGAAGTTAATTTGTAACGAAAAAAATGAATTCTCAATGAAAACAGATTATTTTCAACCAATCAGTTGTATTTTTCCCCAAAAAGGATGAATTTTCAACGAAGAAGATTAACTATTTATCAAAAAGACGAATTTTCAATATATGCATGAATTTTCAACCAGAAAAAATGAATTTTCAACTAAAAATGGAATAGTTACATTTTCAATGAAGAAAATTAATTCTAGACAAAAAAAATGAACTTTTAGCAAAATAGTTAAATTTGAAGGCAAAAAATGGATGTATAAATAGAAAAGACTTTTTGATCATAAATTTTCAAATAAAATAATTCTGACAATTTTCGTGAAAAAATCATAAAGCTGGGAAAGGGATAGGGTGCGATAGATCTTTTCCGTTCCCTTTTCCATCTGTAAAAATTACCATTTCAAATACAAAATTTGATTTGTCATTGTATTTTGAAAATTGTATTATTTTATAATTTTTTGTAAATTTGTATTTTTAAACTGATCAAAATGAAAACTTTAGTTTGTATATTATTTAAAAAATCACTAATGCTTCCTCTACGAGGAAGCAAATATATTTGCTAACGGGAAGCAAAGTGCTCGTGAAATGAGCACCATATAGATATAAATACAATGTGGAAATACTAGAGATCGAATTCACAGCTATTTAAAAAAAGTGTTTCAACTCAATGAAAAAAACAAACAAACATATTTTGTGCACATTTTCAAAACTTTCTAAATTGAGCAACAAATTTTGTTTTGAATTTCTAATTTTTTACTATTGCTCGCTAGCGAAAACTGTACGTTTATAAAATTCGCCACAATTTTTGAACCCATAGGAATTTTTTAACTTCTAATTAAAAAGGGAACATAAAATATTAACCGATTTCAAATTTTTTGTTTACTTTTGTCGTAAGTCAAACCATAAATTTGTTGATCCTCAGCTCAAACGATTTGATTAATTTGAGCATTTTTACCTGGCCCTTACATATAACTAGTATTTTTATTTCAATTTGCAATTGCACAATTTTAAGCCTTTCAAATAAAAAATATTCATTTGAAAGGCATTGAGTTTTAAATTCTCAAATTGGAACATTTACGAATAAAAAATAATTCAAGTTTGAATGTTATAAAATAGTTTAATGTTGAAGGCGTAAATGTGACCATTTTATTTTCTTCAGTCTCTAAATTTTCAATTGTTAAAGTCACAAAGTATTTTAAAATTTAGAAATGAAATAAAATTTGAAATGTTTTGTTGTTGTTGTCAATATTATCCAATTTTTACGGGTTTAAATTTAAAATTGTGCACTTTGGCAATCTTCCAAACTAACGTTATTAAATAGTGAAATAGTTCAATTCTGAATGGAAGACTATATAATTATTAATTTTAAATTATATTCTGACTCCCCTATATTGAAAATTTTCCATTATTAAAGGCTACAAACGTAATATTATACAATATGGCGAAGTGAAAATACCTCAAATTAATCTAATAATTTCAGCGGCACGACAAAATTTGTTTATTTTTAAATACTTTGAAAACTTCATTTGAAACAATTTGAAGGCCTTTAAATTAAAATTATTTGACTGAAACTACATCCAATTTAAAATTTCTTCTATTAAAACTGTTAAATTTTTCGTAATTTAATCTGCAATTTTAAATGTATTCAAATTTAGAAGTATTCCCTATATTATTTCATTCATTGTGACATGTCAATCGATTTTAAATCATAATAAACATAAGTACACAAATATTAGAAATTAAATTTTTGAAGGATCAAGTTTTACCATAAAAATTATTTAACAAATGGAAGAATGAGAGAAAACACAATTTCATGATTATTTTGTTTTATTCCTGCAATTTTTAAAATCACTCAGTAATAAAAAATCTACTTAAAGCGTATTGAACACAACCACTACTCTGAAATTTAACTTTCAGTAAGTAATGCTTCATTTAGCACATTTAATTTTTAACAAGACTACAAAACAAAAAGAATATCAATTAATGACAAATGTTATCTTTCAAAGATCTAACAATAAAGCAGAATAATTAAAATCAACCTTATCGTAAAAATTTCACAAATAGTTTCATAATTAATTAAATCCGGCTTCAATTTTAACAAAATAGCAGCACAATCTACGTATAGGTAGATTTCGCAAATATTGAGTAAAATAAATAGTAATCATTGATTTGAAGAGATATCATTTGTAAAGTCACAAAAAAAACAACTATTTATGTACAATGCGTAAGAAATAATAATTGTCAAAGTGTTCGCTGGGTCTACTAACAAAAATTCTTTGTACGACTACGTTGAAGCACAAGATATTATCTATATGCTTTATATTCATACTCGTACCGACTAGGAATAAGGCAAAATTTGAAATTAGGCAAAAATCGCCCTACTTACTTCAAGGAGACGCGTTTACAATGTTATTAAAATCTTTCTAATGAATAGTATGAGTGAAGGAAGAATTCATAAACAACCAACGAATTAAAAATGTATAAATTTAATTACATTGGAAGTTTGATCTACCCTTCATGAAATCAATCAAAAATACTGATTCATTCACTGAGTGATTCAGTATCTTTACTTGATCGATTTGCAATGATATACGTTACAAGACTTACATTACGTTTACTAAAATACTTGGATCTTACTGGTAGATTCTGGAAGTTCGGTTTTCACTTTCTCACTTCTTTTTCTTCTTTGTATCCTGAAATTAAAATTATTAATTCAAAAAATATTCACTCTGATAAATAATAATAAATTAGGGTAAAGTTAATTCATTTGTACCTTAAGAAACATTTACCTTTCCTTTCTTCGCTGTGGTAAGACATGAATTAGACTTAATTTGTACATCTTCCTGATTAGAAACTGCAACTTCGCAATCCATTTGGGTAGCTTCAACATTATCCAGAACTATTTCAGATTTTTCCGAAACTTTAGATTCTATCTCTTGTATATTTTCGCCATTCTCTAGATTCGAATTGCTTATCGACTTATTTTCATGGTTTTCCTTCTCTTTTTCATTCAAATCTGTGCGTTTCAAATCTTCACTTAATTGTTCCACTTCCTTCGTTATTCCATCTTCCATTTTAACTTCACCGTTAACTTCAGTCTTATTTTCGAGAGGAACTTGAACTTCTACTTCAGAAGGTACCTGAATATCATCTTTATCAAGATTTACAGACGTTTCCTTCTGTGTATTTTCTTTGGGATTCGATTCCTCTTTTTCTGAATCACTCTCTTTTGAATTACCTTCTGCCTTTGATAAATCTTCTGTCGGAATCTCTACTACAACGGGTTTTATATCTTCCGTAATTAATTTTACTTCATTCTCATTTTGTATTACTTCTTTGTTCGCTACTTTATCCTCATTTACAGTCTCTGATTTACTAGGTGTTTCTTCACTTACTTTCTCTTTTAATTCAATTTCGTCTTTCCTCGTCTTCTCTTTAGATTCCTTCTTCACTTCCGTATTTGAATTTCCTTTCTGCACTTCTTGTCTCTTCTTGTCTTTCCTCTTTTTCGATTCCGGTTTACTAGGTACTTCCTCTTTTGATTTTACACTTTCATCCTTTATCTTCGCTTCCTGTGAAGCTATATCTTCCATAAGCGATTCCTGGGCTTGCGATAAACTTTTTCCGAGTTCTTCAGAGCTTTTCGTAAATTTTTCAATCTGCTCATTAGATTTTGTATCCTCACTGGTTTCATTCTGTGCAGCAGCTTCTGCAGTTTTTTCCTTCAGCTCAGCGATAAGAGTCGTTCTTTCTTGTTGGAAAGCCTTGCACAATTCTAGAAGAAGCAAACGCTTTCGATTAAGAGCTTCTATTTCAGCGTCTCGTGCTTGCTTATCGGCTGCCATTTCGTACAGAGCTTTGTGACTCTTTTCCCAACGCTGCTTCCATAAGCCTGTTTCCTTCTCTAGCTTCTGGATTTTTTTCGACATCTAAAAACAAGATAAATTAAATGATAAAAAAAGGGTTTATATTATTAATATAATTCGAGGGGTTGACTACTCGACTTTTGAGTGCACATTAGATTTCAAGATTTCACAAATTTCCAACATTTCACAAAGATTTCAATGATTTCACAACAATTTCAAAGGTTTCAAAAGACTCCACAAAGATTTCAATAGATTTCACAAAGGTTACATATATTTCAAGGATTTCAGAAGATTCAAAAAGATTCAAAAAGATTTCAAAAGGTTTCAAAAGATTCCAAAGATTAAAGCAAATATTTTGAAAGATTTCACAAAGGTTTAAGAAAGTTAAAAAAAAAATCATAAAAAGGACCCCAAACAAAATAAATTGAAAAGGCAAAGGCGTCGGTCAAAGTTCGGTTTAACAGAATTCGCAACCCAAAATGCTCTCAAAACAGGGGTAATAGGGCGAGATTTAAAAAAAAAAGAAGAGGAATAATGGGGGAATAGATTATTTTGAATCAAATTATTGTATATGTACCACATCGAATACAACATGGAACGCTTAAGATTTCAAGTCGAAACATATTGGATTTTCAACAAAATAGTGGAATTTTCAACCAAAAAATAATAATTTTGTACCAAATATTGGTATTTAGAACCAAATAGTTGAACTTTCAAGCAAGAGACGAATTTCCAACAAAACTTTTGAATTTTTAACCAAATAGTTGAATTTTCAACCACATGGTCAATTTTTTCAACGAAAAAAAATTAAACTTCAACAAAAATCAGTTGCGTTTTTATCCAAATAGTTGATTCTTCAAGCCAGAATGACGAATTTTTTTAGAATAAAACAGAAAAAAATGAATTTTTAAGAAAGCAGTTCAACATTCAAGCATGTAGTTTAATTGTCAATAAAAAATATGAATTCTGAAAAAATATATAATAGTTGATATTTCAACCAACAAATATGAATTCTCAAAAAAAAATATAATAGTTGATATTCCAACCAAAAAAGCTTAAAATTTTTGGTCGAAAACAGTTGCATTCAATCAAAAAAGACAAATTTTCAACAAAATATTTGAATCATCAACAAAAACAGATTAATTTTTAACCAAAGATGAGCAAATTTCTATCAAAAGAGATGAATTTTCAAGCCAAAAAGACGAAATTTCCACCAAGAAAGATTTTTCAGTCGAGAAAAAAAACTCAACCAAATTATTGAATTTTCAAGCAAAAAGGCGAATTCTCTACAAAAAAGTTAAATTTTCAATCCGAAAATATTAATCTTCATCCTAAAATGTAATTTTGAACCATATATTTGAATTTTCTACGGAAAAAATTGAATTTTCAACTAAGAAAGACAATTTTTCAAGAAAATAGTTGAATTTTTAAGCCGAAAATATGAATTTTCAACTCGAGTTAAAAAAAATGATTTTTAACCCAAAAAACGAAACTTTAACCATGGTTCCCTTTGCAAAGGGATGAATCTTCAACTAATAAAATTAATGTTCAACAAAATAGTTGAACTTCCAATCTGAGTAGTTGAATTTTTAACTAAAAGCTATCATTTTTCATCCAAAAGTGAAATAGTTAAATTTCATAGATAAAAAAAAAGAAATTTTAAAAAAAAAAAAAAAAAAAAAAAAACGAATTTTCACAAAAATAGTTAAATCTTCAACCAATACAATTAATTTCTTAGCAAAGTAGTTCATCTTTCAAACAAGTAATAGAATTTTTGACCAAAAACCATGACTTTTCACGTAAAATAGTTGAATTTTCAACAGAGTAATTAAATTGTCAACCAAGAAATCACTTTCAACCAAAAATACTTGGATTTTTTTACTGGGTTCTATTAACTCAGTTTGCATTTAAGCGATAAAATGAGAACAAGGGGAAAAAGAGGAATTCTTTAAAAAAGGGAAAAATAGGGGAAAGAACGTGAAGTCTGGGTTAAGTTCGGTTTTCTGATGCTTTAGGTTTCAAAAGATTTTACAAATATTTCACAAAAATTTCTCAAGATGTCAGAAAGATATCAAAAGGTTCCAAAACAATTTGAAAGATTTCATAAAAATTTGAAAGATTCCACAAGGTTTCAAAATATTTCGCAAAGATTTCAAAGATTTTAAAAGATTTTACGAAGGCTTGTATACCAGATTTCAAGAGTGATCAAATCCTCGATCTAATTTGAGTTGAAAGTAATTTAAAAGGACCTCACCTTTTCCATTTCCTCGTTGAATCCCCCGAATACTTCGTTGCTTTTGGTCAAAGCATTTTGGAATTCATCATACTTATCAGTGTACATACTTATTTGACTTCTCAGTGCAACTTCCTGTGTTTGCATATCTCTAATTCGCACTTGATATTCCGTCAATTTCTGAAATAAAAAACAAAAATGAGTTTTAAATTAATTTAAGACCGCGAAGAAACCAAAATATAATAAAATTCAATATATGAGAAATTAAACTCACAGACAAGAGTTGTTTTTTCTCATTTAATAGCACTTCCTTGTCAGCCGTCATTTCTAAGGTAACTTTGGCCAATTTCGCTTCCGCTAATTGAATTTCAAGTTTCATTTGCTGGTGAATTTTTTCAAATTGCTGCTCTCTCAATTCCACTTGTTCGCAAACGGACTTGAAATTTTTGCTCATCTCCATATTATCTTCGTGTAACTTTGCATTTTTTTCATTGTTTTGGCTCATTAAGGCGGTGATTTCGGCTAAAGTGCTTTGGAACTTTGCAGAGACTTCCTTTCGTTTTTCCTCCTCTTCTCTGATTTTTAGTAAGCTTTCTTCTTTTACTGCTTTATTTTGCTTTTGCAATTCTCTACATAAACTTTCGAGCCGGCTTCTTGTCAAAACTGCTTTGCTTCGTTCGGCTTGAAGCTGATCCTTCTCACGTTGGATCATTTGGACTTTTTTCTCGGATTGCTTTAATGAAAGCTGTAATTTGCGATTTTCGTCGATTACATCCGAGTATTTTTTGCACATTGCTGATAACTTTTCATCGGAATTGTCGATACTTCCCAAGTTTTTTAAGACTTGGTCGACTCCTCGCTCGTCCCTTTTTCTCGGCTTTTCTTCTCTGGTATGCTTCCTTTCTCGTTGGTGAACATGTGGCTTGGACTGAAAACAAAATGAACTATTTATTTAAGCTCAAACAAAAAAATATTTTGAAACAAACATAAATAGGGTTGATTTTAATATTCCAATTAAATGTTAATTTAAATACGTAAAAAGGAGTGTTCCCTTGATTTTCAACTTATTAATTTTGCACTTAAGATTAAAATGAATAATTTTTAAAAATCATAATGCACAGTTTAAAAATTAATCATTTCTATCAACTTAGTTCCAAGATCCTAATTTAAGAATGTTTCAATTTTTAAACGCATTTTGAAATTCTTTAATTTTCAATGCTTCAAGTTTCAATTGAATAATTTTGAAAGTTTCCAATTAGAAAGCATATAATTTTCAACGTTTTTAGAATAATGAGACTTAAAGGTGCACAATATTTTAAATTCTTTAATTTTTAATGGTGATAATAGAGATTTTTTTTGGACAGAAGTAACATTTTTGTAGTAAAAAATCTATCTAATCACTTTTAATATCACTTCATACATGATATCATACTTATTAATCATATTTATCACATTTGAAATTGCTATTATTTTAATTTATAATTATAGTTTTCAATGCGCAATTGTAAAATTAATTAATTTTTGAGACCTTGAAACTAAAGCAGTTTTTTTGCTTCAAAAGCAGCAAGGTCAAAAATGGAGGATCAACAATAGAATTCGAAAATAAATTATGACTTTTTTTTAAATTAGGGGTTTTTTTCTTTCTATTTGCTGAAAGAAAAGCTTAGGTTTCTTTCTTCAAATGTCTTCAGGTTATAAAATCAACATTTTATTATTTATTCGTAAAAATAAGTATTTAGTAGGTTTTTACAACTCTTTCAATATCAATTAGAAAAATGCTATTTCCACTACAGTTACGACAATGTTCTTCATGTTCTTTCTATTGCACATAAGCGTCATTAATGATTGGAAAAATGTTTAATAAACGGGTAATTACCAGAAATTTGTTTTTCTTTTTTGAAAGCCACCCCGAAATATTTTAGATTTATATTAAGAATTGGACTGCTAATATTGTACAATAATTTTATTGCCAAATTTGATACTGAAAACCTTAACAGTCTTTTTTATATTTAATAATTTTAGGTTTAAAAAGATTTTTAATTGTTTGGTTTCAATTTTAGTATGTTTTAAATTTAATACTTTTTCATTTAAATATTCCAAATTGTTTGGTTTCAATTTTAAACGTAGAACATTTTCTGGTTTTTTGAATTCTTGGAAATTGTAGAATATCCAATTGAAAGACTTGATAGTTGAATAATCTTCCAGTTTAAAGGATTTGTAATTAAACAATTTTAAATTAAATGCCTCCCGAATAAATTCAAAACAATGACAAATTAAAACAATAAATTCTTTAAATGAGGCCATAAAAATTAGAAGATTTTAAAACTAGGCATTGAAAATGGAATTATTTCTTGTTTGAAAATATTCCAAAATATTGAACTTTTCAAACTCAACTTGAAAAATAAAAAGAACTTCCAATTGAAAGGCTTAAAATTGTTCTGTTTTAAATTTTGGAATCATAGCGATATTGATATGTATTTCTTTTTTTAATTTTTAATGTTCAATGTAATATTTAAAATGTATCCAATTTGTATTTGAAATTGAACATTAAAGAAATGAATCATTTAAAATTAGAAAATATTTGATTGAAAGATTTCAAGAATGAGTAATAATTCCAAATGAAATGTTAAAAATGAAACGATTGGAAATTAAAAAGCTAAAAATTGGGTTGTTTAAATCAAAATAGACACAAATAAAAATCTCTAAAATTGATACCTCAGTAATTGAATAATTTCTTTGATTTATAATGGTTACGATTTTAGAATTTATTCGTTTATCTTAGAAAATCTTAGACAAATTTGTCTTAATCAGTTTTAACGGTAATATATAGTTTTTTTTATGTAATAACAATTTAAAATTTTAGAATTTTAGAAGCTTTGACTTTAGATCATTCAATTTAGTTTTGAATTTTAAATTGTTAAATTTTAATCGTTTCGAATTAAAAACTATGTCAATTAAAAAATTAAAAAATTTTGATTATTCAATTTTAAACGCTTTTAATTATAAATTATACAATTTCGATTCCTTTGAATTTTAACTGAGCCAGTTTTCAAATTAATATTCGAAATTTCAATTTGCCATCATTCCATTTCGAGGTTCTTCTATTCCAAATAAAATTGTTCAATTTTAAATGCTTTGAATTAAAACTAATACAATTTCAAGTTTTTTGTAATGAAATTGTCAATTTTTCAAAATTTTAGTTTGAAATTTTTCAATTTTGATAGCTTTTGATTGAAAATTTGTCTATTTTAAAACCTTTCAGTTTCAAATTATTCAATTTTAAACGTTTTTAAAATAAATGGTACAAGTTCAATTGCTTCTAATTCAATTCGAAACACTGTCCTTTTTTCCAAATTTTAGCTTATCTAAAATTGTCTGATTTGGATCATTTTCAATTTAAAATCCTTCAATATATTCTTTTAGGTACAAAAGCTTTCAATTCGACATAGGCATTGAAAAGAGAATTAGGGTAAAACTGCATAAAAGATTGATCACCTTCGATGTTGTTAAAACTCACATATTTCATGTATTTTTTGATGCTGAACACGAATACCCGAACAAAGTGTCGCTCTCTTACCGTTTTCGAGATATCGATATTTTTACTATCGAAAATTTCGATTTTTTTTTGTTCTTTTTTTTTGAAATACACTGATATTACGTATTTTTCCACGCCAAACATAAATTACCCCTCCCCTACCCCACGCATTACCCTCTTAACCATACTACACCCCATGAACCCATTACCCAAATTTTCCATAGAAAAATCTCTGTATCTCGAAAATGGTAAGAGCGCGACAATTTTATTTCAGCAGATTTGTGTTCAACATCAAAAAACACATGAAATATGTGAGTTTTAACACAATCGAAGGAGATTGACCTTTTATGCAGTTTTATGAGAATTATTTCTTATTTGAAAATGTTACAAAATATTGAACTTTTCAAACTCAACTTGAAAAATAAAAAGAATCTTGATTTTTATTATTTCTTTAATTTTTCATTTTCAATGTAATATCTAAAAATTGTTCGATTTTTAGTTGAACATTTGAAATTTTTATACCAAAATAGATAAAAATAGGACTATCTAAAATGTATACTTTAGTTATTGAATAACTTCTTTAATTTTGAGTGGTTACAAATTTAGAGTTCTGAATTTTCATGTTGAACGCTGAATACAAAATTTTTCCCTTTCATAAGTTTTAATTTTTTGACGTTTAATGTTTCCTATTTCAAATTACTTCAACTTGAACGTTTTTTAGAACAATTCAACTTTAAATATTTTTAATTCAAAATGTTTCCATTTAGAACTGTTGAAATGACGGTGAATTTCATTTTTGACCTTAGAAAAATTTGTCTCATCAGTTTTAATGTTGAATAATAATTTTTTTATAAAATAGCAATTTAAACTTCTAGAATTTCAAAAGCTTTTACTTTGGAATTTTTAATTTAGTTTCTAATTTTAAATTTAAAGATTTTAATCCCTTTGAATTACAAATTATTTCAATTTTGAACATTTTGAAATCATTTAATTTCGAGATCCTTCTAGCCAATATAAAATTGTTCAATTCTGAAAGCTTTGAATTAAAACTGATACAATTTCAAGTTCTTTCTAGGGAAATTATTCAATTTTCAATTTTGAGAGCTTCTGATTTAACATTTTTCAAATTCAAACAGTCTCGGTGTCAAATTATTCAATTTCGAAAGTTTTTTTTATAAATGATAAAAGTTCAATTCCTTCACATTCCATTCCAAATATTGCCCCTTTTTTACATTTTACCTGAGTTGAAATATTCTCTGATTTGGAACATTTTCAACTCAAAATCCTTCAATATCTTTGTTTCGAGGTTCAAGATCGTTCAACTCAAAATTATTAATTATTGTATCTAAAATGTTAAAAACTCTTAATATTTAAAACTTTGTTTAATAATAGGGGTGTAAATTGTTTATATTTTTAAATTTAGGAAATAATCATTCATAAATAAACTTTAACATTAAGTTTGAACCTAACTTTTAAATTAAAAACAATAGAAATCCTTAAAAATGACATTGACAAGTCAACAAAAATTCTCTGCTCCGTTTTCTGTAATTCCTAGCTCCTAGCCTTAATAATTTGTAGGAATTTGACTAAAAGTTGAATTTTTTATTCAAGAATGCAGTAGATGCATTTTACAGATCTTGAAATGTTGACAAGTAAAAGTAAATAATGCACAAATAAGAATAAATCAAACATTGTTTCGAATTTGAGGTTATGTTAGAGGCTTTTACCGGATTTTACTCACCTCTGGTTTTACGTTTTCCGTTTTCTTCTCGAAATCACTAGTCTCAATTTTCACACTCTCATTAATGTCGTTATCCATTATCAAAACATCTGTAAATTCAGAGATTAATTAATAAAACCGCAAACACCGCAAACCAACTTCAATCTTCGGGAAGTTTGGATTCAGGCTGTTTAGGCAAGCAAACCGAAACAAAAAGGAAAAAGGGTGGAAATCGAGCGCTTAAATTTAAATTCTGATATTTGAATATTCTTTAGGACTGGTTAATTTTTATTAGATCGGATTCCATTTGAAATTTTTCGACACTTTTGAGTTTGAGTTTCTTTATAAACAATTGTTATAAATTGAGAATGGACGTACTTTTATCAAATCCTTCAATAGGAAATTCTTTTTATAACTTGTTTTCTTTATAATTATATTTTATTATTTGCAGAATTATTTTCGAATAATTTTTCGAACTTTATGAAAATTTTACTTTTACTTAATTAGATAAACAAGTGTAGATTATTATTAATGATTTTGTGAAATAATCTCGGAGTAGGTAGGGTTGCCTATCAGTAGGCGATTAAAATTAACACACTAAGCGCGCGACCATTTTTTTGTGTCTCGCGCAATTTTTAAATTAAAATATGTAATTAAACTTAAAACAAAATTGTTCTATTATTATTTTAATATTTCAGAACAAATCGACTTTATAATTTTTTGTGTGAATTGAAATGTTTATTTATTAAAGTTTCATGTAAAATTATGTGAATGTTACATTTTTAACACTTGTTTTTTATACAAAAGTCGCTTTTTTCTTGAGTTTTCAACAGTTCAAATTTTAAAGGTTAAATTTTAAACTGTTGAAAATTGAAGAAAACTGAAACTGGAATTTACAACAGTTAAAAATTAAATAAAATAATTTTTCTATTTTCATAATTTTCTTCTATTTTTTGTTTTTGGAAATTAAATTTTGTTGACGATAAACACTAACCTAATTAAAAACGGCAATGCAACACTAAATTGTTAAAAAATTATGAATATTCTTTCAAACCTAATGATATTTTACTAAATACACAGATTCTGGTGGAAAACGTCAACAGCCTAAAATTGTTCAAAAGTTGTAAATCTTCTTTGAAATCTAAAAAATGAAAAATACCAATTTCCGACGAAAAACACTAAAATAAACCAAAATTGTGCAAATATTCTCAATCTTGTTCAAATGATAATAATTTTTGTTCAAAACTACTAATTTTCGATGTAAAACGTCAACGTAACTTAAAATTAAAAAAAAAAGAATCTTTTTTGAAATCTCACGATTTGTTAATAAAAATGTCTATTTTTGACGTAAAAGACTAACAGAATCCGAAATTGTTCAAGCTTGTAAATTCTAGATTTTATATAAAAATCATTTCATTTAAATCTAATTATCTTTGATTAAAAATAGCAATTTCAGGGGAAACGCACCAAAAAAACTAAATTTGTTGAAATTATAAATATTCACTGGTATCTAATAATTTTTTATCAAAAATACTGATAATTTTTTAATATCTAACATAACATAAAATTGTTTAGAATTATAAATCTTCTTCGAAATTTAATGATTTTGGTTTAAAGAACCAATTTCTTATGAAAAACGTTAATATAACCTAAAGCATATATAACCAAAAAGTGTTTGAAAGTTGTACATCTTCTTTGAAACGAAATTAAAAAAAAATTTAAATACGAATTTTCGACGGAAAACACTAACATAATGCAAAATTTTTAAAAGATTCTAAATCTTTTCAAATGATAATGATTTTTATTTAAAAATATTAAATTCTGCTAAGAAACGCCAATAAAACTGAAAAACGTATCAATAGTTGAAAAATTTTCAATTTTTGAAATAATAATTTTTGATAAAAAATACCCATTTCTGGTGTAAAGCGCTATGATGACCTTGTTGAAAATTGAGAATCTTGATAATGATTTTTGTTTTAGAATGCTGATTTCAGGTTTTTATCATTTTAGATTTAAAATATTTTTTGAAAATACTAATTTACAGCAAAAAGATAGATTTCGAATGTCGCACAGTGGGAGGAAATACATTCAATTTTGGTCCGATTACTAATTTAAAAAAATTAAATAAAGTGCATTTAATTCTGAAGAGCCTCCAAGCCGAAACTTTTGCCTTTTTTATTTTTTTATTTACAAGATTTTCACTCAAAGTATGGAAAAATGACATTTTTTATTTAACAATTTTATACGCTTTCAAAACTGCACAGGTAAACTTTATATTGTCCTGAATTAACGCACGATTACTCATATAATACAAATAGTTAGTTTATTGATCCATTTAATTGTTATAAATCAATTTGTTAAAAAAATTGGCAATTTCAGTTACTATCGTTGAAAAAATTCTTTTTCCTAAAACTGCTTCGTATTAATGTAATAGTGACACTTAGTCAGAAAACTAATGAAAAAGATAATAATAACCATAGTTATAAACAGTTTTTGTGGCAAAATATTAAAATTGGAGGCTTTTACGATTTGGATTTCCCTTTATCATCTGAATTGCTACAAATATTTCTAAAAATAATATATGTCAAATAATATTTTGTAAAATATAACAATAATATTTTTTATAAGAAAATAAGATGAACACATTCGACATTTTTGCACTTTCGCGTAGAAAAAAATGTTTTTTTGCACTGAAACTATTATAAATTATTGTACGAATGACTTGTAGTTAAAATATTATTTAAAAATTTTAAAATCACAATTGTTTTAAAGAATTCTTATGCGAAAATATTTAAATTTGAGGTTTTTTCAAATTTTAAATTCTTTTGATTGCCGGAATTGCTACAGATATTCCCAGAAATTATATAAGCTATAACTGCTTCGTATTAATGTAAGAATGGCATTTAGTCACAAAAATAATTGAAAAGTATATATTAATAAATGTTAAATATAAATATATTTTGAGTAATATTTCGTAAAATATAATAATTTGAATGTTTATAAGCAAATTAGATGAACAAATTCGAAATTTTTGCACTTTCGCTTAGAAAAAAAATGTTTTTTGCACTGAAGCTGTTTTAAATTATTATATAAACTGACTTCTAGTCAAGAAAATATTGAAAAAGTCAACAATCACCATTATTATAAATGATACTTATCGCAAAATATTTAAGTTCGAGGTTTTTCAAATTTTAATTTCCTTTAATCGCCGAAATTACTAGAGATATTTCTAAAAATAATATATAATTGAGAATATTAGATAAAATATAACAATTCAAATGTTTATAAACAATTATGATAAACAAATTGAAAATTTGGTTAGTTTGACGTAGAAGAAAATCGTTCAAGTAAATTTGAGCATGTGTTATCACAAGCTATTCTGATTTAAAAGCCGATTTTTTTCTTCGCGAAATTGCGAAAATATTGAGTTCATCTCAATTGTTTATAGAAATTTTAATTGTTATGTTTGGCCAAATATGATTAAAGATATATTACTTTTAGGAATATCTGTAGCCATTCCGGCGATTAAAGGAAATTAAAATTGAAAAGAAACCTCAAATTTTAATATTCTGCGACACGAAATGTTTATAACCATGTTTATTGTTAACTTTTCAAATATTTTGGTGACGGGCAGTCATTCTTACAATAATTAAAACATTTTCAGTGCAAAAACCATTTTTTTCTGCGTGAAAGGATCAAAATTTTGAATTTGTTCAGCTAATTTGATTATAATCATTTAAATTGTTATATTACACCAAATATTATCAAACATATATTACTTTTAGAAATATTTGGCCACAAAAACGGTTTATAACAATTGTTACTATTAACTTTTTGAATATTGTTTGCGATAAAATGTCATTATTACATTTATACGAAGCAGTTTTAGCAAAAAGAAAACTATTTTTTACCGATAATAACACTATTTGCCAATTTTTTTATAAGATTTATTCATAACAATTAAATTGAGCAACTGAATTTATTTGTATTGTTTAAGTCCCCGTGAATTGATTTAAGACAATATGAAGTTCACCGAAGCAGTTATTAAAGCGTAAAAAATTGTTAAGTAAAATATGTCACTTTTTTATATTTTGAGTGAAAATGTTGTAAACAAACACATGAAGAAGACAATAGTTTCGATCGTGAAGTGTTCAGAATTTAATGCACTTTAATTTAATAAAAAATTTAACATCGGACTGAACTTGAAGGCTTTGTTTAACGAAAAAGTGCCTCTCCGCCCACTGCGTGTCGGTAAAAAAGGAATCTTCTGATTTTACTTAAAAAAATGTAATTAATAAATTAATATAATCAACAATTTAGCAAGTAGTAGATTGATTTATCGTAAAAATATAGTAACTTTTTTATTTCTTTTGCTCTATTCTTCTTTATGTAAGCACAGAAATATTTGTTCAAAAGATTAACATTTTAATGGAAAATACAAAAACTATAATTATGAATAAAAAGTAAAGCAAACATAAATAATAATAGGTAACTCATTCTAAACAAAGTTATTTGGATGAAATAGAGCGAAAATTATTGTTGAATAACAAAATAAATCATTTTCTAATCTATATGGGGATGTTAAATGTTATTTCTAAACAAACAAAAACTATATGTATTATTAAAATTTGCATTAGATTATTAATATTTTGAATAAAAGTTATTTTGGTTTTTAATGCCAATAAATTAAGTATTGTATATTATCACACACTATTCTCAGTATACTTCTTTCAAAAATGTTAAACCAACTACACAGGTCAAAGTACAAAATAAGTAAAAATCCAAATATCTTAAAATGAGCAAACAACATTATTTTTCGTTTTTTTTTTTACATATAACACGCCATATTTAGAGTTGCTATATTAGAAATTGGTGCAAATTTGCTGTTGACACTCACGAATGTTCGATGTGGACAAAAATGGTGAAAGACACTGGGATTGATCACACGGAAAAAAATTGTGTAATAATATTTTTTAATTGATAATTAATATGTATTAAACTCTTTCGCCGAACGCGGAAGGGAAACCTCGTGGACGATCAGAAGATGTGATGAGAAAGAAATCTGAAGAAGTCACGTCAGTGGTACAACAGAATGGCACGGTATGAGAGAAGGGGGAGGGTTTAACACAGTAGTTATTTTGGGAATATATCTAAAGTTAGATACCTATAGTAGCTTCGAGACCAGAATCAAGTATATGCACTTACTAACTTACTAACTAGAGTATATTAGAAGAAATGGGATTATAAAATTGGAATATATTTTCCATTTTTTTTGAAAATTAAGGAAATCGCCGCTTCCTTAAAGTTTTATGTTTAATTATAAGGATAATGAATCATAAGACAGTTCGACAAAAAATAACAATTTTTGTACCCAAAGACGACACAGAAAAAACTGAGGGTGCGAAACGTTGCAGGTAATCATTCAAACAGGGTAATTGTCAGCTGATTACACCAAACTGAGGTAAACTTTCCGTGGCTACAGCCCTGTAACGTGCTGCCTCTAGTGGAGTCCGCCGGAGATATCTGCGATTCACCACGGAAAGTTTACCTCAGTTTGGCGTACCCACCTCGCATTACCCTGATCGACCGACTACATGCAACACTTCGTACCCTCAGTTTTTTCTGTGTGTTCTAGGTCATTTTCAGCCATATTTGAAACAATATAACACGATCAGCGATTTTTTCTTCCTGAAACTGTTTATGCCATCGTTTAGTCAACCTTTCTACCTTCCATTTCCATTTTGGATCATCCAGAACCGATTCTTTTTCTCCGAGATATTACATATGAAGGACCGTACTTAAATTACGTAACGGATTATAGGCCCTCTCTAAGAACTCCCCCCCCTGCTCATGTAACGAACCGTAAACCAATATTTCTTCCCCCCCCCCCCCCCTACTGTACATAATTTATGGTTTCCAGAAATAATAAAATGTGAGAATTGAAACTAACGTAAATTTTTAGTATTCAAGATAATACGTGCTTTACAGAAAAAGACTTATGCATATAAATATATGTATACATATATAATAAATAATTAAGAGAAATGTATATAGCTTTCAAAGGCAATAAATTAAGCAGTTTATACATTTAGGACTAATTTGATTATAAATAATTTTATTTACTTTTTAAAATGAAGAGATTTCAATAAAGTTAGTGCACTTAACAATAATATAATATAGTTTTATGTAAAATTGTATGGGATTTGGTAGATTCCATGCTTGACGGGTGATTCTCATACATATAAGTCCAATGTTATTCAAACTTGAAGTTATGTTTCGCATTGTCAAACACATTCTGGGAAAAAAATAAAGATGTTTGGTTGAGACATTAACTATTCCGCGAAAAAAAATGTTATTTGGTTGAAAATTATTTTGTTGTTGTTGAAAACTTAGTTATTTTGTTGTGAATACTTTTTGTTTTGTTGAAAATTTATCTTTCTGACTCCAAATTTAACTATTCTATTTTTGATTGAAAATTCATCTTTTCATTTGAAAATTCATGCATTTTGTTGAAAATTCGTCTTTTTTGGTAAAAATTCATGTTTTGGGTTGCTTAATTAAAAATTCATTTCTTTAACTGAAAAATTAACTATTCAATTTTTTATGGAAAATTGATCTTTTGTGGTAGA
This sequence comes from Andricus grossulariae, assembly GCA_011634705.1. NCBI lineage: Eukaryota > Metazoa > Arthropoda > Insecta > Hymenoptera > Cynipidae > Andricus > Andricus grossulariae. The sequence continues at coordinate 29,903,187 of JAABKJ010007545.1, read as the reverse complement.
AAGGTAATCTTCTTTTTGCTAAATGTATCTCTTTGGTTAATAATGTAATTATTTCGTTGAAAATTGATTTAATTTGATCACAAATTAATTTTTTTAATGAAAACTTTAATTATTACGTTTTTGACTTGAAATTTGGATCCATTTTTTACCAGAAAAAGGAGTAATTTTCATTTAAAAAATTGTAATAATCTAAAGAAATCAAGCCGGTCTGATGTAAAGTTAGATTTTTTTCTAGTTCGAAAAATCCATTGTTCCAAGCATGTTTAAATTTGAGGATGTCAGGAATTATCATCCGAATTCATAGAATTTTACGGGAGTTTATAATATCATAATTTATATGAAAGATATTATTCGCAAGAAGTGTGGGATTTCGTAGGATTTCAAAGATTTGAAGAGATTTTCAAATATTTTTTACAATTCATTAAGAATTCACCCTGAATTCTTTTGAATTATTTAGAATTTTTTTAGATTCTTCAAATTTACGTCTCGATTAGTGTGAATTTTTGTTATTCACTTGCAGTTTTTTATTTAATTGCATTCTTCTAAATTTACCCAATTCTTAGGCTTTTCATCAAATTCTTGTGAATTCCCTTAAATTTTCCTAAACTCATTTTAAACTTTTTGAATTCAATGAATTTTTTCATATTTTTTCCAACTCATTTGAATTTAACTTCAATTGTTTCAAAAGTCTTAAGAATCAATTTTTTTGAGTGGATATGGCAGCCCTGAGAATAATAAATTTAAATAATTAATTTTTTATTCTATTTATGAAAGATTCTATATTAAAAATGTTACGAGATTAGAATTTTGGTCTATAAATATTAACGGTCAGGAAAAATGAAAAATTAGTCAGGGAAAATCAGGAAAAAGTCAGGGAATTTTGAAAATAAAGTTTTGTGGTTACCCTGCTTATATCACTTGCTTTTTAGCTAGGACGGTTATTTAAGTGTACTATTTATATTTAACTATAAACGTTCCTTAATTCATTATGTAAAATTCATCGGTGAATTTTTCAGTTTCATTTAATATAAATTAAAAAAAAAAATTAAAAATACATTATAATTCTAAATTTTTTTAAAGTTTATTTTTGGAGAATAATTGAAATTTATTAAGGGAGCATCCATTAATTAATTAATGCACTCTGGTGGAAGGATGAGGCCAAAGAATCGTGCGAATCCTTATTTCCATTTTATATTAATTTACAATATTCACCCAATATTCATTTTATTCATTTGATAAAAAATTTGGTTCGACAATGAGAAAAACGTCACAGGGTATAACAAAAGTCATAACAAAATTATTTCTCTTAAAAAGTTCTAAAAATAAATCTCTGGACACTTTTTTCTAACGCATTATTTTTCCAGGATAATCAAGAACACATTTTTAATATACACTGAGGGGCGGATAGCAAAAGCGGACTAAGAAAAGAGTCGGAGCAAAAGCGGGTTGCTTATTTCTCAGCGCAAGAACGAATTAGCCCAAGCATTATGGAATTCTTGGACGTTGTTCGTCCCACTCCCCACTTACAGGGATACCACTCCTTACTATTCCTTCGTGTTTTTAATTTATTTGTTACGTCTAAAACAAAAACTACGCGCCCCATAAAAAAATGATTGAAGACAAATGTGGAGATCTATTTTAAGTGAACGAGTTTTGTCTATTCATTTTTTTCGAGTCTTGTAACGGTTATCTAAAAATTTCATTTTTTTATTTCTAATGCTATTTTTCACGATTAAAATAAAAACAAGGCGTCCTATAAAAAAATGATTGTCCACAAGCTTATAGATCTTTTTCAAGTGTACAATTTTTGTTTTATTATCTTTTTTTGTGTCTTGTATAGTTTGACCGCAAAATGGAATTTTTGATTTTTCATTATGGTTTGTGCGCTCAAAACTTGAATTTTCGATTTTTCAGAGAAACTCGAAAAGTTGTTTATGATAATTTTGTAGGGCTTCTGAAATGCATCGTTTCGTTCATCTGAATTTTTTTCATGTCATGCGATGTTTAGCTTGAAATTTTCATTTTCATTTGTTTTTGCAAATTTTGAAAATGCTATAACTCTGATAATTTTTTTTCATCGAAAAGAATCGTAACGATAAATTCGTTAAATTCTTTGAATTTTTATCCAAAATAGCTGGTTAAGAAACTCGTTCTTTCCTTTTAGGCCTTAAAAAAGTGTGCCAAAGCTCAATCCAATCTGACCATTTTTTCGGAAACTGTCATGCCTACAGAATGCAGACAGACATACATACACACAGCCAGACTCCTTTATAAAAAACGTTTTTTCTGACTCAGGGGATCTCAAAACCTAGAGATTTGATTGAAACCGACTAAGTCAAATTTTACATGAAACCAATACCTTCTCAGGATGAAAATTTAAACAACAAATAAATTTTCTACTAAAGTGATAAATCTTGAACCGAAAAGATAAACTTGTAACAAAAGAGTTTAATTTTTAACCAAGTAGTTTTGTTTTTAAACAAAAATATGATTTTTTAAGTAAAAGGATGAATATTCACCTGAAAGACTTGAATTTTCAACTAGAAAAGATCAAGTTCTAATCATAGTGACGAATTTTCAACTGAAATGATAAATGTTTAACTGGAATAGTTAAATTTTAAGCCAAGAAGATAAATTTTCAACTAAAATGGTAAATCTTCAACTGAAAAGATGAAAAAGATGAATTTTCAACCAATAAGAGTAATTTTTTACCAAAAAGGAGGAATTCTAAAATAAAAAAGATAAATTGTCAACGAAAAATTGAATAGTTAAATTTTCAGATAAAAAAATTAATGTTTAACCGAAGAGATGCATCTTCAACTAAAATAATGGAATAATGCAATGGACTCGTTAAATTTTCAGTTACAAAAATTAATTTGCTATAAAAACAAAATACGAATGTGAAAAAGAATTACATTTTGGAAGAAAATCATCAATTTTCAACTGAAATTATGAATCTTTAACTGGAAAGTTGAATTTTAAGTAAAAAAAAAATAAAATTCCACATAAAAATGTGAATCTGTAATTGGAATAATTGAAGTTTGAACGAAAAATTTGATTTTGACCGAGAAGATTAATTTTTACCAAAAAAGATGAATGTTCAACTAAACAAGATATTTTTTCAAACCAAAAATTGAATAAATTGTATTTAAAAAATGTGCGTGCTACCAAAGAGATGAATTTTTTATTAAAATTATGGAATTTTCAACTGGAATATTTGCAATAAAAAAATGCATTTTTAACAACAAAAAATAAATCAATTTTCAAGAAAATAGTTACACTTCTAACTGGAATAGTTAAATCTTCAGGGAAAAAAATGAATTAGCAACAAAATAGCTCATTTTTCACAAAAAAAGATGAATTTTCAATCAAAATGAGGAACCTTCAAACAAAAAATAATATTTTTTAACAAAGGAGCTAACTTTGAAGCAATTATTCAAATTTTTATTCCAAGAATGATGAATTCTGAACGACAAATGTAGTAAATGATATTTCATTCAAAAGAGATTTTCATTTTCAATCAAAAACACTTGAAATCAAGCAAAAAATGCGACTTTTCAACATGATTGGCATTTTTAACTGAGAAAGATGTTTGAGTCAAGAGAGAGAGAAGAAATTGCAAAGAAATAGTTGAAGTTTGAAGCAAAAAGATGAATTTCCTATTATATTTTTCTTAATTTTCACACTATGAAGCCAATTATTTTTCTGATAATTTTTTTTTTTTTTTTTTTAAATCACTTTTTTTGTGTCACAAGAGATTTTGGGCAACATTGTATTCGCAAGATTCTCGTACTTTTTGCATGTTGGATGTTAAAGCAAAATACGAATTTTCATTAATTCCAAATTTAGTTTATTAAAATGAAAAAGCTTTCCACTACAAAAAAGTTACTTTTCTAATCCTTTTTTGTTAAAAAAAAACTTTTCTCGTCCTGTGAAAGATTTTCTGCAAGATTTTATTTCCAAGAATTTTGTAGTTTTCGAATGTCCGACGTTGGAGATTTCAATTTTTGATTTTGTCTGGATAAAGTTTCTTGAACGAAAAAAGATGGAAGAACAAAAACTGTGTATTCAAAAAAGATCTACAAAATTTTGTATTAATTACTTTTTGATAGGACGCGCAGTTCTTGTTTTGTTTGTGAAAAACAGCAGCAAAAATGAAAAAATTTTATTATTGGACAAACAACGCAAGGAAAAAAAATATATACAAAATATGTTCATCCAAAAAAGAGTTATCAATTTTTGATTAATTACTTTGCGATAGGACGCGCAGTTTTTGTTTTATTCGTGAAAAAAACAATAAATTTTGGGTAGAACGACACAAGGTATGAAAACAATTAATGGAAAAACGTTGCTCACCCAAAACCGAGCTACAAATTTGTCATTAATAATTTTTCGATAAGACCCGTAGTTTTTGTTTATTCGCAAAAAATAAGACTAAAAATAAAGAAATTAAATTTTTGGAAAAACGACACAAGAAACGAAAAGAATGAATGGATAAGAGTTGTTCAACCAATAGAGATTTACAAATTTGTTATAAACTTTTGTCATAAAAATACATTTAAAATAAAAAATTAACTTTTTGAAAAAAGACATAAGCTACAATAACATTTCCTTCAACCAAATTTTTTGCCTAAATTATATCTACAAATTTTCTTAGAGACGCTTTACGCTGGCATGCGCATTTTTTGTTCAAATCGTAAAAAATAACATTGAAAATAAAGAAATTTAATTTATGGAAAAATGACACGAGTTGCAATAAAATGCATGATAACAAAATTGTTGTTTTTTTATAGGATGGGCACTTTTTCTTTACTTGTAAAAACAAGACAATGAAAATATGTCTGTTTCAATACCAATGTATATTATGAATTGTAATAATAATATTTCATTGAAATTATACATTTTTCAAGGTAGCTCAAAGTATAATTCAATGAAAAATCGGGAACAAATATTGAAGTAAATAAATAAATAATTCAGAAATGTTCCCATTTTGGACAAAATCTAGTGCGCAGCGCGATGAGAATGTGCCCGCACTGCGGGCAGATTTTTTATTTTAGAAAACAGTTTTTTTTTTGTGTCATGTGATATATTTGTAAATCCATTAAGTTAGCACCTCCACAATAATACTTTGGGATTCTTTATAGTTCAGAATTTTTTACTTTCTTTGGGTACCAAATAAAATGTTTGGACTTCTTTATTTGTTTTAAACAATCAATTCTTCCGTGGAAGTGCTAGCTTACATAAACCTAGCACCTCCACTTCCTAAAATCACAAAATACTGAAAATTCACAGCCACCAAAATTTTGGGCTTTTTTGAGATCTTCAAATCCGCAAAAAAGAATGTTTCCAAAACAAAACTTAAGTTCCAAAATCAACCCCCATCAAGAAATGTGAATTTTTTACAAATTTAATCCCGGCGTATTTCTGGGCTCCTCGAAAATACTGACTCCGATTTTTGGGCTTCAACCCTTTACGTTAAAAATCAACCCCTTTGTGCCACGCAGATATCACTTGGTCAAAAATAATCTCTATGACAATTTTACTGCATCAATAGAGTCTCTGATTTTTGAGCTACTCGAAAATACCTACTCGGATTTTTTGACTCCAGCCCTTAACGTTGAAAATCAACCACTTTGTACCACGCAGATATAACTTTGTTAAAAAAATCATAATTTTAAGAATTTATTCTAATCCAAAAATCGAAGTGGGTATTTTCGAGAAGCTCAAAAATGAGAGCCTGTATTGCCACTGTAAAATTATAAAAAATATTATTTTTTAACAAAGTTACATCTACGTGATACCAGGGGTTCATTTTTAATGTCAAGGGTTGAAGTGGAAAAATCGGAGTGGGTATTTCCCAACAGCTGAAAATCATAGACTCTATTAACACTGTAAAATTCTCAAATAGATTAATTTTGGACAAAGTCATATTTACGTGGTACAAAGGGGTTGATTTTTAACGTTGAGAGTTGAAGTCCAAAAATCAGAGTTACCATTTTCGAACAAAAAAGCCCAGAAATGCGCCGGGATTACATTTTTGAAAAATACAAATTTCTTGAAGGGAGTTGATTTTTGAACTTAAGAGTTGCTTTGGGGCACTGTTTTTTGCGAGTTTCATGATCCAAGAAACGCCTGAAATTCTAGTGGAATTCAATTTTCATATTTTGTGATTTTAGGAAGTGGAGGTGCTAGTTTTATGTAAGCTATCACCTCCACGAGAAAATTGATTTTTTTTTAAAAGTGAAATCCGAATAACCATTCGAAGAACAAACATAATCCAATTTTGAGAAAATAGATAGGGAAGTTGACAATCTCAAAGCGACACTGACTACACTGAGAGTTAACATTGTGATATGCGGAGTAGTGTTGTTGTCTAAGGTTTCCACTGCATGGCGCTAGCACCCCGTCAAAATATGATTAAAGTTACCGACGTTTTTTTTGCATGTAAATAAAAAAATCTGCTACCACGGGTTGATGTATATGTATAGAATATGTGGTAAAAATTTCAGACCAATCGATTCGGTAGTTTCGGAGATTTTTTTAACAAGCGGCAAAAAACGTGGTTTCGAGAAAGTGCCATTTTAATGTATATAGAGCGCATAAAATAAACTAAAACAATTTTTCAAATGTATTTTAGGAGTATATTTATTAAGCATAACAAACCCTAAATCAATATCTTTCTTAATGTTTAAAAAAAAATTACAAAAATAGCATTTTTTGCGCGCGTTCGAAAGTAGAACCCTGCCTTAAATCTTTAAAATCTTTTGAAAACGTCTAAAATATTTTAAATTTGATGTATGCGCCTTCATGAAATTTGTTGAATCGTTGTGAAATCTTTGGAGTCCTTGAAATCTTTGTGAGATCTTTGAAATCTTTGTGAAATCTTTCTGAAATTATTGTAAGACCTTTGAAATCTGTGTGAAGTCTTTGAAATCCTTGAAATCTTTTATAATTTTCTTAAATCTTTTAGTCTTTTAAAATCTTTGAAATCTTTATGAAATCTTTTGAAACCGTTTGAAATCTTTGAAATATTTTTCAATCTTTAAAATCGTTTGAAATCTTCTAAATCTTATGTCAACGCGTTTATGCAATCTGTTCAATGGTTATGAAATGTTTGAAAGCCTGGAAATCTTTGTGAAATCTTTTGAATTCTTTGGAAATCTTTGGAAATCCTTGAAATATTTGTGAGACTTTTGAAATTTAGGAAATCTTTTGAAATATTCTTAAATACTTTCAAACCTTTTGAAACCGTTTGAAAGACTTGAAATGCTAAGAAAAATTAAAAATCGTTTGAAGTCCTTGAAATATTTTTCAATCTTTGAAATATTTCTGAAATCTTTAAAATCTGATGTACACGCCTTTTTAAAATCTTTTGAATCTATGGTAAATCTTTAAAATTTCTGAAATCTTTGTGAAACCTATTGAATCCTTATGAAATCTTTGTGAAATCTTTTTAACATTTGTGCAATCTTGTGAAACCTTCTGAAATCTTTTGAAATCTTTGTAAAATCCTTTGAAACCGTTTGAAATCTTTGAAATATTTTGAAATCTAGAAATATATAGTATATTCAAAAGTGGAGTGGTCATCACCTCGAAAATTCTAATCCTGAAACTGAATTAGCATCGACATTTCCAACTAATAATTTTCATAATTTGTAAAATACTGAAAGATTATAAGAAATACTAAAAGACTAGACAATTTTAATTACTCTTCGGATTTCCAGGTTTCCATGGTTTTCATGGTTGCTAGAAGTCCGGAATTAATTATTTAAATTATAAAAAAAATGGATTTTTGCCCTGAAGAACTAAGTCGTCAGCACTCGGGATGTGGAAGCACTCACGCTGTCGATGATGGTCAATCGAAGCGCATGTTTACCAGGTACCTGGCCATCCTCCAACGAGTGTTTCGCCGAGGACGACGTTCACTCTCTGCAGTGGAAACTATATTTAAATTGAGAAACGTCTCGAGGATGAGTTTTGCGCGTGTCTATTCACTCTCCCCTGTCTCTCTCCTTTTCATTTTCTATCTTCGTCTTTCAAAGAACCTCGTGACAAACGCAGCCAAAGCCAAAGCTCTCAAAGAAATTGGTATTAGCGGGCGTGCGAGGCCACTCTTGGACCAGTTGGCCTCAAGGTGCGAAACAACTAACGAAAGTGCGCATAACATAATTTTCCATGTAATTGGATTCGTGATAACAGTGTGTGGACGGAAACTGGTGTTCCTCTTATTGTGTCACTCGTCGAAGAAGAGCATCCGAGATGCCGGGTTGCTTTTCTCACGAGCCAATACGCATACCCCTTGATGACAGCGAACAATCTGAAACAATCAAGGTGTTAACTGTTAATTCAATCTACTTTTTTGTGTGAGGAGTTTTCAGTGAGAGAGTGCAATTTTCGGGATGACCGACAAAAGTGTTGAAAAATCATTGGCTAAAAGAATCAATCGAACTAACTTGAGAGTATTAATTTACGTATAAAGGAACTGTCTGGTGAACCCCTGGTGAAAAAGTTTCTTAAATCCGTGAATTAAATCAATTTCACGATGATACACCATGAAACGGGGAAAGCAGGACACACGAAATCTCGAATTTCGCGAATTATATTGAATTTTCTGGTTAAGAAAAAGGGTCGAATCCCTGTAGAATAAAATGGGGCACACGAAGTATTTGCATTTCATGCTTTCCTATTGCTTTCGTTGAATAAAAAGTGGGTGTCCCGGTAGTTTCCGATATTTCAGCAACTAGAGAAAGAATTAATTTTCACAAATTATATCGGAGTTTAGAGATGAAAAAAAAAGTAGAAATATTTCTATTTCACTAATCTACATTCATATTGTATGTATTCAGAAACCACTTCAGACACATAATATCTTCAATTCGACATATTTCAATAAAGAAAAGATAAAAATGAAAAAGCAGGGATATATGAAAGAAAATCAGCACAAATCCTGACACTGAAAATAACCTTTTTTACAATCTTGAGATTCTTTGAGAGAGGTGAAAAAGCCGAAAAGTTGGAACTGTACCAGAACACAAATTTTCTAATATTTATTAATCAAACGTCCAATTAACGCTCGTCGTATTTATAAACCCTTCAATTTATAATTGCTAATAAGTATCTTTTCTACACGATTAAAACTATCCACTTTTAACCTTCATCTAATTATTTTTTGATTGATTTTTCAAGTAGACAATATCATGACAAACAATTATTAGAAAAATGATCTTTATTAATGTAAAACATTATTAATAAAGTTAATGAGTAAATAATATACCATCAAGAAAATAATATTATGAAATTCCGCGTCGGTTACGTTAACAACCATTTTTGGCAGGGTGTCAAAAATTATTTGATTGCTCTTTACTGGCGTTGAACCTCAAAAGGAAGTGTTTCCGGAAACCACTTCATTAAACCTTAACAAACCACTCTGATGTACCAAACCCGCCCCTGTCAATTACTGTACTTATTTTAGAAGTTGCGTACAACACAGCTGTGGTCGCTCGTAAATGTTTTACTATTGCAAATGTAATGAAAGCATTCTGTTCCTTTTTCCTTGGACCGTTCTGCCAAGAGCACTGACCGTGTATATCTGTCATGAGATTAAGGGCTCCCTAACGCTCGTTAATACTAATTAGAGAAACGATTCTCATACAATAAACTATTTTAGCAATTTATACAAAATTAAAGATTTAAAGTATATTTTGATGGTTATTTTTTTACTAGGGAAGTTATATAGTTTTTTGTCCATGCAATGAAGATTTTTGATCTACTGGTCTGAAACCAAGATAATTTTATTCTTAGCTGTGAAAAATGCCAGCGGAGCTAGACAGGAATTTTTTCTACACCTATGAATAAAAACCATTGAATGACAGTTTTTTATCTACTGTTGTGAAACCAAAATGGTTTTTATTCTTAGCTTTGGAAAATCCTAGCGAAGCTGAAGAGGTTTTTTTTCTACAGCTAACAAGGGGAGACCGCCAAATGTAAATTTTTGTTTCGGTTCATATATTTTTTAACGGAAGTTCATTATCTAAGTATTAATTTGCCAAAGCAGTAATATGCGCTTTTTCGCCGTTTCCGAAAAAATCGGCTCTGAAATATTCGCCATAGGCCATAAAGTTTGACAGAAAACACTTCCAATCGTCTAGTAGCTCAAGCAGTAGCACTTCAGCTAAGGTTGCGTGTTCGATTCTCTCTGCTTGCAGTTTTTATTTATTAAAATGTTTATAAATATAATTTCTTCCAATAATATTAAAAAATTAGGAAAATAGTAATAGTTTAAATATCTTTTTTAAAAATGTATGTTTTTCGCAAACAAACTGAAGCAGCGAGAATCGAACACGCAACATTCTGGCTATGAAGACGAAACGCTACCTGCCTGAGCTACCGGCCTATGGGAAGTGTTTTTTGTCCAACTTTATGGCCAGTGTCAAATATTTCAAAATGATTTTCTCGGAAACCAAGAAAAAGCGTGAAAATTTACAATTGGCGTTCTCCCCTTATAAGAATAAAAACCATTTTGGTTTAAGACTAGTTGATAAAAAACCGTCACTCCATCGACAAAAAACTATACAAATTACCTCTTAAAAAAAACATAGCATCAAAATTTACTTTATTTTAATAAGTTTGGTATCTAAAAATCCTACAAGATTTGAAATGATGTCAATTCACTTGTAAAATGGTTTGGAAAACATAATGAATCTGGTTCCCCGCCATATCTTAGTGGGTAAGAGCACCAGACCGGCTATCCGAAGACCTGAGTTCGCGTTCCAGCGAAGCTACAGATGAATTTTTTTTCACGGCTAAGAATAAAAGCCACTTTAGTTTCATACTATTAGATCAAAAAATGGTATTCCATCGAAAAAAACTTTAAAGATTAAACATTTCGGTACCAATTGATTTTCAGTTGCGATAATTATTAACAACTTTATAGAATAACCTTTACAATAAGAAATCGATGTTTTCGAAACAATATATCACTGATTGGAAAACCTGGGATGTTTATAGAATTTTTTGAATAGGAAGCTATTAGCCAATATTCGAACATTCCCGATAATAATTATAAAACATGTGGTTTAAACAAAAAAAAGGTTGTGTCTAGTCATCCAGAAAAATTAGGGAGTTGGAAATGTGGATAGACTAATCGTCCCAAAATTTCAGGACGACTAGCCAAACTTGTGCAAAATATTTGACTATTCATCCCGAATTTTGGGACGAGACACTTCATTTATAAAAATATCGTGAATTAATAAGTGTATGAAAACTGTGATTCATTTTATTCAGAAAAAAAAAGTTTCGTGATTTCATATGCAACGATTTTCAGGGTGCAGAGCTGATTAGGGTTTCCAAATTTTACAAGGACAGCAAGCAAGGTAAATTCGTTAGCTACATTCACGAAGACACAAGAACCCTTTATGAAGCTTTTCGCAAGGGCGCCAAAGAGTCCAGTGAGTATCAATACAATTTTTTATCTATTTATAAACATTTTATCCCCACGTAAATGATACTTGATAAATAAAAAAAAATAGAATCGGCAGAAAAGAAAGTGGATAATGACATTCTTAAACAATTAAAAATAAACACTTGAATCGACTTGGGTCTTGAGCAAACAACACTTGGGCTTAACATTCCGAAGAACATAAAATAGATTTATAAATATTATTTGAGTTTTACATGAGAACTATAAACTAGGCAATTATAAACTTCTAACTTTGCTATGAAAACATTCTTTAAGATTGAAGCACGAAAGACAGAAGTGTCTTGATGAATAAACTGTAGCGAAAAGTCACTCCTACGATCTTCCAAAAATAGTACCATTCGAGTTACATCACGTAATAAAGATGTTCAATTCGTAAAGGGAATTGTTATTTTGTTACGTTTTTGGCAAAGGGGAATATCCTTTTTGTCAAGGTGCCACTTTTTACAAATTCCAAGGGTTTTAAAATTTAATGAGAGTTAGAAGACTGCAAATTATTTTTGACGAAGAGTGATGCTACTGAACAGAATAAAAGATTCATTCTTGTCAGTATAATGTACGGGAAAAATCCGCAGGAGTTTTAAAAACGAAAAGGTAAATGCTTGCGTAAATGTTAGGAAGTATTTTGATAATGATGAAACCTAACGAAACAGATTATTTTTTTCTAATTTGAAAGATGAAACGGCTAAGGGTAACTTCTTCGACAGAACAATTTCATTAATTGTGAAATAAACTTGACTGTTCCTGATCCTCATTCTCACGTAGCTATAAATATTAAACTTGAAATGCAACACCGGGATTAGATGGACAATTTAATGGTGCTTGCATTCAACTTGGCACTAAAAGTCGTCGATTATCACTTTAGGAAGATTTAGATTCATCTTGACCCTCTCTATAAACTTTGTTCTTTATTGAGAAAAAGTTTCTAAAACCATTTAATTTCTTGCTCAAGTCCAACTCATCCAGCCTCATCTCTATTCTATAAGTAAAGAATTAGGTCTATTAGTAGCATCGGTACAACGAAACTTTTCTAATTTTGGCTCAAAAGGTTAAGAATAAAAGTTTGTATCTAAAAAACAAGTTTAGGAATCTCGTGCAAAAAATCTTTTCGACATTTCTTTTTCTTGAGATGGTTGACATGCCAAAAATTACGTTTCTGAAAGAAAAAGGTTTTCTATGATTTTTAGAATTTAAATGATATTCTCATTCATGTCTTATGGAAGAAAAAATAGTATTTTTTATAAAACAAGTTTAAAATTTAGGAAAAATAATTATTTTAAAAATAGCTTTTGTAAATTAGATTACTGATTCCAATTTTGAAAATAAGTAAATAATCTTCAAATATAGTTATTGTTCAAAAAATTGTATCTAAAAAAATTGTTTAAACGAATTCAGTCACAACAAATTTTAGTTTAAAAATTAGAAACAGTAGTTGTAGGGAGTGTTGTCTCTGAAAAAAGAAGCTACCAGTTATTAAATTTTAACCATTTTTAAAAAAATTGGTAAGAAGCGAAAGTGAGAAAAAATTCAATTCTCAAAAACATACTTGAAATAATTTTATTGTAAGTTTTAAAATTTGTTCATTAAAAATAATTTTTATCATTTGAAATGAAATCGGTAATATTATTTTGATTCTAAAAATCATAGGAATACTATTTTTTCAGACATCTGATTTTTGGCACGATAACTACTTCAAACAGGCAGAATTTTCTTATTGAATCCATTATTTTTCAAAATAATAAAGATAATTAAAAGTTGCCTTTTTATTCTCGTTACAGGTTTCTCATTTTTCGGAAATTCAAAAAAATTTTAAAAATTGACAAAATGGCGACCGTTTTTCTGAAACTCAAATACTTTAGTATTTTTCCAGAAAATATGAGAGGTACGGAGAAAAGTCCAAAAGCAAAATTGTTCCTTTCAAAGACTTCAATAAAAAGTTTCGGTTCTATTTTTCGACATTTTGCACCATTTTTTAAATTCGTTATTTTACAAAATAATGAAAATAATAATTAACGTTTTCGTTTTTAATCCTATGAGGGAGGGAAGGGGGGCATTGTTTAAAATTCGAAAAAAATAAGAGCTCTACAAAAAGGTCTTCTTTCATTTTTTGATATATTGCACCAAAAATTTGTTGAAAAAATATGTATTATATAAAATAAAATAAAAATATATATAAAACCAAAATTATTTTCGAAAAACGGTCGCCATTTTTTTAATTTCCAACTGTGTAATATTTGTTTGTGGATTTCGAAACAACACGAAGAAAAAGTTGTATAGGTGACAAAGAAATCGAACGAATTTTGTAAACTTAAACCAAGGTCTCTATTTCTTATATTTTCAAAAAAGTTTATGAGAAACATAATTTGTAATTAAACCTTCTTATATAATGAATTACATAGAATCGGCTATTGGACAAAAATTGTGATTTTTGAAAATGCCAGATTTGAAAAAAGCTTGTTAAAAAAAAATGTTAAGAAATGTTTTGGTACGCCAAAAATGTTTTTAGCTCACAAAGATCACATACCAAGTGTCATGCTTTTTTAACAATTTCAGCAAAGTTCAGGTCTACTGCTGCTACTATGTGAATGATCTGGTGCAAAAAACGTATTGGTGTAAATAAAAAAAAATCCATTCGTTTCTTACAAAGGTAGAATGATTGAACATGCATTCAGAAAAAAGATTCCTTGATTCAAAGAAAATTTATTCGAACCAAAGTAAAATATTTATTGGCTCTCAGTCGAAGAAAAGCTTCTTTGCTTCAAAGAAATTTCTTTGGTTCAAAAAAAGAAACAGTTTTTTGCTCCAATAACAATTTTTCTTTGATTTAAAATGATTTTCATAATTTTACAATTATTTTTGTTTAAACGAAAAAAATTATATTAAACAAACGGTTTCTTTTATTCAAGGCAAATATTTTTCTGAGTGTAACACTGGTTGACATAGTTTGTGTATTTTGAGAAATCAAAGTAGTTTCCCGTAGATTTTTTAATACAGAATCATAATCATATCTGTAAGCAAAATACTTCTACATTGTCAATATTTTGAAAAAAATTAGGTCAAAATGCCTTTCAAACTAGATTTTTGTATAATCAGCAAAACTTTTGTTAATATAACCAAAATTTGGTAGGAAAAGCAAAAAAATGTGGTTGCACAGATATTAAAAAATCGCTTTTGTTAATTCAACAAAATAGCGTAAGAAGATGGTCTGTAATTTATCGTTCAAACAAGTCCACAGACTATATTTTTCATCCAATTAATTTTTTTTATTAGAGCACATTAAATTTCTAAGAAACAAGGGAAGCTAGAAAACGAAACACACAGTAACGTGGCCAATTCTTTTAAACGAACTTACTCACAAACTATCAAGTCGAATGGATTTTCTACACCAGACAGGTATTCGTATTTGTTTCCTTTACTTTTGTCTGGTATTGAAAATTCATTTAAATTTTCAGTTTATGAGTGAGTTCGTTTAAAAAAATTGATCACATGAGAGTCTAGTGTACATGCATTTAATTTTTGTTGAGAATTCCAAAAAACGCGGTTTTTTCCGAGGGGCTATTTACTTCGGAAATCTTGTTTAAAGTCTCTATACAATCAAAAACTAATCTAGAGACTCAAAAAAAGTTGAAAACAAGTTTCAAATTGCGCCGAAAATATCGTAAATCTTTAAAAATCTTCGCAAATCTTGAAAAGTTCCGTGAGAGATCTTATGAAATCCATCTGGTCACAGTCCAGGAATCTCGTACGAAAAAAACTCTTTTTATCGTATTAAGTAGGTAAAGCACTTTTTTTTCTTTTTTAAAACGGTTTATTGAGGGGTCCTCATGGAAATTTCAAATTCGCTAGAAATGACTACGACGCGTCCCGGAAATGTGTCCCCATTACTGGCGAAGTTATGAAAAAAAGAACCTTTTATTTCTAATAGGTGCCGAGTTCCGATTTTTCAAAGAAACCCGAGTTTTTTTAAAAGACAGACTGAAAAATCAAATAAGTATATATGTGTACGCAATTTCGAGTAATTCTAAGAAAAAAAAATGACCTAGATCCCAAATAGGTCGTAACGTAAGTTATGACCTCTCAAAGGTGACCACTTTTGACCTGTCAAGCGTTATGACTCTTAAAAACACCCATTATTTTTTGCTATTTTTAGCCAAAAATATGTAGATTCACGCAAAGTATTCAGCACTATACAACTTTCTCTGTGACGTCATTAACGTACAGCTTTACACACGAACGAAGAATTTAAAAAAAACTGAACACCAGTAATTTTCACTGAAAAATAGGTCAACTTTGAGAGGCCACAACTTATGACCTACTGAGACTAGGTCATTTTTTTCTAGAATTACTCGAAATTACGTCCACTTTAATTAACATGAACAACATTTTTTATGTAAAATGAACAGACTCCAAAGTACAGATACAAACTTCAGAATTAGATTTTAAGCTTCTTTTCGGAAAACATGGGTTTCTTTGAAGAGTCATAACTCCGAACCTATTAAAGATAGAAGGTTCTTTTTTTTTTTAACTTTATCAGCCTTTTATCGAGTTCAATTTTGCCGTTGGATATATTTGGCTCTAAAATGAAATGAGACAGATCAGTCTACGCGAACATGATTTTTGGAACTTCTTTAAAAAATATTTCATGGGACGCGTCGTAGTCCTTTCTAGCAAATTTGCAATGTTCATCAGGACTCCTCAATAACCCGTTTTAGCGAAAAAAACGCGCTTTACCTACTTAATACGATGAAAAAGTATCAGATGCTAGACTAAGTGAGAGATCTGGAATCTTCAATCGATAATTCCGATTTTTAAAGATTTTGGGATCGCGGGATTTGAATGATTGCAAAAGTGAATAACCCCTCGGGGTTTTCAATAATGTTTAAAAATTGACGGGGATCTACTTTCCTCTTCCAAAATACATTTTGTTTCTCTACCAGCGTAATGAAACGGAACTATAACATTGTTTTTAATTCCTCAATAGACAATGGACCGTGTCTCGGATGGCGGGAGAATGCCAGCAAGCCCTATCAATGGATTCATTACAACGAAACGCTTCTCAGGGCGAAGAACTTCGGTTCAGGCCTCGTGAGTTGTGGATTGTCACCGGGACCACAAACTCTAGTGGGACTTTACAGTCAAAATTGCCCAGAATGGATCCTTACAGAGCAGGCCTGCTACACCTATTCCCTTGTTGTCGTTCCACTTTACGATACATTAGGACCCGATGCCTGCGCATACATTATCAACCAGGCTGATATTAGTTTGGTCGTCTGTGAGGACGACAAGAAATGTAATCTTCTCCTGGACAAAGCACCGAGGTAAGAATCCATATAACCAAATTTAAAAATGGCTTATCTTCAATAGATATATAGTTGGTCGCAAAACTTGATTTTAAAAAAGCCCTTTTGTGAATGGAAAAAGATAATTTTCAATTTATATTTATAAACTTTTAATTTATTATTCTCAAGGTTGCCACATACTAATTTATTTGAACAAATTAGACAAAGTAGGCGCCTATAAAAAAGGATTTCGTAGCCTATTAAAACGTTAATTAAGTCGTTCAAACCTCCCGCTCCCACACTTTCCCCTATCCCCCACAATCCCCACTTCCCCCCAATTACATTCACTTCTCCTAATTCCCCTCCATAATTTCCACTACTTACCTCCCCTCATTATGCCTCACTTCCCCTATTTTCCATCCCTCATTTCACCTCACTTTTCATACTCCCCCTTATTTCCACTTACTTCCCATGCTCCCCTCATTTCCCCTACTCCCACCTCATTAAACATCACTTCCCCTGGTTTCCGTCCCTCATTTCCCCTCACTTTTCATACTTCCTCTTATTTCCCCTCACTTTTCATACTCCCTCTCATTTCCCCTCACTTTTCATACTCTCCCTCAATTCCACTTACTTTTCATGCTCACCTTTATTTCCCCTACTTTCCCTCTTATAATTTCCACACATTTATTTACTTCCCCTCCATCATTTCCCCTCTTTGGAAAAACGTACGACGGACAGACGAACGAACACACTATGGTGACTTTATCTTTAAAAATTAGCCAGAGTAGACGCCTGGCGCCTACAACAAAGAGTTTCGTAGCCTATTAAGGCCATGTGACGATTGGGTCACGTGACCGGCATCCTACCTTACCGACACTTTTGTTATTTGTAAACTTATTTTTATACGAATAGCCACATCGAGTTGAAAATTTGGGATAATGAATAAGAAGCACTAAAAAATGCGGCCCTGGTCCTACATTTTTATAATTATGAAAAAAGTTTTTTTTGTGAATAATTTTTGTTTTGCTTTTTTCATAATTATAAAAATTTAGGACCAGAGCTGCGTTTCTTAGTGCTACTTATTTATTATTACAAATTTTCAACTCTATGTGGCTATTCGTGTGAAAATAAGTTTACAAATCAAAAAAGTGTCGGTAAGATAGGGAGCCGGTCACGTGACCCACTCGTCACATGGCCTTAAGACGTAAATAAGTCGTTCAAACTTCACCCGTCCATACTTTCCCACCCTTACTTTCCCTCTCCTCCACTACTTCCCCTCCGCACGCTTCAACCTTCTCTTCCCAGCGTTTTCCTCATCTGCTTCCCCCTCTCCTCACCCCCACATTACACCACATTTCATCTACCCTTTCATTTCCCCTCACATCACCAGTTTTGCTCCTCTCACTCCCCCCTTAATTTCCCCTTGGTTCCCCACCCTCATTTCCCCTACTTGGAAAAAAGTACGACGGACCAAAATTGACTAATTTCTCAGCCGAAATGAATTGGATTATATTTTTATATAAAATGTCAAGGTGAACAAAAAAAAATAAGAGCGAATTGAAAACAATTCACAAATATGCAAAAATTCATTGAATTTAGTAAGTTTGAAATGAGTTTTTTGCTTGAAAATTAAAAATGAGTTTAAAACGCTTCAGGACGAATAAAACAAAAACAAAATTTTTGCTTTAATTAATTCAATTGAGTAGAATTGAGTGAATTAAAAAAAATCAATAGAATTCAAATGAATTCAAAAGAATTCAGAATAATTGAATAAGAATTCAGAGTGAATTTCAAATGAATTGCAAAACATATTTTAATATCTCTTGGAATCTTTGAAACATAAAATATTTTACTTCTTGTTAATAAATTCTTTGAAATTCATTAAAATATTAAAAAATCCCGTGAAATTCTGTAAAACCTGATATTTTCTGAAATACTGGAAAATTTATTAAAATATTTTGAGAGCTTTTAAAATACCTTGAGAGCTTTAAAATGCCTTGAAATCATTGAAATCCTCGGAAATATTATAAAATCACTTGAAATCTTTACAAATATTTTAAAACCTTACAGGTCCTGTAAAATCATTTCATATATTCCGAAGTTCTATGAAATTCTGTACAACCGCATATAAACTTTTTTAATCACCGCAAATCATTAAAATCTTTGGAAATCCTTTTAAATGATTTCAGTCTCTTTAAAATGCCTTGGAATCTTATATAAAATACCCTAACTATTACAAGCCCCTTGAAAAATCTTTAAATTGTTGAAACTATTTAAACATGCCTTGAAATCTTTTTAAATTCCTTCACATATTTCAAATTTTTAAGTGCTTGAAAATGCTTATTACTTAAATAAATTCAAAATTACTTAGAATCTTTTAAAATCCCCTAAAATATTTCAAATCTTTTTAAATCGTTTGAAACCCCATGCAATTTTTTAAAGATCCTGAAAATTCCTTGGGATTAAACAAAAAAACTAAAATATTTCAAATCCTTCGAAATTCCATTAAATTACTTAAAGTAATTCCAAATTCCTTAGAATCTTTTTAAATGCCCTAAAATATTTCAAATCTTTTTAAATCTTTTGAAATCCCTTGCAATTTTTTAAAGTTCCTGAAAATTCCTTGGAATTAAACAAACAAAAATTTCAAAACCTTTGTAATCCCTAGAGACTTTTTACAGATTTTAAAAATTTCTTGTAATTTTTAAAAATTCCTCAAAATCTTTCAAATCCTTTCGAATCATTTTAAATTATTTAAATCTATTTTAAAAACCATACAATATGTTGAATTCTTTCAAATCTTCTGAAATTCCTTGAAAATTTGTTAAATTTTTTTTAATTTCTTTGAATTTTTAAAAATACCCTAAAATCTATACAATTCTTTGAAGTTCCTTCAAATTATCGAAATCACTTAAAAACTCCTTGAAATCTTTTACAATATCTTAAAACCTTTACAATTGTTTAAAATCATTGGAAATATTTGGAAATTTTTGAAATCCTACGGAAACCCTCAATTCTCTTGTGAATACATTCTTTGAACTCAATTAAAATATTATAAAATCCCGTGAAATTACATGAAATGTGATATTTTCTGAAACCTTGGAAAATTCATTAAGATACCTTGTGAACTTTTAAAAACCCTTAAAGTAGTTGAAATACTCAGAAATCTGATAAAATCCCTTGGAATCTTTTAAAATATTCTACTCGTAAAACCTTATAAGTCCTATAAAATTGTTTCATATCTTCCGAAATTCTAGGAAAATCTTTAAAACTCCATGAGAATTTTTTTAAATCCCGTAAAATCATTCAAATCCTTGAAAATTTTTCAAATATCCCAAAATATTTCAAATCCCTTAAAATCTGTTGAAATCCCTTGGAATCTATTGAAATCTCTTAAAAAATGTTAAAGCTCTTGAATATTCTTTGGATGCTTTAAACATACCTTAAATCTTTCAAATCCTTTGGAATTCCGTAAAATTATTGAAATCCATCAAAAATTCCTTCAAACCTTTTACAAAACCTTAAAATATTCCAAAAGAATTCAAGGAAATTAGAAATAGGTATAGACCTGAATTCAATAGTGGTTAATACATGGTTTACTTTATTGAAAGAAAGTGATTTAAGTGATATTTTAATTTAAAAAAGTGACTATAGTAACTTCATCCTAAAACAGTGATATGAGAAAAAATTGGTCAAAGTAGGTGCCGCGCGCCTCCAAAAAAAGAGGTCCTTCAAGCTAGCACCTCCACAATCGAAATTCCCAAATTTCTTTGTATCAGAATTTTGGGTTTTTTTTGGGCTGTATTGCCGATTTTTGGGCTCCACTACTTTTTTCGAAAATTCAAATTTGTAGTGGAGGTGCTGACTTGACTCAAGCCAGCACCTCCACTATATAAAAATTTCAAAAAATCAAAAATCAAACACGACAGAATTTTGGGCTTTTTTGGGCTCTTTAATGCTCTAACAACCGATTAACAAAAACAACCCCTACTGAAAATAAAACTACCCCCTGTGTACGAACTCAAACTCGGAGAAAACGAAGTACACCAGAATTTTGGGCTTATTTTGGGCTCCTGAATGCACGAAAAAAAAATTCAAAAAACCGCCTCATATGAACAGAAAAACCACCCCCGTGCAAAAAATAAAATCTGCGAAAAAACAAAGTGTTTCAGAATTTCAAGCATACTTTGGGCTCTCGAATGTATGAAACGAATTTTTCCAAAACCACCCCTATGTACAAACAAACCAACCCCTTAGTAAAAACTCAAACCTGGAAAATACAAAATAGAAAGTAGTGTAGGGCTTTTCTTGGGCTCTCGTAATTTTTTACTTGTTTTTAGCTACTCTGACAATACAAGCGAAAGAACAAAAACGAACTTTTCGTCATAAAAATCAGACAATTAATTTAATCATCCCAATTTTTTGATAATGTTACGTTGAAAACATATATACATGTAATGAAACTATCTTCACAAGCAGAAAATGCGTTAATATTCGAAAACTCGAACACGCCAAATTAGCCGCCGCGCCGCATTCGGCGCCGCTCCCTACTAAATTTAATGTCAATGCATTTAAGGGGCCTCTAAAGTTATATAATCTAAATTAGGGTTCTAGCGCCCCTTGTACAAAATTCAAAGATTTCAAAGTGTTCTAAATTTTTTTAATACAAATTTTTCCTCGTCAGATAAGCATGCCCCTTCATGTATCTTATCTTTCGTAAAAATTACAGATTGATACATTCATTAATCATTATATGAAAATTTTACGTTCCTCAAACTTATTATTAAAATAATGGATGTATCAATCTGCAATGTTAGGAAATGATAAAAGATAACTTTGATTTGTCAGAAAGACTGCTAGAACCCTCATTCTGATTAAATGCCATCGGAGATCAATATGTGCCCTCAAGGTGTAATAATAAAAAAAATTCTTCACATAGTTCGCCATCCCTAAAAATAACTATAAGGAATGAATGTTACATAAAGACATGAAGTAGCCCCTTTACGAAAAAAAATTGGAGTCCAACCTCGTCACGTAAGAAACCTCACGTCGATTTCGAAGCGTGATGAGCATTCCGATACCATTATGAAGGTTTCTAGAACATCCTCGAAACATTCTCAGTCCGAAGGAAAGTGATTTCACTAAGGTTATCAGTTACCATTAAACCTCCATC
Source organism: Andricus grossulariae (assembly GCA_011634705.1). NCBI lineage: Eukaryota > Metazoa > Arthropoda > Insecta > Hymenoptera > Cynipidae > Andricus > Andricus grossulariae. The sequence continues at coordinate 29,881,256 of JAABKJ010007545.1, read as the reverse complement.
GGGTATTATCGACCTGTTCACTTATCGTCTCTTTTAGTTAGTAGCACAAGTGAATCTTATTATTTTTGGAAAATGCCTACAATCCCTTTAGTAATAAAATAGAATCTAAATGTTTGATACTTATATTAGTTTTTGATTATTATTAATTTTTTTCAGTCATTTCACTAGTACCATTTATTTCCTCGTGAATTCTGCATCGACTCAACATCCCTAATATATTGTGAGGCTTATCAGTAAAAGTTTCCCTCACTGTAAGAAAAAGAAGGTGCTATCCTAAAAACTCTTCAGAACCAAAGTTTTCTGAAATGATAAGTTTCCTCCTTCTCGATCATACGCGGTTTTCTCAGAAAAGTGGAGTACATCTACACGACTAAATTGAAGGATCCTCAAGTTTTCAACAGTTCTCTCATTTCACCCAAGATGGAAAAACTCGACGCGCTTTCTAGCCACAAAGAATCTCACAGACGTCGAAATTCATATAGTGCCGCGATGGAAGGCGACAATGCTATTCAGGAATCCGTGGAAATACCTCAACTCAAGAGCATCGTCGCACGCTGGTACAATAAAAAAAAAAAACTTGGGAGAACCGCCAGTATCGAATCCGGAACTTTCTCCGAAACTTCCACGAATTCCAGAACCATTCACGTAGACCGAACCAGAACTCCATCTTGGGACATCATGAGGTCGACCTCAACTTCTGAAATCGAACTTCCAGAAGTCTTTCTAAGTTTTCCCGACATTACGACAAAATTACTCCGATCACACTACATCCTTAATAAAATAGTGTGGAATCATCAGTGTAATTGTCGAAAAGAATCTGTGATTTCCAATAGAGAATCAGTCTCTAGCTTTTCTATCAAAAGACGAGATTCTGCTTTTTCAGTGTCTACGTGTCAAAGCTTGATTGCTCCCTCTTCTGGTATAAATTCGACATCCAGTTTAAATCGGTGTGCGGAAAATAGAATAAATAATGACGTAATTTACGAAGATGCAGAAGATTATCAAGATAGACCGAGAAGGAGACACTCTGATCAAACTCAACCAAAAATAAATCTGGTAAAAAATAAATCTAGTGTTAGACGTTTTTCTGATCAAAGTCTATTAAGGAATTTACAGATTGAAAAACCACCTGTTGTGAGATTAAAAGATGAAAAATGCACCCGTGAGAAACTAGAAATATCTGGATCAATGAGAAATGAGTTTGCAAATCTAAAGAAGGATTCGAGAATTAAAATAAATAATGAAAGAAAATATTCAGAAGTTAGTATTGGTAGTTTAAGAAGAGATAGTACAAATTCTATAACACCGAAAATGATGAGAAGGTTTTCTGAACAGCTGATTTTAGAGGCAGGTTTGTGTAATGAGCCTGAATTCGACGAGCTCGTTGAAGATCCCGAGGCGGAGGATTCCTTGACCCCTCTGAATGCAAGGAAAAAGGTTACCCTCAAGAGACACTACTACCCCGAAGGCGAATGGGGATTTATTGTTATGATCGTCGCTATGTGCGTTCAAATCATTTCCCATGGGCTACAAACTAGTTGGGGTGTTCTTATGACACCAGCGGTACTCCAGTATGAAAAATCTGAGGGCGAAACAGGTAGGCAACTTTTAGATCTCCTGTTTAATAATTTATGAAAAGAGAAGAATGTATAACCCTTTGAGACCACAAGGAAAAATGAGATTCTTTCTTTTTATTTTTTTAACGATTTTGCGAAAAGAGATAATCGAGCAAACACCGCCGGGTTAATACGCCGATAGTAGAATTGCTCATGATTGGTAATTATTATGTGTTCAGGAAAATGATTTTTAATTGTAAAATTAAAGTCTCTGTGATTTTAAATATGGTATTAAAACTGCCCCAGAAATTTTTCATGAGATTAACGAAGTCCTCCATCGTAACTTTATCCTATACTGTTAACTGAATAAGTGATCAAACTTTATATACAGATATGGTCTCTTTAATCAATGTAAATTACATATCTAAAATTGGTTCAAGATATTAGTGTCGTATCTTGCATAGTTTTTTTAAGCGTCCGAAGAGACGGACATTTCTCAATTTAGTAGCGGAAAAATTGAACATAGTGCATAGTTTTTTTTAAGCGTCCGAAGAGACGGACATTTCTGAATTTAGTAGAGGAAAAATTGAACCATTTCAATTTCGTTAGGTACAAACAAATTTTGGTATAGGATTGATCTAGGAAAACATCTAGGAAATTATATGGGAGTGATCTCTCAGATGGTATAGTAAAAGTATGGCATATGAGACGATCCCATACTTCATGTTTATTTGAATGAAGTATAGTGGATGTATATCTTAAATATAGATAACGTATAACATTGTATGATTGCAGTATAGGGAAAGCATTTTTAAAGTAATCTGAGAAGTATAGCCTCAGTATAATTGATGTATAGATAAAGTATAGCTGATGTTCAGTCAAAGTATGGCTGAAGTATATCTCTAAGTATGGCTGAAGTATGTATATTATGTATAAAGTATAGGGAAAGTATGGCTGTAGTAGGTATAGCCGTATTATTAGTAATGAGAGATAATCGGTTATCTGAAATACATGAAAATAGAGATCCAGAATCATGCTTTTCACAATGTGAAAGAAAGTTGTTTGTGAATTTTTTAGATATACTTTATCTATACTATTTCAATATACTTGAAGTATGGGATCGTCTCATTTACCATACATTTTTTATACTTTGGAAAGTCAATGATTGATCACTCCCATACTTATGATTTTTACTCGGGATTACAAGGTCGAATATTTTCGGACAGACCTCGTATGTGTGGTGGCGTATAGGATCCTATATACGGAATTCTGTATAAGATCCTACATAGAAATCAATATAGGGACCTAAATATGTATTTTCAGTAGGGATGAGATGAAAGGGGAACAGGTTGTTATTATTCGCCATTATATTTTATTTGAATTGAAATAATAGATTTAAAAAGGTTACGCAATCCTTTCTGTAGGCGCATACTGCCTACTTTGACTCATTTTTGCAAATACTCAAAGTTGATAGGTTTTTTCGTATACATTCATATCGATTTATGAAGCTTCGTAACTTGTTAAGAGAATTTTTCTTGTTCCATTGGTCCTTATAAACATGAAGTAAATATATCGCCCAGGTGGTGACTAAATTTACGGGCGAGGGTGTAGTTGTTGTTCTGAAATTCAAGAATACGTACTTTAAATTGTGTAGAGTATCTTTTATTTCACTCAAATAATATTTCTCATTAAATTTTCTGTGTATTTTCATTTCAATCAAAATGTTTTGCTTACTTTTGCATATTGCGGATAAGTTTACTGAGTCCATACTTCCACTCTGTATCGCTTTGAATTTGAATACAGTGCTATGAATCGCTCATCATGGCAATCAGTAAATTCATTAAAATGATTACAGTCACCAGCATATAAGCAGACAAGGATACCTTGTGAAAATAAAATTAATTGTAACATTAAAAAGTTAAGGGTAATTGGTATTTATTTCATGAGATCACGACTTACCAAGAAATCAATGTCTTTTTTTCGACTATTTATTTTTAAAGTAAAAAAAATAGTGCGCTGAACTTTTGGAAAATGTTCACAAATATATCAATCGACGGCTTTCTGGCTCGTTGGAGTTTGAATTTTGTATAAAACGTACAAGTTTATTAATTTTCAATTAATAATATAAAAATTATCTAAAGCCCATACAAAGAAACACCACCTTATTTAAAAACTAATATAGTTTAACTTTTTATCCAAAATACAAATTCCAACATTCCAGACAGCGGTCGGATAATATATTTCCTTTTATTTCCCAATATTTTAATGCGCTACTTATTTATTTTAAAAATAAGAAGGCCAAAGAAAATAAATTGCATAGTCTGTCAGTCCTGACGTGATAGGATACCACTTGCTATTAAACAGTTCTTCGTAGCCTGTTCACAAACACTTGAGCAATTAGCGATACTTCTTTCAATGTTTACATCGAATAATTGAATATTGTAAATTAAGGCGACTTGACATAATTAATCTGAGAGACTAGATCAAATATTATTTTACCTTAAAAAAATACAATATCCACTCGGGCTGATTTTGTTGTTGGAAAGCCATATCAGCAGTATCCTTTTGACCAAAAATAGAGAAGAAAAATTTCTCGACAATATCGAGGGGACCCACTAATACTGAAAATATTACGTAGACTTAGTACCCCTAAAAATTAATGAATTACGTAACTTCAATGGACCTAATAAAGTAAAAATTATATGAAGTATAGCTCATGATGCTAATCATGCGATGATCAAGTGAATAAGAATAAAAAATGGAATAAAACTCCGTGATTTTCATGTAATAAGGTACAACGTAAAACCCATTTATTTTATGAACAAAGTCCGATATTAAGGAATAATTTTAACTGAAGTTAGCATTGACAGGACATGGTAAATTGTATTCTTGTTCAATTGTTTGATAATGTTATGTGTTTAATGAAATATTAGCATATAAAATATGTTGAAAGTACTTATTAATTAATTAATAGAATTATAGGGCGTGCAAAATTTATTTAGCCAAAGTTAAGTTAAAAAAGAGCTGGCCAGAAACATAAAACTTTTTAAGCAAAGTCAAGCTACGAGCCGGTTCAAGAGTCTAAAATATGGTTATTGAAGTTGGTACTAGGGGGCTGGAGGCTTATTGTGTTACTAAATAAGAATTTTAGGCCAAGCTTAACAAATGATAGGAGTAGCGGATCTAATACAGTGCCTTAGATTTTTTTAAATCCAATATGAGTTTTCAGTATTTATGAAAAAAATTAAACATAATTTTTCTAAAGACAAGATTTTATTAAAATATACTAAACAGAAACAATATAATTTACTGTAAAAAAGAGAATGCAATAATATTAATATAATGATAATAATAATAAGGTGACTAAAAATAAAAGCATGGGGTTTGAATATTGAATATTTCATTTGTATGAGAAACAAATTTGAATATTTATGCCACACACTGTTATCTGTAGTCACCTTATTATTATTATATTATTATTGCAACCCCACTTTTAAGCCAGAATTGTATTGTTTCTTTTCAGTATATTTTACTAATAGCTTGTTTATTTAAAAATTATTTTTAATTTTTTGGTTGAACATTTTTTAGCACTTCCGTTCTCTTTCAGCAGTACTTTTTTGGGATATAAATCCCATCAGGAGGGAGGGGGATGTCAGCTCTAAAGTACTTATTGATGCAAAGTTAGAAGTCAATTAGATATGTATAAGTGTGTTAAATCAGACTATGACCGTTAGTGGGTTTATGAAAATTCAAATGCAACATTTGACTTAAAACACACACACACAAGTGAAATAGAAGCTTGTGGGAAGGGGGAGTGGTGGCCGCTCAAATTTGATAGAATTCTGTATTGTTATCCGGGATATCGAGCGACCTTTCCGAGTATGCAGCCTTATCCTTGCATGCGGGGCTTTACAAGGTCGGAGGAACCCTTTCCCTAGCTGCTCGTGGGAACAAAAATGACACCACCAAACCACCAAAAAGTTGTAGAAAGCGCACAGCAGGTTCCTCCTAAGCCGCAAGATCTGACTGAAATTGATGCCTCCCTTCGTGAGGATATCTTGGAGGAGTTCGATCTCTGGACCATCAATTGTTCAGTTTAGAATGCTGCGGGAGCTTTGGCTGATTCAAATCGAAGGCTCAAATCGGCGATGGATCCAAAGACCAAAATACGCTTGCATCAACTGAACAAGAAGATTGGATGGGGAAGACAGAATGCGTCCCGTATTTAGTTCTTGATCTGACGTAAGGGGGAAAATACAGAAGAGGAAGAGATGGGTCAGGGAGAATCAAGAGTTTCTTGCTGATCCAACGCGCCTCTTCAGAGATTTTCCTGTTTCTGTCAAAAATCCGCTCTAGCCCAACTAGGTAGAGACTTTTTGGAGAGACGTATACAAGATCCCGAAAACACTGGAGTTGAAAGAAGATACTGATAATATAATCCGCTTCAGGGAGTTTCGCGATAACCTCATAAAATCTGAGGATGAATGTCCATTTATCACTGCCGAAGAGGTGAAAAAAGAACTTAGGGGCACGAAGAACTTTTCATCTGCAAGACCAGATACAGATACTGCAAGGCCAATACCTTGTTTGAACACGATGTACAAGGTCTTTACAGCTGTTCTGAAAAACAGGATTGTTCGAAGAATTGAGCCTGTGTGAATAGAGATGTACGAACAACGTGGCTCGAAAAAAGGTGTAGCATGCTGCCGAGGGAACCTGCAAATTGACAGATGCGTCTGCGAAGACGCAGCAGCCTATCAGCGCGTCCTGTCAATGGCCTGGATTGACTACCGGAAAGCTTTCGATTTAACCTCTCATAGATTCATCATCTGTTTGTTGGAAAGCTTTAAGGTTCATCCACACATAGTGATATGCATGAAGAGATTATTGCTCCTTTGGAAAACTAGATTTACTATCTCATCTGGAAATTATCGTGTGACAACGAACAACGTCACCTTCCAGAGGGGCGTCTTTCAGGGCGATACCATGAGCCCTTTGCCGTTTTGCATCACACTTCTGCCTCTATCTCTCGCACTACGAAATTCTTGTGGATACCTCTGTGGTGACACTAACTATCCCGAGCATAAGGTCACTCATATATTTTATATGTAAATACAAACTTCAAACTGCTATAAATATCGTCAAGAAGACTAACATGCTTGCCGTCCCGGTTCTACTCTACTCGTTTGGGGTGGTTCAATGGATGAAGAACGAACTTAAGACCCTTGATCTCACCACTCGTAAGACCATGCATATTCATAAAAGCTTGCATATCAATTCGTCAGTTCCGCGATTATACATTTCACGTCCTCAAGGCGGACGTGGACTTCTGAATCTCCAATTTCTTCATAACCGAATTGTTCTAAGTACAGCTTACATAATTGCAAATGGAAAAGATCCTCTCCTAAAAATGGTCAGGAATCACGAGATAATTGGCAAAGTAGCGTTCATTTACAAAGCCGCGGAGCTTGCGGCGGAGACCCTTGGCCTGAATTTTAACATCAGAAGTGGGAAAAGTGCATTACTCCATCTAGATGCTTCACTTCCGAAAGCCGAAGTGAAGAAAGCAGAATTTAAACAATTCCATCAAGAGCTATTCGACAAGAAAATGTACGGAAATTTTCAAAGGAATGTAGAAAAACAGTCCTTGTCGAAGTAGCCAACTTTTGCTTTTCTGAGATCATCAGGGCTTAATTCAGGTACAGAAGGTTTCATTTGCGCATGCCAGGACGGGTTCATTTCCACCCTACTATACTATGACCGCATTTTATGTCAAGAAGTTCCCAGCGATAGGTGCAGAGCGCGTGATGCACACGCAGAGTACCTAGAACTCATACTATCTGGGTGTCCCACTATGCGGGAACAACGTATATCTACAGACATAATTCGGCCCTAAGATTGCTTTATTGCCATCCATGTCGCTCTTACCATGTTGGCCGCGACCCTGCCCTACCGAACGCTCACAGGGATAGCAGTCTCCGTTGCTCACTCGAGGCCTGACATTGTTCTCCATGACTTCGAGAAACGAACCATATTCGTAATCGAATTCTCGGCTCCGGCTGACTACATCATCACTGCCAAGGAGAGAGAAAAGGAGAAGAATTATCAAGACCTTAATAGGGAATTGCAACGGCTGTACCCAAAATATTCGGTTAAAGTAATTGTCCTTGTGATCGGTGCTCTCGGAGGTGCGAAACTATCACTGGTTCGGAACCTTGAAATCATTCCCGCTTGCCAGAAATATGTCAAAGCACTTGCAAGATCGATGCAGAATGCTGTCATCCTTGGGTCGCTTCGTATTCTCAAGAGACACGAGGGTTTCGCCGGCCTGTCGTCGTAATTTCATCATGCCACCCCTCTCACTGTCGTGAGACTTGGCTATAAGTGTGATTTACCGCGGTTCTACTGGGAGCCGATGTCATTTTTAGATGGCAGTTGCTCCCAGTGGAACTCTGCCGTGGTTGTTCAACCTTTTTTTTTAATTATATATACATATATACTGGGTGTTTTTGTAAATGAAGACATCGAAATGTGTCAAAAAATACGCATCCTATGAACAAATATCCGTAATCAAAACTTTTTATTTTCGAGGGGGAAAAGCGACTTTGGACCCCTCCCCCCATGGGGCAGGGGTGGGTAACTTTGTAATTTTGAATGGGAACCCCAATTTTTTATTACAGATTCAGATTCTCCTTTATGAAATACGTTAGTTTCATTCGAATTTTTTTTTCGATTCGTGACCCCCCCCTGCCTCCTGGGGGGGGGGTTGGCGTGGGGTAAATTTGTTTTAAGTCGCTTTTCTTTCTCGAAAATGAAAAGTTCTTGTTATGGATATGTTTTTCATAGGATGCGTATTTTTTTTAAACATTTCGATGTCTCATGTTAAAAAAATAACACACACAGTATATATAAAGAGACACACACACACCATTTATAATAAAATTGTTTGGTTGTTGTTTCCATTCTATAGATATGTAATGGTGGTTCATAAAAATCTTGTTTTATTTTTTGTCTGCCGTATCAGGCCAATTTTTTTCTCTGGATGAAAAAATACTCTCCTAATTTTAATTAGGAGATTAATTAATTAATCAATTAGAAGAAATAAAAATAACTTTTAGAGGTTGCGAACATTAAATGTATGCAAGATATGAGATTTTCGTAGTTTTCGATTTTTCTTTAATATACATGTTAGTTTCAGAGAAGTATTTTATGAATAGAAATTTTCACTGATACAAAGGAAAAGACTCTTATTTTGTGTCGGATTGAAAAAAAATCGGCTTCGGTAAAAGTCATAAACAGTACAATTCTTCATAAACAGACAGTTATAAGAGCATAATTGTACCTGTAAAAATTTTTGTAAGGATTTAAAAAATGGTTAAACCTTCCCCATACGAATGAATAAAATTATATAATATATGAGATGAAAAATTTATAACCTGGGCATCAGAGGAAATATTTTAAAGAAATTTATTTAACAACCCTGGTGGAAAAATTTTTACAAAGGAATACAACAACCTAAAAGCATTTCTACAGACATCTACAAATGAATACAATAAATTACAGGAAAGTACAACTTTTTTCTATTATTGGAACAAATTTTGTATATTTTTTTTTATATTTTATTGTATATTGTTGTATTTTATTGCAGTTTTAAATTCCTAGAATAATGTACAAAAAAAGTACAACTACAGGAGTTTACAACTACAAGAATCTACAGGAAGTTATAGGTTTTGCAGTCAAAAAATGGTTCTTTTTCGACTTAGGATGACAAGTATTTAGAATATTGCAATAAGATAATCCTTCATATGAAAACTCGTAACCTCCATTGTAGTTTCATGGAGGAAGATTTCGTGACATTCACCAGTAAGTCATAGGGTGACCTCTATATTATAAAATTAAAATCAACAGAAGTAAAAAAGTAGATTTTTCATTTTATCGATCATCGATAATTATTTCGATCCATGTATTTTTACTATTTCTTTCAATGTAACTTGTTTTTAAAGATATTATATCTTTTGTTGTTATGACTGACTTTCTCAATATACGGCGTAAAATAAAATAGATTTCAGTAATTTTTCTATATTTATAATCCAGTCTCATATGTTCTTCTTTATCATGAAATGCGCGTTATATTTCGGCCGATATTATTGTATGTACTATATTTTACTAGATTAGATTAGATGAATGACAAAATAGTCTCAGTTCGTGGGGCCACCGCAGTGATATATTATAAAGTACATTTGATATATTTTTTGTGTCTGTTTAACTCTCTTGATACTCAAATTTCAAAAATATAAAGTAAAAATTGACTGAATTTTTAAATCCAAGTTACAATTCCATGCTTCTTATTTTGTGAACTGGTTGATTAACTATTTTTTAAAAGTGTTTTGACGTTATAAAAAGAATATATATGAATTTAATTTTTTAAATGATATACACATATATTTTAATTTTTTTAAAATTAGTTTTAAAGGTTATTATTAAATTAAATGTATCGAAATGCAATTTCAAAAAAAAACATATATATATATATATATATATATATATATAATGTGAATCAAAAAAAGATTAATTTTTTTCTTTAATTAAGTAATATAAATTGATAATTTACTTGAAGGTTATATCATTGAAAATTGGATATAATTTGTATAATAAAAGTTTATTTCTAAAGCAAATACTTCCATTACGATTCTGTAATTTCGGTCTATGTTTGTGATGTTGTGAAATGATTATCTGAATTTAATTTTCAAAATTATATGTAAATATGTTTTAACTTTTTTTGAAATTAGTATAAAAGGTTACTAATACATCAAAATGTTTCAAATGAAAGCAGAGATGAAAAAAAAATTGAAATTTTGAATAAAAATGACAGAATAATGCTTAAAAGAGTATCTGAATTCAATTTTTTAAAATTATATCTAAATATTATGTTTAAATTTTTTTGAAAATTAGTATAAATAGTTGTTGACAATTCTAATTTGCAGAAATGCAATTCCAAGTTAAAAAAAAATAGAAAGTAGAAATTATTTCAATGTTTTAATGAAAATAATTGTTTCATGCTTCTTATGTTCTGAACTGATTAATTGAATATTAAATGATTGATTTTTGTCGCAATACTAAATTAAGTAAAGATTTTATTTTAATTTTTTTCTATTTAATAACATATATTGATAATTTATTTTAAGGTTATGTAATTGAATATTGACTATAATTCATATTATAAAAGTTTATTTATATTTAACATATTTCTATTACAATAATTTAAGTTTTTAAAATGTTTATGCTGTTTTGAAATGAGTATCTGAATTCTATTTTCAAAATTAGATGTAAATGTTTAAATTTTTTAGAAAATCTTCAAGTGACCGTTCGATTTTAATTAAAATTTGTGAAAACATAATGCTTCATAAGATATATTTTGGCCCCCAAGGATTTAAAAAAACTTAGATTTTGGGAGTTACGCCATAACAAATTTTTGGTTGGCTTATTTTTTTTCTTTAATTCTTGATATTTCCGGTACCGATGTTTGAATTTTGTTGAAATTTAGAGATATCAGAAATGAAATTATACATTTTTAAGCTATAAAAATTTACGTAAAAAATTGTGCAATTTTTTCCGAAAAAAAGTCCAAACAAATTATTGATTTAATTTTTCGCGAAATTCTCTCTTTTTAATTTTTGTTAAATGAGCATATATATGAAATCACCTTTCATCAACAAAAAAAATCGATGGAGACTCTTCTGGTTACAGAGATATCGTCATTTTGTTTTATCTTCTTGGAAAATTTTTGTCCATGCTTAACGTGACTTGGGACGTGACTTTTTGACTTGTAATGATAATTATTATAAACAAGTTCTATTAACAAACACTGAATATTATAGATTGCTCATTTGTAAAGCATTAGTATTACTTACTTTTATCGATAAAGTGATACTTGATCAAAAAAATATGTCTCCCGATATTATTTGTTAATTTTAGAAACAAATTATGTAGATAAATTTTTCAGTGTGGACATTGAAGTAAAAAAATGTTATCTTCTAATTATCCATAAATTATATTGCCATTAAATTTCATTGTTAAAAATATATTATTTAATATTATTTATTACATTTAGAAACAAATTATATAAACAAATGATCACGATAGACATGGTCAGGCATTGAAATCATGTCACTGCTAAAGCTGGCTGACATTTGTTTGAACAATTTGTTTATGATATTGAAAAATAATACAAAATGATAAAATGTTCTTACTAAATCCTTATAAATCTCCCTGACAACATAAATTAAGGAAAATTAAGAGATAACATTTTTTTTTTTACTTCAAATGTTCGTAATGGGAATGTTTTAAAATAATTTGTTTCCGAAATTGACAAATAATATCGGGAGACATATTTTTTTGATCAAGTATCACTTTATCAATAAAAGACATTATTATTTATGCCGAAATATCCTTTACAAATGAGAAATATATAATATTCGATGTTTGTTAACAGAACTTTTTCATAAAAATCCTCATTACAAATCAAAAATTTTTTCATTCCAAGCAACCCGTATGTATCAAACCCAAGCCACGCTGAGCATGGAAAAAATTTATTCAAGAAGATAACAAAAAATTTGCAGCTTCTATCGTTTGTGAGTGGCCGCACTGGCAGCACAGTACAGCGAGTGGTCTCAATAAAATGACGATATCGCTGGAACCAAAAGAATCTCCATGAATTTTTTTTTTATTAAATGAGAGGAGATTTGATAAGGAATCTTTATACCCTAATAAAAAAAATCGTTTGGGCACATAATAATAAAATATTACCTATGTAGCACTACACCAAGTTTCATGAAAATTGAAGGACAACTTGCAGATTCTGATATTCCTGATGTGCACTGGCCCTAATTAATAAATCAAATTTTCAGAAATTAAAGTTGAAACAAATATGTATATAAAGTAAAAAATATTTGAATGTTTCAATGAAAACAATAGTTTCATGTTTTTTATGTTGTGAAATTATTGATTAATTATTAGCTGGTTAATTTTTCGCACAATATTAAATTATATAAAGATTTAATTATAATTGTTTCCAATTAAGTACATAAATTGATTATTTACTCAAAGGTTATATAATTAAATATTGGCTATAATTTGTATAATGAAAGTTTATTTATATTTAAAATTCCTCGATTCCAATTATGTAATATTAATCAATGATTGTGATGTTGTGAAATGAGTATCTGAATTCCGATTTCAAAATTATACGTAAATATGTTTTAAATTTTTCTGAAATTAGTTTAAAATGTTATTAATAATTCAAATTTTCATTTAAATACAAAGCAAAAGTTATTTAAATGTTTAAATGAAAATAATTTTTCATTGATTTTTATATTTTGAAATGATTAATTAATTACTGATTCTTTATTTTTCGCAGTATTAAAATACATAGATATTAAATTTTTCTTGTTGAGTTACATGAATTGTTTATTTACATTAAGGTTATATAATTTAATATTTGGTATAATCTGTATAATCAAAGCTTATTTATGTTTAATACATATCTCTGTATTGCAATTATATAATTATTAAAAAAATTTCTGACCAATTATCGATTATTATATTAAAACTTTCTGCATGCTTCAGAGAAGGAAATGGAAAAAATGGAAGATTCTCTAAATTAAAGTTGAAAATTTCAACGAAAATCGGACGGTTAAACAGTGACTGCATTATTTCGTCTGTTGTTTTCCGCACGTTATTAACAAAAGGTGTGAATTCGATCCATGCTTCTACATTTTTCATTATAATTGGAGAACAGGTGAATATTTAATTATGTTCTTGGTCTCATTTCAAAGAGGAGATTCCAAGCTTATTTTATCGAAGTTTCAATTTTTTAATTTCTGTTCCCTGAAACATGGACAAATGGGACTTAATCTATCGCTGAGATAACGATGAAAAAAGAGAGGCATGTGTATGAATTCAATTTTCAAAATTATATGTAGATTATGTTTTAATTATTCAGCGATGTATCTTCGTACGCTGTTGTTTTTTTTTAAATTACTTAAACGTTTAAATTCAAGTGATTGCTTCATGATTTTTATTTCGTTAACTAAGTATCGGATCGGAATATAATTTTGAAAATTATAGTTATTAATGTTTTAATGATTTAGCGATGTAGTATTTTGATGCTGTGATTCACAAAAATGGCCGTGAATGTATCCGCAAATGTCATTGTACAAAAATTAAGTTTTTTCACAATATTGAATTACATAAACTAAAAGTGCAGCTATAATATATTTTAAAGATTTATCAATATACGATGCGTTATTTATAAATATGGTAATAACGTGTAGTTTGGATTTGAGGTATCATAATTTATTTTGTGGACATTTTCATGTCTACATTAGCACCACCACGGCGCTTTCATTCATGATATATTCCGTGAATTTTCTTAGATCTCCATTTAATAAAAACTGGATAATTAATTTTCAAAGACACATTATTGGTATTTAAATTTATAATTATATTAATTATTACTGATATTTGTTTCCGGATTTATTAGGTTGGTTAAGTCGTGCACTTGAAATCTTCCAATGATGTATCGCCTTTTACTGTTAATAATAGTAATCGTAAGTGAAATAATTCTACGTTACATAATGAACATAATGAAGCGTCTGTGTTTAAACTAAAGAGGAATGGTAGAATATTAAAAGACAATAATGAATAATCATTTTTAACGCTCCTTTCGGTCGGTCCTCAACCAAAAGAGATTAATTTTCCACCAAACAGTTGTAGTTTTAACAACCAAATTAATGTTCTACCAAAATAGACGAGTTTTAAACAAAATATATCAATTTTCAACCGTATAGGTTAATCTGCTGCCAATTTATGGAATTTTCTAGCCGAAAATACGAACTTTCTACAAAAAAAATGATTTTTTTAAAAAGATTTATCGCTTAAGCGAAGCAAAATCATTTTTAACCAGACATTGCATGTTTGAGCAAAAAAGGTAAAATTTCTACAGCAAGAAATTAATTTTTAAACGAAAAAGAAGAAGCAAATGAAAATTCAAAACAGTTTAATTTTCACAATATTTCACAATATTTTTTGCAAGTTTAAAATTCCGTAATTTTAAACTGTGAAAATGACAGTGATTTTTTGACAGAAATCACACTTTTTAGTCGAAAAATCTATCCAACACTTTAAAAGTCACTTGATACTACATGTTATGATACTTATTCATAAAATATTTATCATCTTTAAAATTTTTATAATTTCAATTTAAAATTATATTTTTTAATGCGCAATTGAGAAACAGTGTAATCTTGGAGTCTTTGAAACTGGTGTTTTTTTTGCTTCAAATTCAAATATTAAAAATTTGACGCCAATTTCGCTGTTAAACCTTTGAAAATTTCTTAATAAAGCCTTGATAGTCAGTTTTAAATATGAGAATTTCATATGTAAATATAAAGCTAATTCAAAATGAAAAGCTTAAAATTGTGAAATTCGAACACTGGAATCATATTGTAGCAATCTCGTTTTATATTAATTTTTTTGTTTTTATTTTCAGTGTAAAATCTTAAAATGGCTCGATTATTATTTGAAGATTTAAAAAAAATAACAAATAAATCATTACAAGTTGAAACATATTTGATTGGAAAATTTCGAGAAATGAACAATAATTTTGAAGGAAATGTTAAAAATTTAACGATTTCAAATTATAAAATTAAAAATTGTGTTGTATAAAATAAAAATAGATCAAAATTAAACTCTCTGAAATTGATACATCAGTAATTGAAAAATTTCTTTAATTTTGAATTGTTACAATTTTAGAGTTCTTAATTTTCATGTTGAACGCTAAATGTTCCATTTTTCTCTTTCATAAGATTCAATTTTGCAATTGAAATTGCATTAGTGGAATTTGGAAAAGTATAATTGACAATTTAAAAATTATTAATTGTGAAACGATTTAAATTTACTTAAAATAATTGAGATTACAAAGCTAGTATATAATAAAACAGTATATGAAAAACCTGCGGATTTCGCAAAGAGAAATCACGAGTTTTTACAAGAAGAACCGTGAGAAAAGTGGGAGACGAAAATTACAAAAATAGCGACCACACTGAAAACGTTTTTGATCAAAAATTTGAATTTTCAGCCCTTCTAATTTTTAATTTTCTAATCTTGAAAACTGCATTTCAACATTTTTTACATTTGAAATGTACGCTTAAAAATGAGTCCGTGTTGTATAGTTGTTTTTTTAGATCGATTTCGTTGAGATAAGGAAATACTGATTAATAAGCGATCTAGTGTAAGAGATTCGAGAAAACTGGAATTCTCTCCATCTTTCCTATGGAAAGTAGCAAGTGATTTTAATTGATTAAATAATTAAAAACTGTCTTTTACAAAAAATATATCTCTGAACATTCATGAACTACCTCATTAATTCCACAAAATAATAACATTTTACGATGGACAGGGGAAAAAGTTTTAAAACAAGTGAAAATTGTTTAAATAATAGCTAAATATCCTTAAAAAATATTACTATTAAAATTCGTTAGTTGTATCATTAGGGTAAGAAAATACTAACTTTTTAAGATTTCGTGGAAAAAAATGATAAAAACAGAAATTGTTTAAACAATTGCAAAATATGTGAAATAAAAATTAGAATTTCTTACGTTGATCAACTATATCAATTATCCCAAAAATAGTATTTTTCACGATTTACTGAAAACAAAATTGTTTAAAGAAATATTACATTTAAACAATTTAAAACGAGTTAAAAATACTTGGAAACTTGTCACGCATCGAATAAAAATAATTAATGTTGAAAAAAATGTCAAAAAAATACCGTCTTTAGCATGAATTTGACATAAAATTGCTATTTTTTGGGACATTTTCCGGGCACAATGCAAGGGGGTTAGGAGTGTCAACATTAAGAGTTATTGGATGAAAATTATTTCTGAAATATTCCTTATGGAATGATTAAACTTTAATTTAAAAAAACAGGGTATATGGAAGGTGTACTGCAAGTTCTTTTACATCCGGGAAGTACTTAATACAAATTTTGAATCGAAAAATAAAAAAAATTTCCAATTCTTAACGACTCTTCCAGACTTTATTAATGAGGTTAATATTTATAACACTACGTTTCGATAGCGGAGCGCTATCCTCATCAGGCAATCATCTACAAATGGTTACATATTATCGTTAAAAACAACAACGTATATGAATTATATAAAAGTATGAAGTGATCAAAATAACTCAAAAAAATATTTACTCTAAATTTTTTTTGTTTTAATTTCTGACAAAAGATCTTTCTCCTTCGCTCCGGTGGGAATCGAACCTTACGTCTTCCGATTGCCGGTCAGGTGCTTTAACCACTAAGCTACTAGACAGATCGAAGGCTTGTATTTACCTCCAACGCTTAAGTGTGTGTAACGAGTGTCAGTGTTGGACAACTCTGAGAGCAAGTCGCTTGTACTTTCGCTCAGACAATTTTTTTTTTCTTCAAACTTTAACTTACCAAAATTAAGTAGTTATAGTATTTAAAAAATTTTATTACTATAACCTTTACACAATGAAACCCAGTATAAAAATAAAAAGAATCATAATTAAAAATCTAAAGCACAGAAGGTTATTGAAATTCATTTAACCTCCAAATTAAGGTAACATTATATTTACAAATAAAAACTAGATATAAATTGAACCTTTATACACCTGTTTAGTCAACCGTTCATCTTTCATTCTTTCAAGATGTCCGAACCATCTTAACTGATTTCTTTCCCATATATCAACTAGTGTCTCCCCTGCACCACATTCTTTGAGGATTATCTCGTTTCGGACTTTGTCCATCAGTGTTTCCCCGCACATTATGCGCAGATGATTAATTATAATGTTTTTTCACTGAATTTTATAATAATATTTTAACGCTCTTTCAAAGAATTTGCTCACAATAAATCAAGGATTACACAGTATGGGAACATATGAACTCGTATCTAACACAAGGCTGCAGAAGGCTGGTGATCTTCTCAGCATAAAACATCAACCAATTGCGACTCTCTCGATTTCCTTGCCTTAACCCCCCCCCTCCAGTAAACAGTTTTGGTGGGACTGACGTTACAACAAGACTCCCCACCATACGACAAATAACCTCTTAACTTGGACATGATTTTCGACTCGCAAAACAAAATTCTCCTATAAAGGTGGTAGTTGGGTGTACAATTTAAACAATGAATAATATAAACAATAAAATAGCCTTAGAATGAACTGAAACTTTGATTGACGAAATGCATACACACGGTAACGTAAAAGTCGAGTTTCAAGCAATGAATGGAGACTGGGTGTTTGGAATGCTATAGGAGTGAATGATCTTAAGGTAAGAGAACTACGAGAAACTATGCATATAAGGAAACTAGATATTTTATGTGTACCTGAGACGAAGAAAAGGGTCGCGAATGTAGAAACATAGAAAATGGGGTCTTGAAAGGCGGTTTTGAAATCTGGTCAGGAGTAGGTAGTGAATCACATGGTAGTTAAGGGGTCGGTTTAATTATGAATGGAAAATCAAGACAGCATCTCAAAGATCATGATTTTGTTTCTCCCAGATTGTTGTGGGCTAGAATGAAGGTAGGAATCAGAAGATTATTCATCATAGCGTGCCACGCTTCAGTTGATAGCGACCCGAGGGAAGTCAAAAACGCCTTCTGGGACACTTTAAATTATACTATTAGTACTTGCGATCAAGGTAAAAGAATAATTTTGCTAGGAGATATGAACGAATGGGTCGGCGTCCAAGGTCAAGATACAGATACAAAAAGGGTACTAGGTAAATTCGGGAATCCAAAACAAAATTTTAACGGGTAAAAGTTGTTAGCTTATGCTTAGAAAAGGGCCTATTTATTACAAATACTTGGTTTCGACATAAAATGGTCCATTCGTACACCTGGTGTAGAGGAAATAACCGAAGTATAATTGACTTCTTTATTGCGGATGAAAGACTTAGAGAACTAGTTAAAGATACAAGAGTCATGAGGGGTTCTGAATGCAATACTGATTATTACCTTTTAGTCTCCAAAATAAACTTAGGGCGGTGATGGAGAAGAAAGAAAACCAAAACAAAAAACAAAAAAAACGCGAATCAAGATTGAAAATTTACAGAAACCGGAAGTGCGAATAGATTTTCAGAATAAGATAAACGAACGCATAATTTTTTCATGCAAGTTCTCGTGTTTCTATGGCTTCTTATGTCTCTTCGGATTAATGTCTCATTCACAGATTCTAACTATTCTTTCGGCGTTCTACCTCTGGGCATTCTGCCATTTGCTTTACCTTTATACACTTGTTTCGTCAGTCGTTTATATTTCATTCTTTTAACATGTCCGAACCATTTTAACTGATTTCTTTTCCATATGTCAACTAGTGTCTCTCCTGCACCACATTCTTGGAGTATTATCTCATTTCGGACTTTTTCCATAAGTGTTTTCCCGCATATTGTGCGCATACATCTCATGTCAATCGCGTTAATTTTACTCTTGTCGTTTTCTTGACAGGTCCATGTCTCGCTACCGTAGAGTACAGTCAGTAAAAATATAGAATTATGAATGGCCATTTTAGGTTTTTTTATATGTTTTTATTTCTGAGAATGGACCCTGCTCTAATTCTTTTTTTTAATAGTTTAACAGTAAATATGTGAAAATATTTTTAAATTATAATAAATATTCTAAACAAATAGATTTGAAAAATAGAAAAATGATAATTTTTGACACGAAAAATTTGTTTATCAATAAGTTGATGTTTGCAGCACGAAACAAATTATTTGTAAGCAATAAATATTAATAATTTGCAATTTTGCTAAACTTTTATAAACGAAGAATTAATTTTTTTTAATTATATGCATGAAAAATAAATTAAAAGTATCTTAAAATATATAAGCGGAAGTTCGCATTCTTGTACGGAAAAATGCTTATGCTTAAAATGTTTTTACAACCATTGTAATCCCAAAGTTTGCACCAAGTTTGTTTCCGACGACGGCGATGATAACGAATAGCGTTTTTAGGAATTCCAACATATTTTCTATAACATGTTTTTTTTACAATTTTAAATATTTAGGACCAAAGTCGACTTCCTGCCTTCTACTTAGCCTGCCAAATTTTCCAAACGATATCTCATTCATGCCGATATATTATTTCCTTTGGATATAAGTTGGGAAAAATGCATGTAATTCAGACGAAAAAGAATTCCGTCTCTTGTAAATGATAATCATGCTATCTGTTTTACCCACCGACCCTCGGAAGTAAAAAGTTGTCTGCTTGCTGCGATAGTGCTGCTCTGAGACAGCGGATACGTATGCCAGACACGCACTAACTAAACATATAAATTTGTTTATTTGTATGTAAAGTTTTTGCAATTTTGCTAATTTTGCTAAAGCATTAGTTTTTGCACTATTTGTGTACAATGTTTGTGACCAATTTTTTTGTTTGTCCCACTTTTATCAATATAAACCACGTAACTAGCCCATTGGCAAAATTGAACATTTCTTGCAGTGTTCTGCAGCACGGTCAGTATTTCTTCGAATCAGTAATAAAAAAAAAACATTTTTCACAATTCAAACTTGAAGCGCGATATCTTATTTCTTTTGGACGTGAGTGGACAAAGAAAAATTGAGGACTAGCTTGGTCACGTGACCCTCTCGTCACATGGCCTTAAAGTTAACAACAAAGGACTCCGAATAGACGACGAAAATATCCAACAAATCCTAGAATTTCCTGAACCTAAAAACATTAAACAATTCCAGCAACAGGGATGGCAAGTTCGTACAGAAAATTTATCCCACAGTTTCCCGAAATAATATAACCAATAAACAGATTACTAAAAAAGGTAAACAATGGGATTGGGGATTGGAACAGGACGAGGCCTTTCAAAAAATTAAAGATCTCCTAACTTAAGCACCAATTTTGACTTGCCCAGATTTTACTCAACCCTTCCAACTCGAAGCCGACGCGAGTAATAGGGAGTGAGGAGCCGTACTTATGCAGACAATTTACGGTGTAAATTACGTAATCGCTTACCCCAGTAAAAGCCTAAATGGCGCAGAATCTCGGTACTCGGCATCCGAAAGAGAATGCCTAGGGGTAGTTTGGGCCATATGAAAATTTAGGCCATACTTAGAAGGGTACAGCTTTAAAGTAATCACGGACCACTTAGCGTTGAAGCGGCTCCATAACCTAAAAAACTCCACCGGCCGATTAGCCAGATGGGCGAAGCAGTGATTCGCTACTCTGCTTTTACAGAACTGACCCACTCAAATCTACTCTATTACCAGACTCAAACCCCTGGAAATGAGTAGTACCTAAAAAGCGTAGGGCTCGAGTTTTACGGGAAAATCACGACGAAACCCAGCCAGGACATTTAGGCTCAGAGAAAATTCACGCGAACATTTCCGAACATTACTTCTGGCCAGGAGTATATTCGGACGTGATCAATTACGTAAAAAACTGCCAGATCTGTAAAAGAGTAAAGCCAAGTAATCAAAGTAAGATAGGATTAATGGGAAAAATGGTATTAGAAGAACCATGGACCATGGTATCAGTCGATATCATGGGCCCGTTACCAAGTTTGAAAAAGACAAGAAATCAATACATTTCAGTGTTTGTAGACCTATTCACAAAATGGGTCAAAATAATTCCAATTAAAAAACCTAACGGGATCACAATAGAGTCAGAATTCCACAAACGTGTCATTTCGCGTTGGGGAACACCGCGGATTCTCCACACCGATAACGGCACGGAATTTGTCAACAAAACTTTAAGAGATTTACCTGAAAAAATCGGTATCAGACATACCAACACACCAAAATATTACCCCCAAGCCAACCCAACCGAACGTTACAATAGGACAATTAAACAAATGATTGAAACCTCTCTAGATAACGATCATTCCACCGGGACGATCACATAGACGATTTGCAGTTCGCTATAAATACTAGCAAAAGCTCGTCGACGCAATTTACCCCTGCATTTTCAAATCTAAGTC
Source organism: Andricus grossulariae (assembly GCA_011634705.1). Taxonomy (NCBI): domain Eukaryota; kingdom Metazoa; phylum Arthropoda; class Insecta; order Hymenoptera; family Cynipidae; genus Andricus; species Andricus grossulariae. Next base: position 29,859,687 of record JAABKJ010007545.1, on the reverse strand, counting down.
GTGAATTAGAACCAATTCAGTCGCTGAGACAAAAATTTAAAAAACGACCGCTAATAACTATAACTTAAGGAGAAGACCCTTAGAATATAAAATAGGCGACAGGGTACTAAAGGCAGTAACAAAATTATCAAATAAAGCAGATAAAAAAGCAGGTAAACTTTACGATAAATTCGAAGGTCCTTTCATTATTAAAAAGAAAATCTCATCAACCATTTACGAATTAAAAAACCTAAAGGGAAAAAGTATCGGAGAATGGAATATAAATTATTTTACATTAGAATACGTAATTATAGATAATGCCACATAGGTGGAAGAAATGTAAACGAGTTTAAGTCAGAATATTCTGACTTAAACGAGGGCAAAAATGGAATTGGATCAATAGCATTAACGACACACATGAACTCGAAAAGAACTCGAAAAGAACTGTAAACAATACTCTGAAGAGAAACTACATCATAATAGAAAATACAAGAAGGAAAATATACCTTAGAAAGGAAGTACAAACAGTGGAACGCAGAATTGAAAATTTTATAACAGGAAACAAATTTACTCTGAGTTTTTGTTAGTAAACTAAATTACATAGTTTAAATGGGATTAACAATTATAATAATTAATAACTAAATAAAATAACAACAATTGATCTCAAACAACAACAGACTCAAAGGACAATCGACTCTAAAGTCAAATAAAAACAGGCTCAAGGCACAATCGACACCAAAAACAAAACCAAAAAAGACTCAAAGGACAATTGACTCTAAAAACAAAAATCTCGACAACAGTCGACTACACAGACGATTTTTTCGTTTCTCATAAAGCACAAAACTAGGGACAATTTTAAAAAACTACAATATCAATTTCGCGATAAATTAATACTTGAATTTATTCAGATACTATATAATATTTTAGACAACGAAAAATAATTTAAACTTAGCAAAAACTTTACAACTCCAGACTCAAATAGACAAATTTACTCATTATATAACCTTTGTCTTCTTTCTTGCTTGTGGCTTCTTAGATACAACGAGCCATGTAACACACAAAATACTCCAATAATAAAGATCCATCCTGTTTACTCGTCCAGTTATCCAAAAGAAATTAAACTTTATCCAGAACTGTACCAGACACATAAAACTCTTCAGAAGCCATAAAAGTCAGTCCTAATAATCGTGCAATGTTATAGTTCCAAGTAATTAGTTGGTCGTTTGTTCGTCTGAACTGGCATCAATCAGCCATGAAACACATATTATGGTCCCCATCACGTTCCAATTCAGTTCTCCTCGAGAGCCTCCGCCAACAGATGTCTCTACTCGCTCCAAACCCGCGCGGGATAAGGAAGGAGGGGAGGAGCACCACACAAGGCAAACCCCGCTACGCCCCGGAAGCAAGCCGTTCCAGTTTGTCAATAAGAGGGTTTCGGCTCCAGCTGAAGTTTCTTAAGATGAACTTGTTTGCAAGAAAGGATGTTCTCAATGAGAGGGGAACCTCCCCTGCCTCAGCAAGCAGAATAGAAATGGCTGTAGAGCACATGCAGCCCAAGGCAACACGGAGAGAGGTATACTGCACTCGATCCAGTCTCTCGAGCGATGTCCTGCTCGCACGAAAAAAGAGAGGAGCCCCCCACTCTAAGCACGCCCTGACAAGTCCCCTATGTACGGTAAGAATCAGGTAGGGTGAGACGCCCTATGTCACTTTGACGATGACCCTCAAGATGTTAATCGCCCTGGACCCCTTTGTCGCAATGCTCACGATGTGAGGCAGTCAATTCATGCGCCTATCAAGCAAGATTCCCAAGTATTTGAGAGTAGCCTGACAAGGAATAACTACCTCTCCGAAAGTCAAGGAAATCTCCAATGAGTCCTGAGCCTCCTGTATGCTATCCATGGTGACATGCAACAAAACGTCATCCGCGTACATGACAAACTCAACCCCATCCGGCAGGAAGTCTGGCAAGAGTCTTAGGGCAAGCCCAAATATAAGCGGGGAGAGGCCACCCCCCTGAGGGACATCAACCCCACATATCCTTGGGTCACCGTCGTCCGATGAAAAGTATAATTTCCTCTTGCAAATCAAGAAGGAAATGACATTGAGAATCCTGGCCGGAACATTAAGCTGCCTCGACCCTTCTATGAGGGCACCAGGGAGGACGGAATTGAACGCGCCCTTAATGTCCAGAGCCAGAGCAAGGTTTGCCGTGTCCTGCCCGAGGCCCGTCATGATGTCTACCACCACCGACAGTCCATTGATGACCTCCCTCTCCTGAATCCATATTGGAATTCCGGGAGACAGCTGTTATGCTCCGCAAGATATTCCAGCCTCTTCTGCACCAGTCTTTCGAACAGTTTACAAAAGATAGATGTCAAGGAGATTGGGCGGACCCTTTACCCCCCGCTTTCGGGATAAAATGAACCAAGGTATCGCGCCAGCCTTCTGGAAAAGAGGACTCCCTGTACATGGCATTGAATAGGTCCTGAATGAATCTCAAGACCTTGTCAGAGAGCCTTCAAAGATTCGAAAATCAAGTTTATGAACTTCTCATAGACGACACTTGGATTCTCACCCTCCTTCAAGGCCTCGGACAGAGCCGGTACCAACTCCTCCATCTGTCTATTGAACAGGGACCAGTCCAGAGACTGATCATTGAAACGATTGGAGGCGGATTCCACAAGAAGAGGAGTCGCATTGAACCTGCAAAAAATCGTAACATCGTCAGACGAGTATGAAATGCATCCCACCCTGCACGAGGCAATCGGGATCAATCCAGGCTCGCAGAAGACAAGATCAAGGTTGTTCGAGAAGGAACCGTAGGATGACAGAAAGGTAGGCTCCGAATCGTTAAGGGGAACCAAACCAGAGTCGTAGATCGCCTCACACATCTGCCTTCCCGAGTAGTTAGGGTAGGGAGAACCCTACAGAGGGGAGTGGGCATTAAATTCCCCACATAATAAAATCCTGCCATTCTCACCTATTTTCCTAATCAAAGACAGCCAGTCATCTTATCGAATCCCTGCTTCAGGAGGAGCATATACTGCCGCAACCACAATTTTTCCCAAAGAGGAGGAAAGAGTGATGCCCACCACATCGATGTCACCACACCAGGGACCCTCTATGGCTACTCTATCAATAGAGAGATCGAGATCCCGACGGTCCGGAGTGTAAGTAAGATACCCCGGATACCAGAAACACTATGAGCATTCCAATTAGCCAATTTTAAGGCAGCTAGATATGCTAGCTATTATAAAAAAAATGAATAAAAAATTTAGAATACTCCTCTACAATACTGGTACAGGCTAAGATTACTTTTCAGCAACGTACCTAAGAGAAAGTTAAGGGCGGGTATCGAGCAATGCTTAAGAATAAAATTCCTGGAATAAAGAAGTTCTAAGAATATTTAAGAAAGATGTGTTTGCTTAAAGCATAACTCGAATTATAGTTTCCACGCTACCTAATAACTACACCCTATAAATCTTAAAAGGGTTAGATTTTTCAAGAATGTTAAGACTACTAAAAAAAGTTCAGAAAGCTTAAGAGCGATTTCAAATACTCTAATTATTCCAAAAGATTTCACAGGTTCCAAGATATTTCAAAGATTTCGAAACATTACAAAACAATTCAGAAGACCTCAGAGTGCTCATAAACATTCTAGAGATTCAAAAAAAATATAGATATTCCAAAATAATGGAAAATTTCAAAGATTTCAAAAGTCCACCGAGACTTCAAAATGCTTCAAATCGATTCAGAATCATTTCAAAGACTTCAAATCACTTCTGAAGATTTCAAAGACTTCAGAGCAATTTAGAAGATTTCACAGATTTCACAAATATTTAAATATTTCACGACAAATATTTCAAAAAGATTTTAAAGACTCCAAAAACGATCGAATATTTCAGAAAGCTAGATAGATTAGATAGAAGGATAGATTGCGAGCAGATTTTAAAATATTTCAGAAGATTTCAAAGATTTCGGATAAATTTCCAAAATTAACGAAAATTCAGAATATATCAGAATATTACAAGGAAATCATAAGAATAGTTCAGAGGATTTCAAAGATTTCGGATAGATTTCAAAGATTAACAAAAATTCAGAATATCTCAGAGTGATTCCAAATATTTCAATCATCTTAACAGATTTCACAGGATCCAAGATACTTTGAAGATCTCGAAATACTTCACAACAGTTCAGAAAATTTCGGAGGCCCCACAAACATTCCAAAAATCCAAAATATACATTTAAAAATAATCTCGAAAATTTCGAAGGGTTTTACAGATTCCAAGATTTGAAGATCTGGCAAATATTTCCAAGGTTCCGAAGGCCTCAGAGATTTCAGAAGACTTTAATGATTTCATTAATTTTAAAGATTCAATCCAAGACTTTCCAGAATAAAACCAACAAGTTTTAGGTAAAAAAATGTAATAATATGAATAAAATAAAATTTGAACAGAGTTTCTCAATTTATATTCTGACGAAATCCTTCTTTAAGAGAGATTGCCACAAATTCTTTTAAAGAAACTAGAATTTAACTAAATGGCGTTACTAATATTCTTGAATAACAAAATAGAGTTTTGAAAATATCCAACCCAAATAATGTAATAATTAGAGCCAGCCTAACTGGATATAAAAAGGTCCTTTTCATCCTTGAACAAGGGAAATAAAATAAGATTCAACATTATATAAATCTAACAAAAACAAAACTGAATAAATCTGATGAATAGATCAGCAGATTAAAGGACTATTGACCACCTTCAAAGCTCTGGAAATCAAGGTCAGCCTCGTCCAGAGGATCACGGTTAGTCGTGAAGGGTCTCTCCTTGCCTAAGCTAGATAGAGCCCTTCGAATTTGATCGCTGGTTTGGTTGTTGCCCTTCAATAATTCATTGGACAATTCTCTAAAGGAGTTATGGGAATGACATGATAGATCTAGAGCAGACGGGGATATAACTAGGGATCCGTTTTGAAACTAAGTCACATTACGAGGAGGAGAGGGAATAGGAGCCGAGGGGGATAGATCAAGAGAAGCCACCGAGTTGCGACTTCTTGGACGGAAAATTCCCATCTCCAACCTTCTCTCCGCCTCATCGTAACCACAGCTGTTCCAGAACCGATATCGCATAATTTCGGACTCGTATGCATACACTTTGCAATCTCGAGAAGAGGCCAGATTCTGTCCCCGGCAGTTTGAACACAGAGGAAGTCTTAATCTATTCTGGCAACTGTCCGTCCTGTGAAAGCCCGCGCAAAACTCACAGATTGGCCTCGATGCTCTGCACTGGTCAAGTGCGTGACGGAATCTCTGACAGTGATAGCATCTCCTTAGAGGGGGGATCACAGGAGTTAAGTTGAACGTATAGTTAGAAATTATAACAGTGCGTGGAATTTCCGAACAGGAAAACACAAATTCCACTCTCTTGTTCAGTGACCCATCACTGTTGGTTCTGCGTCTGACCGAAATTACTGACTCCAATGTTTCCGGGGACATCCTGGCGACGATCTCTTGAATCGAGTATCTAACAGGAATGTCATTAGCAAAAGCCTTTTGAACTGCTAGAGATGGAGGGATATATACATTATACCCCATTCCTTTAAGTTCAGGGGAGGCAAACAAGGTATTTGCATCTAGTCTTTCAGAGCAGAAAATTTTTACTCGGTTTTGACCGCTTCTAAAAATCTGGCACGGTTTTAAAAGAACCCTGTCAATCCTATCCGACAATTCGAGAGGGTCATACCTGCCTACATTCCTGCCCTAGACCGTGCTCTCAAGGAAAACCATGTAGGGTGGAGGAGCAGAATAGGGATAAAGTGAGACCGAAGGGTCTCACGGCTTGGACCAAAATAGGAATTTCTCAGGGCAGGGCTATAGGGGGGCAAAATTTCCCCTCATTGATCGGGATGAGTCCCTCTCGTCTCTATAGATTTGCTAAGTAATTGCCACAGAACCAAGAGTTCCCAGAACTTGCCCTTGAGTTCCCAGAACCGCGCCCGCGAATACTGCGACTGGTGCCATCTCTTACCGTCCCCGGTCCTATTTTAACACGACGAGATCAGAAGTCCAACCTGCGAAAAAACGACTTGTTACTACCGGCAAATAAACACTCCCACAACAGAAATCTAGTATTACACTCTTTTGCCTAGATTCTGATTGCAGTCAACATTTGTATATCTATAGGCACTACCAGAGGCCCGCCCCTCACGAGGAGAATTAAGTACTACGTCAAAGTATTTATGAAATACTAAGCATCATCAACCCGAGTCGTGAGTCAAAAATCGCAAAATCCCCCCCCCCCTCCCCCCATCAGCACTACCGGAGAGCCGAAACAAAGAGACAGTTATCATAACAAACACGCACAATGCAAAGACTGTCAGCGAGATGGGGTATATATGCATATATGCGTACAAACACATACACAGATTGTGACTTCAACTCTTTACTACTTCATCAAGCAATACATGCGAGTACATTAAAAGCTAAAAATTCAATTAGATTATATTAAATGTTTTAAGAAAAAGCGTAGGCCCCAAAGGAAAACCGAGCCGCAACGAGAATCAGTCCTGAATAGGTGAGATAAAGCTAGGAGAAATTAGACGCAAAATTTGTAGGCTAGAGGTGGGAACTTGAGACAAGCACGCGTTGCTCGACCGTTGCGAACGATGGTAAGGTCCAAAAGTTTTAAATTTGGCCTTGCAGATAACCACAACAAGCGATTCCACTTTCGACCAACACTCTTGTTTCAATAGCGTCTTAAATTCCAGATTTTAATCCCTCACCATCCAGCAGCAGTGAAGCAGTGAAAGCCAGCAGTTAGCACAAACAATCCGGGGCGGCGAAAAACGTTTAATATGCCACATTACCTTATTACGTATTCAATTGTTCGCCGAGAGTACCCGCCTTCAGAGAGTCGTTGGATGGAATCCGAGCATTTCCGCTTTTATAACTCACTATTAACCACAGAAGTGAAGAAAGCCATTTACAGTCACTGTCCAACTCTTTTATGTTCACCACATCAATTCAGGTTTCGAAATTCATGGTTGGCGCATAAAATCAAAATCGCAAACTCAAACCTCGAGAGGAAAACAGCAGATTTGCTAACTTTTATTTTAATGCCTCTTTTGCTGAGACTATATCAGACTTACAATTAGGTCGTGGCCGAGGTTGGGCGGAACCCCCCGAGGGGCCCCAAAGCTCCGGAGACCTGTGCTTTCCGTAGTTTGTCAAGAGCTTAAACATAAATTGAATAAAAAAAAATGTACCCTCGTTGCTTAGAAAAAAGTTGTTCTGAGGAAGCCTCTGTATAAGTAAAATTTGTCATTTTCTTTTATTTTTACATTATCTTAAGGCCGTCCAAAAATCTCGTTACGCTAAAAATAGTCTCCCCCCACGCTCTCTCGTGATAGACCGTGAGGATGTGGAGATTCCCCCCCCCCCAGGTTCATGTGAGGAATTGTCGTCAAGGGGGTAGGGGCTCGTTCCTATCGGGAAGAGAAAACAATTTTTAGAAAACAATATTCTTAGAATTTTTTTCGTACAGGATATAATAAGCTGACGAAGATTAGAACGAATAAGCAATTTCATTCTGTTTACTTTGTCACGTGACGTTTAGATACTTCATATGGTTTAGAAATACTCTCCTCCCTCATGCGTGACAAATCGTTCGTACATTAGGATTAGGTCCGTAACATTTCTGTGAAGCACATGGCGTTTCACGATGTTTGTGTTAGTCCTTTGAAACTTGAGTTTCTTCTCCTGCATACTTCTCTCCTCTCGCTCTCTCTCTCTCTCTCTCTCTCTCATCAGAAATTGGATAGGACTATTTACAAAAATCTGGCAATTTCAAGATATCTCATGTTGAAAATCAGTGTCAGTTTCGGTCGGTTTATTTAATTTACAATAAACTAAGATAAGTAATTAGTTAAATAGTCTCTTTATTCTTATTATAAAAAGTCGTTACATCAAAATAACGTTTTCTTGAAGTACCTATAGTTTTTATTTTCAGGCATTATAAGAATTTCAATTAGTCGAAAAAGATTAAAATGTCGACACAAAGAAATACATTCTTAGACAAAAAAAGAGTTTTATTTTGTATTAAAAAAACAACAAAGAATTTGGATGAAATTTAAGCCACAAAGCCAAAATTGTAACTTGCGTAGTTTTCCCAAAAAGTTAATTTTTTTATTTCTAATATATTCTCATAATAAAAGTGTATTACACATTTTTACGTCTTTTGTGGTTAAACAACTTTTGTCTTTTCATTTTTTTTCGTCTCATATGTCGTTTTTCAAACAAAATTTATTTTTTTATTTCAATGTTATTTCTTACTAACAAAAAATAAGCATCCTATCGAAAAATTAGTGAATAAAATGTGTACCTTTTTTCTGGGTGAGCAACTTTAATGTATTCATTTTTTCGTAGCTTGTGTCGTTTGTCTAAAAATTTAATTTTTTCCTCAATTTTATTTTTTACTGTAAAAATAAAAACTACACGTTCTAAAGGGTTCTTTTTGTTTTAAACATATGTTACTGTTTTCGCACTAAAAGGAGAACAAATTCAGGATAAATTCATAAGACTTCAAGAAAATTCAAGTTCAAAAGAATTTAAATGAATTAGTAAAAACTTAAAAAATATAAAGAAATCCAAACATTTCCGTAAAATTGTAACAATTTAGAGGAATTGAAGGTAAAAGAGAAGAATTCGATCAAATGCCTGAAAAGTCAAGGTGAATTTAAATCAAATTAAACGAATTGAAAACAGTTCATAAATAGGAAAAAAATTAAATAAATTCAGTAACTTTGAAATGAGCTTAGAAAAATCTTGAAAATGCCTGAAATCTTTTAAAATACCCTTAAATATTTCAAATCCTTTGATAATTTCATCAATTGATCCTCTGCACCCATAAAAACTTAAAAATTCAAAAAAATCGACTGAATTAAATTTAGAAGAATTCAGTATAAATTAATTCAGGGTGAAATCCAAAAAATAATTTTAAACCTCTTCAAATCTTTGAAACCCTATGAAATACTTCACTTTTCTTGAATAAATTCTTTAAAATCCTGGAAAATTTATTAAACTACCTTGAGAGTTTTAAGCCCCCTTGCAATCATTGAAATCCTGGAAACCTTATAGTATCCCGTGAAATCTTTTAAAGTATTTAAAAACCTTACAATAGGTACCGTAAAATCGTTCCATATCTTTCGTAATTCTATAAAATTCTTCATCCTAAAATATCTATTTCAAACTCTTTGAAATCCATTGAAATTAATTTATATTTATACCAGATTATTTTTTCCTATTGGACTATTATTTAAATTTAAATGATAGCCCGATGGAAAAGAGAATCTATTTCTTCTCTTCGGATTTACCGTTCCGACAATGTTTGGCTGTTTCAAACAGTTCGCGTCAATGACACTGGAACCTTGCCCCTCCCTTCGTATCGCGATCATTTTGAATTAAGTCCAAGTGGAATTATTTAATCGTTTTGATTTTTATGCCATTGGAATTAGATTAATACAGCCATGAACGTGGATCGTTTTATGTGCATAAAATATAAACGTACTTCCAAACGTAACAGTGATTTAAGGCGTCATGCTCGAAAGTTCCACTTACAAACACTGAATGAGAAAGTGGAGGTTAAGTCGTACTCCTTTAACTGTGAACATTGCATGAAGAACTTCAGCCACAGAAGAAACCTAAGATTGCATTTAAAAAATCACACAGAAAGTAAGTGAAAAAATTCTTTTCAGTATAAACTGTCAAAAATAAAAATGATATATGTAAAAAGTGATATCGTGTCGGTGTTAAAAATATATAATCTATAATGTATTGATGGTTTTAGAATTGTGATAATTATAACAGGGTGTCCAGAGATTTTTTTAAAGAAAATTCAAGGTCTGTTTCAGGTTTTCCAGGTCAAGAAGTCAAGTTTTTCCAGTTTGACTTTTTTTACATCATATAATGAAATAATCTTTGGAAATCTTCTCCAATGTGTTGAAATCTTCAGAAATCGCTTAAAACATTTAAAATGTTTCGAAATCTTTGAAATCTGGTGTACTGTATCCTTTTGGAAATCATTGAAATTCTTAAGTCTTTCGAAATCCTTATGAATTCTTTGAAATATTTCTGAAATTTTCCTGAAATATTTTGAATTCGTCTGAAATCATTGAAATATTTCAAATCTGTTTAAAATCTTTTGAAATCTTCTGACGTTTATAAATCTTTCTGAAATATTTTTTATCCGCTTGAAATCATTGAAATCTTCTCAAATTTGTTGAAATCTTTTGAAATTGCTTAAAAGATTTAAGATGTTTCAAAATCTCTGAAATCTGGTGTACTGTACCAGTTTGGAAATCATTGAATGGCTTGAAATCCTTATGAAATCTTGTAAATATATATGAAATGTTGCTGAAATCTTTTGTTTTCGTTTGAAATCATTAAAACATTTAAAATATTGATGAAATCTTTCGAAATCTTCTAAAAAATGTTAAAATACACAAGAAGTCCAATACCAGTTCAGTTTTGGGGGTTGCCTCGCACTGGCTGTGGTACTAAATCAGTCGTTGGAATCATACACATTCAGGGATGTATGAACAATTTCTGTTGGATTTTTCTCCCGCTTTTGTCCCTTCCGCTTACTGCTTCCCTGTACTGCCGCTTTTTTCGCTCCGCTACTGGTGGCAACGCATTGTTGACACTCTTTGTGCGCCGAGAAACTGCGTGAGCCAGCAGTTCTAGGAAGAACTAAGTCAGTTGGCTTTATATTGGACTTCTTGTGACACCTTTTGAAATCTTCTAACAAATTTGTAAATCGTTTAAAATCTTTCAAATGTTTTGAAATCTTTGAAATCTGATGTACCTTGTTGAAATCTTTGAAATTCTTCAAATCTTTTGAAATTCTTTATGAATTTTTTGAAATATTTGTAAAATCTTTCAGAAATCTTTTGAATTCGTTTAAACTCATTGAAATATTCCAAATCTTTATGAAATCTTTTGAAATCCTGATTAATTATTTGAAATATTTGTGAAATCTTTTTCAATTTTCTACAAAATTTGAAATCGTTTAAAATCTTCGAAATATTTTGAAATTTTTTTATCTGGTTTATTGTAACCTTTTTGAAATCTTTGAAATACTTGAAATCTTTTGAAAGTTTTAAAATCTTTGTGAAATATTCGAAATCTTTGTGAAATATTTGAAACCTGGCTTACACGCTTTTTTCAAATATTGGAAATTCTTCAAATCTTTATGATATGTTCGAAATCTTTGGGAAATTCTTGAAATCTTTGTGAAATATTTCCTAAATCTTTGTTTGTGAAATCATTGAATTATTTCAAATCTTTGTAAAAAAGTTTGAAATCTCCCCCCTCGAAAACCCCGTTGTATGGCCATGGCTCATTCTAATTCTGAAACGGATTTAACATCGAAATTTTAAAATAATAATTTTCATACTTTGTTAGTTGAATAGCAGAAACAAATGTATATTTCAAAATTCTATATTAGCAGAGAAGAAATTAAAAACTTATATAATAATATAAAAAAAACTTCGATATGAAAGTCTGTTAATTGCAATCTATAAAATAATTGGCACCAGTCTAGAAAAAGGGTCTCGAAATATCTTTATTTATTTTTAAAGAAGAAAAGTCTCAAGCCTCACATTATGATAAATAATATATATCTTCATACGAAACCGACAGACATGGTTTCTTATTTGATGTACCATTACAATTTTTAACCTGTAAAAAATTTGTAGTGCATCAATATTTCTTCGAATCCTTTAAAATTTCCTAAAAGATTTGAAATCCTCTAAGATCAATTACAAATTACTTGGAAATTTTTAAAATAACCTAACATATTTTTAATTCTTTGAAATCCCTTGAAATTTTTTTAAGATCTTGGAAATGCCAAGGTATTTGAAAAAATTCTTGAAAATATTCCTACTCCTTTGACCATTTTATCAATTGATACACAGGACCAGTTGAATGAAAACTTTCAGAAATTTTAGGATTACATTGAATTGACTAGTACTGAGTTAATTTAGAGGAATTCAAGTGAGTTATAAAAATTCAAAAGACTTTGAAAGAACTCAGGATGAATTAATAAGAATTCGGAGTCGGAGTGAATTCCAAATCTCTTCAAATCTTTAAAAACCTACGAAATACCTCACTTCTCGTGAATAAATTCTTTAAAATCCACTCAAATATTATAAAATCCCGTGAAATTCTATTATGACATTTTTTGAAATCCTGGAAAATGTATTGAAATACATAGGGGAAACCACCCTACCGTAGATAATGATTTACAGTAGATAATCTTAATTAACTGGAAAACTCACAAAAAATGTTCGTTATTTTATTTTGTACAAAATTTCATCAAGGATACTATATATTCTGACGCAGTTTCATTGAAATTTCATAATTAATTGATGTGTGAGCCCAAAAAATTAATTTTTAACCTGCAAAAAAAATTTCAGCTCTTCCTTATTCATCATTTTCACATGAAACATTTTTATGGCATGTTTATACATTAGAATCAAAGCTTGAAGTATAATGAACAATATTTATTGATACAAAGCGTTCCTTCTATTTACAAATATTTAAGAACTTTGTATTGGATATTACGTTTTCCATCAGTAGATAAGCAACAGTAGATTTTTTAGTAGCGATGGACGTAACAGGACTTTCACCTATGTTGCCGGAAGATCTTTCTAATCTTATCCAGTGTCTGAGAGAAAAAAAATTAAATTGAAAATTCATTATCCCTTTTGATAGAAATTTAATTTAATTTGTTCAAAATTTATTTTATTTTTTTTTGGTAAAAAAAAAACTATTCTATTTTTAGTTTGTACTGTACCTTCTTCGATTCCCCCTCCTGCGAGGGCTGATGAGCCGCGTTGGGCAGTTCGAATTGTGCCGGCAGGTATTTTGGCACTTGATGCGGCCCACTCGTTCACACATCCGGGTGGGGGCGGTGGTGACGGCAGCAGCTGCAGTGACGGCTGTGCGAGAGATTAATTCAGGAAATAAATGATTTTTTCAACGAATAGTGACTTTAAATAAAACCAAAAAATGTATTGCGCTATCAAAAAGGACGAATGGACAATAAAATATATCAATTTTCAACAACATTATTTTATTTTTAAGCCAAATAGACAATTTATTTTTAAAATCCAGGTTGAACCCAAACATGTAATTTTTCAACAAAAACGTTAACTTTTTAATAAATAGCTCAATTGTTCGAAAAATTTAATTTCTCAACTAGTTAGTTTAATTTTTAAACAAAAATATGACTTTTGAACTCAGATATTTTGTGATTCCAAAAAATATCCTCCAAGTTTTATTTTAAACATTTACCTTTTTTAACCAGGTGGAGTCCATGTCAACTGATCATGGGAATTTTCGTGCCGGAATGGGACTTGGCGCGAAAATTGAGAAAAGATATGAATTCTTAACAAAAAATTTAATTTTAACCAAATATTTGAATTTATTATTGGAAATTAAATTTTCAAATGAAAATTCATATTTTTAGTTACAGGTTTAGCTATTTTTTCGAAACTTTAAATAATTGGTATAAAATGAGCTCTTTTATCGAAAAATAATATTTCAACCAAATGGTTTGAAATTCGGATTTTTTCGCTGAATTTAACTGGTTGAAAAAAACAATTAACTAGTTGAAAACAACAAACAGATTAATTAAATTTTGAAACCAACTAGATGAATCATTTATAAAACAATTGAATTATGGACACCGAAAATATTATTTTTCAAGAAAAAAAAAATTTCTACCTAATAATGGAATTTTTATAGAAATAGTTTGATTGTTAACAAAATAGTTCAAATATTACCCAAAAATATGAATTTTTAACCAACAAATAATCCTCAAATTTTGAGTTAAAAAATTAATTTTCAACAACAGAAACGAATTTTCAACCAGTTAAATTCATCGAATAAATACCGATTTCCAACCATTTGGTGAAATATTATTTTTCGACGAAAGAGTTAATTTTTTACCAAATATTTAAATTTTAGAAAAAAAATAGTTTAATTTTGTATCAAATAGTTAAATTTTTAAGAAAAGATATAAATTTGCAGCAAAACATTTAATTTTAACTAAATATTTGAATTTAATATTTGAAAATAAATTTTTGGTTGAAAACTCATATTTCTGGTTACAAATTTAACTATTTGATAAAGAATGAAACTATTTTCTCGAAACTATAAATACATTTTATCGAAAAATAATATTTCAACCAAACGGTTTGAAATTCGTAGTTTTTTGTTAAAATTAACTGGTTAAAAACAACAATCCAGATCAATATTCGAACAAAAAAAAAGAACTTTTAGCAAATACATGAATTTTTCACCAGTTAATTAAATTTTGAAACCAACTAGATGAATTATCTACAAAACAATTGAATTATGGACGTCAAAAGTATTAGTATTCAAGCGAAAATTTAATTTTCTACCAAATAATTAAATTTTTATAGAAATATTTTTATTGTTAACTAAATAGTTCAAATATTAACCAAAAATATGCAATTTAACAAGAGTTACATTTTTAACCAAGAAAGATTTTTCAATCAAAATAGAAAAACAATTTTAACCAAATTCTTGAAGTTTCATGCCAAAAAGACAAATTTTGTACAAACCAGATGAATTTGCAACCCGAAAATCTTTCGTAATGGGGTAAATTCCCATCGCAAGACGCAGTGTGTCCCTTTCTTGAGTCTCAGAGAGATCCATCAAGCTACCACCTCCATAACTGAAATAGTCAAATTTCTTTGTATCCGAATTTTGGGCTCGTTTTTGGCTGTATTGCCGATTTTTGGGTTCCACTACTTTTTTTTTTAATTCAAATTTGGAATGGAGGTGCTGGCTTGACTGAAAATAAAACTACCACCCATGTACAAACTCAAACTCGGAAAAAATGAAGTACACCAGAATTTTAGGCTCATTTTGGGCTCTTGAATGCAGGAAAAAAAATTTTTAAAAACCACCCCCTATGTACAAAAAACCACAGCCTTGCAAAAAATAAAATCTGCAAAAAACAAAGTGCATCAGAATTTTTGGCTTATTTTGGGCTTTCGAATACACCAAACCAATTGTTCAAAACCCACCCCTATGTATAAAAAACCAACCCCTTAGTAAAAACTCAAACCTGGAAAATATAAAATAGAAAGTAGTGTTGGGCTTTTCTTGGGGTCTCGAATGCTTGAAGTTTTTTGCTGCAAAAACTACCCCTACATCTAAAAAATCAAACCGAGCCCCAAACTTCAGAAACTCCATTTACAAAGTAAATTTCTAAAAAAGATTATTTTTTGTAAAAGTCACATCTGCGTGGTATCAAGAAGTTGCTTTCTAACGTTAATGGCTGGAGTCCAAAAATCGGTCTTATAACTTTGGAGGAGCCCAAAAATCAGAGACACAATTTAAACTATAAAACTATAAAAGAGATTATTTTTTGACAAAGTCTTATCTGCGTCGTATCCAGGGGTTGTTTTTCAACGTAAAGGGTTAGAGCCCAAAAATCAAAGTTCAAAAAATTGTTAATGGTGAAAAATTACATTAGAAATAAAGAAATTACATTTGTGGATGCTCAAACTTGCGAGCAAAGCGATCCCCGCACGATGAGAATGTATAATAATGAATAATTATAATATTATAATTTTTTTAAATGTAAGTTGGAAGGGTAAGCCCATAGACCATCGAGAAGGGGATTTTGGGCCCTCGCTCTAATAAGTCAAATGTCATCACTGTGAAGGGGATCATTAGTAGAATGATCGTCCCAATGCAACCAGAATATTCTCTCGACGATACTTTGCATGCGTATGAGTTAAAAATATATTGCACTTATTCTAATCAACCATAGTTTCTGCATGCGTATGAGTTGAATAAGTATTACACAGTAATACGTGTGTAATACTCTGAATAAATATTACACACAATGAGCCTAAAGGAATGCAATAAATTAGAGAATTATACAAAATACATAATGGCGAATGAATACGAATTCCTTGCTTCTAACTTAAAGTTTCATGGATTGCATGCAGATCCATATTGCATGTTTAGATTTTTTTATTTTGAGGTTATATTCGGATTCTGTCATTTTGGTATCCGCTATTTTGAATTATTAAAGAAATGCAATATATTTGAGACGTATAAAAAATACGTCATTCCGAATTAATGCGAATTCCTAGCTTTTTTTAAAACTTGGATTACTAGATTTCATTTCTTCACAATTTTTAGGTTAGATTGGAATTTCACAACCTCAAAAACCTTAAGAAACTATAAGTTTCACGAGTTGCATGCAACTCCGTATGCCCGTGAAGATGGCACCTCAATTTTGGTAAATGGTATACATTTTTTATGGAATCGTTTGTTGCCGGTTAGATAGCGTTTGATAGTCAACATTGGTCGTTTGATAGGCAAAAATTGAAAAGTTATGGCCTTTTCACATCTTAATATTTTTCAAAAATTCTTTTTGGATTTGTTAGTTGGTCGTTAGATAGTGTTTGATAACCAATTTTCGTCGTTTGATAGACAAAATTGTAGCCAATATCAATTGGGATCTGAAATCATGACGTCACAGCGTCACGTGATATAGGCTATATGAAGGCAACAACGGGGTCACTTTACCTCTAATACATGCGATGCGAAGGGTTTCTAATTTATTTTGAAATCATTTCGAAGAACTGAGAGTCAGTAGCTGCAAAAATAGTTAGAGTAGACATTTTAAGAAAGGACAACAAAATTGTGCACGTTGGACATGTTATAAATTTGGAACAAATATCAATTAAACTAGACCGGAACACACGCAAGTTGATGACAATCCATCGAAGTCGTCATGCGAGATCTTCCGTACAGCGAATATACATCCCTCGAAATACGGGGGGTTGAGGTTTGCTGAGCGTGGAATATCTTTATCGAAGAACGGTTCTGGCTATAGTCTGCTCAGTTCTAAACAGCACAGGTTCTCTTATGCGACTCGTAAATCAACATTAAGTCCTCAATGCTGCGGCATTTCTATAGCGTGCCGCAGATAGGGCCGCAGAGAAGCTTGGTCTCGTACTTTATTCCAGCGACACTACACATGGGCTAGTATGACTAACTCCTTGTGTGCTAAAAAGTCGTCTACAAGACGCAAAACATTCGCTATTACTAAGAGAACATGCTAACAAGCCCCTTCATGGTAAATTATACGGCACTATACGTGAACAAAAGCTATCGATGGGTTTGTCCAACATGTTTCTCAAGTCTGCTGGATTGAGATCGGAGATTTCCTTTTGCCTGTCCAGACGGCGTTTAATACACCGCAGTTCACTGCAAGCACATAATGAATGTACCTGTAGACGATACCAACTGCCGAACGTGCAAGCAAGAACCAGCTATACTTGGACATATTCTCAGTGGATGTTCAAAGTATGCACGTTACGGGTACAAAGTCTGATAATCACTTCCAAGATCTGAAGACGAAGATCATTTGCGTGATGGAATTCTCGGCACCGACCGATGGTAATATCACAGAAAAGGTGGGAGAGAAATGGGCTAAATATCAAGCACTTCTTTTTGGGCTCAGCAGATTGCAAAGTCCATTTTGTAGTTGTCATAATGGGCTGTCCTGGAGGTATGCTGTCATCACTTTATCTGGTCCATCAACACTGTTTTTCATAACATTCTCAAAAGATTGGTAACTCTAAAAAAATATCCAGGGGTGAAACCTTAATCTCCAACTGTCCCGTCTGCCGCGTAAAATCACAAGTGGACAGAGGCCGGACTCCAAGGAACAGTGTTGTACGACCTGATTTTACGTGAATTTTTCGCGTTTGCTCACCTTCTAGGACAGAAGGAGCAGAAGTGGATGACTTACACGTCCCGGTTGTGAGTTTGGCTATTTTGTGAAAAATATCGTATGCAGCAATGTGGAGAAATCGTTCAGAATCGAGACTTTCATCCATCGAAAGTTTTCCTGTGTCTGCAATTTTATTTCCTAAATTTTCAATTACGTTTTTGGTTATAACAAGGTCTCGAATAATCTTATAAATAAATTCTTTATTACCTCTGTTAGTTAATTATCACAAATATTGTCGTTTTGATAAAAATTACAGAAAAAATAGTTTCTCAGTGTGTTTATAGAAATTGTTACTAAAAATTGGAAAAATTCTTATTTAATTTCTTTTATCTAGTTTCATAAACACTAATAACCTGTTTTGAGATCATTTCAGTGAAAAAAGGGCCCTTTGTGTTTAGAGATTGTACATCAAACTTGTTGTTCATGAAAATGTCTATAACAATTGGATAAATAAATTTCATATTTATATATAATTGTAATATTAATATCCCTAAAAACTAGCACCTTTCATATGCAGTATTCTTCTCTCAACAATGAATAATATCTATAACTTAAGTATCTTTATTTAAATTTCTCCAGTGCAATATTATTCAATCCGAATTACAAAGTAAAATGAGCATCATCAACTTAAAAAATCTTTGAAGCGACTCAAGGCCCAAGTGACAAAAAGGCACTATTAGAACCTAGAATGTTTCAAATCCTTACTTTGGGTTTCTTTAGAAACCATTTATCATTTTAGGTTACTTTTCAGCGAAAAAGGTTCCTTTTTGTTGCAGCTCCTTTGGAACCGAAAATCAGTTCTACTAGAAAACTCAGTTTATTTCTTTGCAAACTCTCGGTCGAAAATTAAAAAAAAATTGTAATGTATCTAATGTTACTAATAACTAAAGTTACCATAAGTGACCGATAAATTTTCATAAATTGATAACAATTTCCAAAAATTACCATAATTTCAAAATTAATCAGGAATTTTACAAATTACCAGTGAAAATAAGCAAAATATACAAAAATTTCAAAAAATGATATGAATTACCTAAATCACAAAAATTTCCAAATTCGCCAGAAATGTCTATATTTATCAAAATTAGAGTTCGGCTCGGCTGTCTCATAAAAAATATCATATGCAGCAAAGGAGAAAGTTGGATTCTCATTGCTGCATAACATACTATTGTTAAATAAAATTATTTTTCATCCTATCATGTATGATTTTTCAAGAATGTAATTGCTTTTATTAATTAATAATTTCAGTAATTCGCGGCTCTGCAAAATTTCCAAAAAAGATAATACTCAGAACATCAAATTCTCCTAATTATAAAATTCACGAAAATACAAAATTCGTAAATTTGGAAAATTAACTAATCTTAAAAATTTAGAAATATTTTCATTAATGAATGTATAATAAAATAAGAAATATATTTTCGAAAGCGGCAATTTGAGATATGTCTTTATAAAAATTGTTGACAACAATTAAGAGAATGTTTATCTAATGCTTTATATCCAGTTTTAGAAGCACTAATGCCTTATTTTCTGATATTTTATTAAGAAAAAGCATGTGATTTTTAACTTATGAAAATGTTTGTAAAATTCATATAAATAAATTGTTGATCAATTTTTTCGAATAATTAGCACAAATAATATAGTTGCAGCGATGATTAAAAAGAATTTTGTTTCTTCGAGGAACCGGCAGATTGAGATATTTTTTTATTTTAGATATTTTTTTCGTGCCTGAAATTCACTCTCAATATCACTATAAAGTTCTTCTCGGTTAATTTCAGTGAAAATATCTTTTTTGTATTTTTAAATGATAAATCTATTCTTTTGTTCATGAAAATGTTTATAATATTTATATGAATTTTTGTGAAAAAAGTCGTTTTTGTATTTGGAAACATTAATGTGAGTTTTAGCTGATAAAAATGTATATAACAGTCATAAAAATGAATTTTTTATCAACTCTGTTAGTTGATTATCACAAATGAGGTAATTCTTATAATAGTTACAAAATAAAAATTGCCTACAATAAACCAACAGATTGCGATATAGTAATAACTTTTTATTAAATGCTACATGTTTTGATTATGACTGTAAAATTTTTTTTAAATTAAAAACTTTAAACAAAAAATTTTTTTTATAGTAGGCAAGAAAAATCGCAAAAAAACCCTGGTATAGTACAGCGGACTTAAGCTTGACTGTTGTCCAGAGGCAAGCGTGCCAGTAATTTTTTTAAATTAATTAAGGTATTTTTTTAAAACCTTATGCTGGACCATAGTTTAAAATAATTTTAAAATAACAATAGGTTATGATTAGATTGTAGGAAGATCAGAAGTCGTCATATGTGTATTATCCTTTTGCTCACTTGTCATTCTCTTTATCCACTTGATTGATTTGCGTTATGTCTGAAAATTCAATGAAAAACTGTTGAAATCATCCAGGAAAGAAAATTTTCACTGAAATAATTTAATCTTTAACCGGAGGAAGAAAGTTTCTTTGAATCATAGAAAAATACTCATTATCTATCACAAACTTTTCTTTGATTCAGAGAAATTTCTTTTGATTATTTGAAATTTCTTTTTATTCAAAGAAATTCTTTTTTGCTGCGATAGGAATTTTCATTTAAATTCAAATGATTTTATTTATTTTGTAGGGTTCTGAAGACCCAGACAGAAGCCCTTATAGTTTCGACCAGCTGCCCAAGATACCTTTCTACCAGGAGGGGAAGTAGGCTTAGTAGGAAGGAGCAGTAGGTGAGGGAATAGGAGGACAAGTAAGGGGTGGGTAGGAAAGGGCAGTAACGTATGAATGGGTTTAGTTCAAGAGGGGCAGTATGCAGAGGAATATAGGGGTGAGGTAGTAGGGAAAGAATATTAACGATAGTAGGGTTAGCAGAGAGTAGGGTAAGTGAGGGATGGGCAAAGGAGAACTAGGGGAGCGGCTGCACCAGAAGAAAATTAATGGTAGAGGCTGTAAGGGGAAGGTGGTGTTGTATGTGCAAGACTGTAGTGGTATAGAGGTATGAGTTCAAAGGGCAAGTGAGGGATGGACATAGGGAAATTTAGAGGAGGGACAGTATGAGATGGGAGGGTATGTGAGAGGAATGTAGGGATAAGCAAGTAGTGCATGGGTAGTAGGATTAGCATTGGAAGAACAGTAGGAGAGGAGAGGAGAAAAGAGGTTTGGTAAAGGGGCGTTAAGGAGGGGAAGTATGGAATGTGAGCCGGTATGGGAGGATGTGTGAGGAAGTACGGGAGCAGTATGCGAAGAAATTCAGGGTTGAGAGAGTAGGAAAAACGTAGTAGTGGTATTAGGTAAGTTTCAGTGGGAGAGGGGGCTGTCAAGCAGGAGAGGGGACGGCGTTATGAGGGTGGGTGGGAGATAATTTAAGGAAGGGAAATTTAGGCGGTTGGAGGTGGAACTATGTGAAGGAATGCATGTGAAAGAATGCAGGGGTGGAGAAGTCAGGGATGTGTAGTAGGTGTATTTGGGAAGTGCCAGTAGGTAGTGTGGTGCGGATGAAAACTTTAGTTAAAAAATTGTATGAAATTTCTATATATAACATTAAACGAACTTACTGTTTCTTATAGAAGCTCAGTTTTTCTTTGAATTGCTTATCGCTTGCGTGTGGTAGCGCTGCTCTGATGACCTCTTTTGCTAACTTGTAATCATTAGCTGCTACGTCCTCGTCTGAAGAAATAGCATCTGAAAGATTTTGAAGAGCACCTCCTACGTTGTCCATCCTAGCATTGTCGTCTTTAGCTTGTTTACTTGCTACTTTCAACTCCGCAGAATTTATATTAAAAAATTTTTTTAAAGCTTGGTCTACGGTATAACCTTTTTCCGCTTCCTGATTAGAATTAGCGCTTTCTGAGTATCCTGAAAATTGAAGAAAAAATTATATTAATAATAGGAACGTTTGATATTCTATTAAAAAAAAATTTAATCAGGGATCAGTCAAGTAAAATCCTATCAAAAAATTATTGATCACAAATTTGTAGATCCGTTTTGGATGAGCAACACTTGTCCATGAATTTTTTTTCATATCTTGGGTCGTTTGTCTAAAAATTTAATTTTTCAATTTTCATTTGATTTTTGACGATTAAAACCAAAACTAAGCGTTCCATCCAAAAATCCTTGAAAACAAATTTGTAGCTCTTTTTTTGTAAACAACTTTTGTTTAAATATTATTTTTGTAGCTTGTGTCGTTTTGTCCAACAATACAGTGTTTTCATTTTTAATTTTACTTTTTACGGTTGAAACTAAAACTACGCGTTCCATAAAAAAATAATTGATAAAAAATCTTAAATCCTTTTTGGGTGAACAACTTTCTTTCATTATTTATTTTTTTGTACCTTGTGTCGTTTTTCAAAAAGTTTAATTTTTTATTTTTAATGTTATTTTTTACTATTAAAGCAAAAACTACGCGACTTATCAACAAATTATTAATGACCAATTTTTAGCTTAAAATTTTATAAACATTATTAATAACTTTATATATATTGATCTTCGCCATAAATCCTTTCAGTGCATTCAAATAGGGTCTAAAAGGAACCCCTAGGCCAAGTATCAAGTAAATATTCCTGGGTGACCTTTTCGGAAGTATATCCGAATTTTAAAATGAAATGATGAATCTTTAACTAAAAAAATGAAATTTTGGTAAAGTATGTCAAATTTCACAAAAAATGGAATGTTGAATCTAAAAAAAATAATTCCCTACCAAAACATGTGATTTTACAACTAAATAAGGTAAATTTTCATCTAAGAACGGAACAGCTAAATTGTCATTGAAAAACTTGTAACACTTGACGATTCAAGAAAAAAGTATTTTAATTTCAAATGAGAATCGTTGAAAATTTTAGAAAGAGGCCTATAGCTATTTTTAGGTGACCCCGAAAAAGAAATAGTTTCAATTAATTTAAAATTTTCAATTATACTCACCGACACAAAGTGTCACCAAAGTAAAAATGAAGAGCTTCATTATGAACGTCTTTCAAATATTACCCAAAAAAATGGGAGAGTAATATTTTCAGTAGAAACAGTAATGTTACTTCTTTTCGTTCTGAGGGCGAGATACAGATTTTAGGCCATTTATATAGTGAAATTTTCCAGACCTTTACCTTGTCTCCATTTAAAGTTTGTTTACCATTTTTAGGAAATACGCGTATGAAACGCATTCTTTCTTATCAAGGTTTTATTTACCAGAGCTTAAACTTTTCTCGAAAAACATGTTTTTCAACTAGAATTTGAAATTTCACACATTTTTTAATTCAATTGTATCTAAAACTTTTTCTCGTATTTTCGGGTTAAAAATTCAAACATTTTACAGAAACTTAGTTTTTTTTTGGGTTGAAACTTCAACATTTTGGATGAATATATTTTTCTTTTTTGCTGAAAAATCGTTTTTTTTGGGTAAAAATTATATTTCTTTGTTACAAACTAAACTATTTGTTTGAAAATATAATTATTTGAGGATAGAAAATTAATTTCTTTTGGGTTACAATTTAGAATGTTAAACTTAAAATGTAAAAATTCCATTTTGGGTCAAAAGTGTATCTTTTTTAGCTGGAAATTCAACTGTTTGGGAAGAAATTCATGCCTTCCATTGAAATTTCGACTTTATCAATTAAAGACTAATTTTGTGGTTGAAGATTCATCACTTCACTTGAAAAATAATTTCTTTGGCTAAAAATTTAAATATTATGTTGACATTTTATTTGAAAATGAGGTTTGTTAACAGACTTTTTTATAGAAAATTAATCTGCTTGATTGAACGTTAATTTTTTGTTTTTGAAAATCGAACCATTTATTCAAGATTCGTTCTTGTCTGTTTGAAAATTTAATTTTCTTCCTGAAAATTGAACTGCTATGTTGAAAATGTACTTTTTAGATGAGAAGATTTATTATTGTAGTAGATAATTCACTTCTTGGGTTGAAAATTTAACAATTTTGGTAAAAATTCGTTGGTGTTTTTTTATTGTTGAAAATTGATGTTTTTCGTCAGAAGTTTAATTACTTTTTCAAAAATTATTTTTTTTTAAGATTTATCATTTTACTTGAGAATTTATTTTTCAGTAGTAAATTGAACCATTTTGTTGAAAAGTCGTTTTTTTCTTGTTCGAAAGTCTACTTTTTTGTTAGAAAATTAATTTTCCCCTTTGGGAAAATTAATTTTCTTGGTTGAAAACTCAACTATTTAGTGGAAATTTTGTTGTAGAAAATTCATCCTTTTTATTGAAAATTCAACTGAAATTTTAAAAATTCACTCCTTTTGGTTGAAGAATCATCACTTCCGTTAAAAATTCTTCTATGTCGTCGAAAATTCATGCATGTTGTCAAAAATTAGACTTTCTTTGTCGAACATTATTTTTTTTAAAGATTGATCATTTTGGTTGAAAATTAATTTTTTTAGTTGAAAATTAAACTATTTTTTATAAAAATCAATTTTGTTGGCGGAAAATGTACCTTCCGTCTTTGCTGAAAATTCATCTTTTTTGCATCAAAATAGTAAAATTTGCATCAAAATAGTAAAATTTCCAATTATAGAAGTGAAATTTCGTCCAAAAAGATCAATGCAAAAAGTTAAAAATTCTACTGGAGATTCATCAATTGACTTGAAAATTCATTTCTTTGATTGAAAATCCGTTTTTTTTAATTATTCTTTATTTTAAAATTTCACTACACGATTTTTGTTATAAATTGATATTTTTTAGTTATAGATTAATACGCTTTGCTAACAATTTATCTTTCTAGTAGAAAATTAATCTTCTTCGATGACAATTTATTTTTTTTTGTAGACATCTCTACTATTTGGTACAGATCGATTTTCTGAATTGATGATTCATCATTTCAGATGAAAAATCATTTTTTTGTCTGTTAAAAATTCATTTTTGTAAATAAAAATTAAACTATTTCATTTTTGGTTGAACTAAGAAATTTTTTGAATTTTCAAATAGCATAATATGGTTTAAAATTTTTTTTTAAACACAAGATAGAGAAAATCGTCAAGATATTTGTGTTTTGCTTTTTAGGGAGAACAGTTTCGCTACTTTGACTTTATTCTTATCCAGTCTCGGTTTTGTAGGAAAATGTGAACTTTTATTTTTTATAAATCGAAATAAAATTTTCTCTTCTACAAGACGTATTTATTATACCCTAGCAGACCAAAGAATTATGTTCAAAATAATTGGAATAATTCAACTAACTTTAATTATTATATTAAGATATTGGTAATATATATTATATACCTATAATTATTATGTTAATTATTATCATAATTATAATTATGGAATGAATTGAACTGATTAGAAACAAAAAAAAAAAAAAATGGAGGCCATAAGAAATATTTTCTCCTTCGTTGACTAAAAATATGATGTTGTTTTCTAAAAAGTGATATTTATTCACGAAAATGTGTTATTGACGAATCTAAATTACCTTGCAGTGATGGAATAGGAAACAAACGGCTTCTGTATTGAATATTTTTGGTAATGGAATAAATAAATAATCAAATATAAAATAGACGATAGAATGAAAAAAAATTTCATTGAGTAAATGAATTTATTTATTTATTTTGTATTATTTTTTGTTTTATAATATATCAATTTTTCAGATTTCGAAATTTTATAATTTGAAAATTTTCCTTTGTCGGCAATTTTACTCCCGGAGTTTTCTATTATTGGGAATTTTCAACTTCGGTAATATCATAATCTTCGAGGAATTTTATTATTCTCGAATTCTGCTATTGTGAAATTTTCAATTGTCGCCAAATTTCTCAACTACCGGAATTTTATATTTTGCATATTTTCTTTCTCGGGATTTTTATTACTTTCATTAATGATTCATTAATCTTATGGAATGACTGTGAAATTCCCGACATTATAAAATACCTGAAGTTATACAATGAAAACAAAGGTTTTTGAATCTATATTATTTATTTATTAAAAATACAGTCACATCATCTCCAAAAACATCAGGTATTTACAAGTCTTTAAAATGCTTTACAAGCTTCTAAAGAGAAAAACAAGATTCATTTACAAAGTTAATTTCTTCAACCTTACTTCATTCACAAAAAAAAATGTTTGTATGTTTTCGAGTCACTACCCATTTTGCAATGAGGAACTCAAGATTGTCAAATAACAGTCTTATTTATGTTTGAGATAATAAAACTATAGTTCTTATAGGTTTCTTGAAAAAATTTAGGAAGATTTTTCGAAATTTCAAATATGTCGAAAACGTATTCAGAAAATTTCTAACGAAGTTTTATTATTTTACAAGGATTTACAAAATTTTAGAAAAAATTTAGTTCAGCCTATAACTTGTAATAGTTTAACCTGACTTGGATTATTCCTAAAATTGCCTTCAAATCTACCCGCTTCTTTTTTAACAATTTTGGAAATCTTTCCCAATTTTAAATTATTTTTAAAAATTTTTCAAAAATTCTAAACATCTTTTGAAACGATTTGAATTTTTTCTCAAATTCTTTAAAAATCTTTCAACAAGAAAAAAATTGCCTCACAATCTTCCAGATATTTTTTCAAGAATTTAAATGATGCTTTGTAAGGTTTGAAAATCGGTTTAAATATCATCATAAAATTAATTTAAAAAAAAATCGTTTTACACTTTAGAAATTTTTAAAAGCCTATATTTCGTATTCGATTCTTAAAATTTTATCAAATGTTAAATCATTTTTGAAATGTTTTTAAAACTTTTGAATATCTTCTTGAAATTCTCTGAAGCTCCCAAAAGTTCTTTGAAAATCTCTCAAAATTAAAAAAAAAATTGCCTAAAAATCTTCCACATTATTTTTTGGCAATTTAAAAAATCTTGAAGAACGTTTTGAAATGTTTAAAACTCTTCTCTTCAAATTGATTTTTCAAACAAAAATCATTCAAATTTTCCTAAGAACCTCAAAAAATTTGTGATTTTCTTCAAATTTGTACAAATTCATCAAAATAAAAATATATACATATATATTTAATTTGTGTATTTTCAATAAATAAATAATGGCAATTGAACAAAAATTTGGTTAATTGTTTAAAATCCAGAATTTTCTATAGTCGGGAATTTGTAGTGTGGAATATTTTATTATTTCGGAAATCTTATATTTCGAATATTTTCTTTTTTTGGGAATTTGACAGTCGTCCAATAAAATTGATAATTAATCAATGAAATAATAACATTCCCGGGTGTAAAATTGCCGAGAGAGGAAAATTTTCAAGTCATGAAATTTCGGAATCTGAAAAATTTCAAAATTGTTATATCATACAAAAAAAAAATAAAAAATTCCAAAAAACTATCTGAATAATTTAGATTTTTTTTTAAATATGCAAAAAAATGTTTTCTTTTATGACCGAAAAAGATAAATTTTTCAACCAAAAATGGAATAGTTGAATTTTGAGTCAGAAAAATTGATTTTTAACCAAAAAAATGATTGTTGAACTAAAATGATGAATCTTCAATTTAGGAAAATTAATGTGTACCAAATAGTAGAGTTGTCCATAAAAAAATGAATTTTTAACCAAGAAGATTAATTTTCTACTGAAAAGACAAATTTTGTTAACGAAGTCTGTTAATTTTTAACCAAACGGTTTAATTTTCAAGTAAAAAATATCAATTTACAAGAAAAATTAGGTGGTAAAATTTTCAATTGAAGATTAATTTTGAAAAAAGAACGAATTTTCAGCAAAATAAATGAATTTTCAAGTGAATTGATGAATCTTCAGTAGAATTTCAAACTTTTTAGATTCATTTTTTACACAAAAATTCATTTCTTTCATTAGAAATTTTGCTATTTTGATGCAAATTTTTGGTTTTTAAATCAACGCTCTTGCTTTAAATATCATCTTTTTCATTGAAAATTCAACTTTCCTATTATATGAATTTTTCACCAAAAAAGATGACTTTCTAATTTGATTGTTGATTTTTCAACAAAATCATAAAAATTTCAACCAAAAAATATGTACTCTAAACTGAGAATATAAGAGTAGAATTTTCAAATAAAAATAGTTAAATTCTCTGATTATGTTCTGTTACATAATTCAGTTCGTATGTATACCATTTCAAATTGAACGAATGTTATCAAACAAATCATTCCTTTCATACAAAGAAAGAAGAATATGTGAAGAAATTGTCTTTCAAAATGATTCAAATCTTTCCTTAATTTTTTATTTTTTCTTTAAAAAATGTCAACTTCTGAATCTCTTTAAAATTCTCGAGAGCTTTTTTTTTAAATCTCTAAAACTCTACATTTTTTCCATTTTTAAATTGGAAATTCCAAAATTAAATATTTAGTAAAAAAACTAAAGTGCTTTGTTAAACATTTATCTTTTTGGTTACAAATTCATTTTTTTCAGTTGAAGATTCCAAAAAAGAGTAAATTTAACGTAAACCAAAAAAGATGATTTTTGCGCATGTTTAAAAAATTCTACATTATGTAAAAAAAATGGTTGAAAATTTCTAATTTTTTTTCTCCTTTTTCAATAGCAAAATCTTTACATTAAAGAATATTCATAAGCGTCAAACCGATAGGAAATTTTTTTGAATTTTCAGATAAAATAATATGATTTTCTAGATTTAAAATGAAAACACAAGGTAGATAAAAGTGTCATGAGACTTGATATTAGCTTTTCGAGAGGAGCAACTTTGTTTTTCTGACATTATTCTTATCTGGTCTCGATTTTGTAGAAAATTACAAAATTTTATTTTTCATTAAAAAATTTAAATTTTCTCTTCTCCAAACGTATTAATTACTTTTCTTGGAAGATATAAGATCTAGGATATAAATTATTGAAATAATTCAAGTAATGTTAATTATAATATAATTAAAATTTTATTGATATATATAATGATATATTATTTTATTAATTATAACAATTTCAATTATTGAATAAATTTGAAAATGTGGGAATTGAGAAAAGATAAAAGTAGACGATAAGGAATTATTTCACCTTTGTTTTCTGAAATGTAGTGTTTATTCACAAAAATGTGTTATCAACGAATCTGAATTACCTTGCAGCAAAAGAATAATGAACAAGCGGTTTCCACATTCAACTTTTTTTTTTATGGAATAAATACATCATCAAATGAAAAATGAACGTAAAATAAAAAATGATTGCAATAAATAAAAGTATTTCATTTTATTCATAATTTTTTATTTTATAATTAAACAACAAAGCTTAAAACTCCCCAAATTATAAGGTTCAGGAAAATGTGAAATTTATGTGTAGAAATTGTTATCAAAAATTATGCTAATAACTGATTTTAGGTTAATTTAAGTGAAAAAACGTTTTTTTTTTGCATTAGGAAATTATAAAACGAAGTTTGTCATGAAGAGCATGCTTAAAATAATCATACCAATAATTTT
Organism: Andricus grossulariae; assembly: GCA_011634705.1. NCBI lineage: Eukaryota > Metazoa > Arthropoda > Insecta > Hymenoptera > Cynipidae > Andricus > Andricus grossulariae. The sequence goes on along the minus strand of JAABKJ010007545.1, from coordinate 29,830,512 downwards.
CTGATAAGTTCTGTCGGTTAAGTAGCACGAATAATGTAATTCCAACCATGATACAAATAATAAAATTCCTACTAAAAATCGGCAGATTCAGATTTTTTTCTGAAAATTGTTACCAGCAATTGCAGAAATGAGTTTTAAGGGCCTTCTACCCAGCTTGAAAATAACGATTAACTCATTTTCAGAAAAAATATCAGAGAGAAAACAGCTCGCTTATACTCAAAAATGATACATTTTATTTTTTGTCTATGAAAATATTTATAACTATTGAACCCTCAGTTAAATGCTATTTGATATGAACCCTAAAAATTGGCATTTAGGTGAGGGCTCAAGTTCACTTTTGTCCATGTGTTGAACAAAACCTAGTCTTTTGAGTAATATTCGCGTTTGTTTAATGCTTTTATGGCATTCTGCCTGAGTTTTGCTTATTATTAGTATGTTATCTAAAGATATAACAAGTATAATCCTTAGTTCTTGCCATTTTCATGTAACTGGTTTTATCAGTTTTGTAAATGTATATGGTGTAGTACAAAGCCCAAATGGCATAAACTGATTTTCGTAAAATATACCATGCAGTTTCAATCTAAGAAATTTTCTATGCTTTACATTTATGGGAATTAATAAATAGGCCTCCTTGAAATCGATTAAGGCTATATAGCACCCCTTATTCATCAGTTCTGTGGCTGTTTTTCCTGGTTCTGGCATTTTCTGTCAGCGACAGATTAGCCTACAGTGGTTTCACTTTTTTCGTTGATATTTTCGAAAGGGGAGTCTATAGCCTTTTATGCACCTTAGCAGGTGTGGGTCAGATGTCACTTCTTACCACGCTTTAATAAAGTATTTTAATCGCTCTGCTACTTTGCTTACCTCTATTTCCTATACCGTTGGCTCGTTCGGTTGTGATATTTTCTTTATCCGCGATATTTTTTCCATGTCATTGTTCCCTTTTAAGTTTTGTTGGTCAGTAGATGCGGATGCAATAAAATATTTTTTTAAAGCCAATCTCATTGCTTACAATATATTTGTGAATTATGTAAAAGTAGGTTGCTAATTTAAACAACCGGCTTGAGCCATTGACATCAATCTGACACCGCTAGCTTTCATACCTAAGAAGTCTAAAAGGGATTGTCTGTTCGCTGTTCTGTATTCCTTGGTATGTCGACACTTCATTTTCTGTGCAAGTGTAAAGTAACTGCAACCCATTTCTTCTTATCGCGCATTGCGATCCTGAACGGAATCTGGACAAGAGGTAACTATCTGCTCAGCAGCTCGTTCAAATACAGAGTATGATATTAACATTTTAATGTCCCGTAATTCATCGATAGCTGCATTGACAAAGTTCGGTGTAAACTTATCATCATTTTCTTGATCTTCAAGTCGCTATATTTTTGAGCATGACAACGATTCCAGTCAAATTCAAATTGAGACCACTCTTCATCAAAACTTCTTCGCTCGCAGTTTTGCTTTGTCTTTTGTGGAGCTGACTATTCTTGGTCGATGATAATATTATTGATTTCATTATCCCCTTGGCCAAGGAGAGGATCTCCAGCAACACAATCAATTGCTTTCTCTTATTCTTGGCTTCAGGACTCTGCGTCAAACTGTTCGACATCTTCCGTAGTTTTCAAATCGACCTCGTTCACAACAGGTGACTGCGAGGATCCATCATCCTCCGATAAAATGAAATCATCTCCTTCAGCATGGAAAACTTCAAGCAACTCATCATCTCCGACCTCTGTACCATCTTCCTCCAAAACTTGTATGGAGCCTATGATATTGAGTTTCTCGTTTCCTCTAGATATGATATTATGAAGTACCATATCAGATGGGTTTTGTAAAATAATAGCCCTCTTGAGAATTCTATAATGGGATCATGCTTGATTGACTTTTGGCATCTAAACAAAAGCAAACAGTAAAAACTTATCAAATTGTGTAAGTCCAGTTTTAAAAACGATTGGAATTGGGGATGTTTCAAAATATCGATACTTAAAAGGAATATGAGCAATGAGCATACAAACTATAAAACATTAAGAAAACTTAAAAATATATATGATTTTTCTTAGTTAGTTAGATGTAATACATTGAAAAAAATCGTTTTCTTAGGGCATCAGTAGATATTAAAAGTAAAGTAGCATCAGCTATTTTCAGCAATTCCATATCAAATGATCTGAAGAACTAATAAAATTATTATTTAATGAAATTTATCAAATTGCCGGAAGAGAATTGCAAACTTCAAGTATAATGAAATTCCCAAATGTTTATGACATTACCACATTTGAAAATTTGCGATTATAAAAAATTCCGGAAATAACATAATTTACGACACAAGAAAATTTGCGATTGATAAAATTTCCGATTCCGATATATTTAAGAATTCTTAAACTATACAATGAAAAAAAAATCAAATACTTTTATTCATTATAAGTATATTATGCAGCAATAAAAGTCCGAATTCTCGCCATTGCTGCATACGATATTTTTCATAACATAGCCAAACTCTAATTTCGGTAATTTTGGAAATTTTATTGTAAGACCATTCTTGTAGTGTTGATAAATAGTTGAATCAATTCAAAAATAGTACGAGTAAGTTTGACAGGTATTTAAGAACTCAAGAAGTTTTGAAGAGATCACAAATATTTGTAAACTTTGAAATATTTCCGAAAATTTATGAGAAATTTGATTCAATTTCCTTAAGAACCTCAGCTCAATCATAATTATATAACCTTCAAACTAAACAAATAAATAAACTCAAAAAAATCGTAATTCGAAATTTTCATTTTGTATGAAAAATTATTTTGCCCTGAAATTATAATTTTGTTGAATCATTTCTTTATTTATAGAATGAAAAATCTGTTTTGATTCAAAATTCGACTATTTTTTCAAATTCGCCCTTCTAGTTCAAAAATTGGTCTCTTTTGGATATATTTGTACTATTTTATTGTCAAAAATACAAGTTTTGTTGAAGATTGCTATCCTTTGGATGAATTTAACTCTTTTTGATTCAAAATTAAACTCTTCGTTAGCTGAAATATCAACCTGTTACATTTTTCGTAGAGATTTAATTTCTGTCTAGGTGAAAATTTGATTATTTGTTAAAAGATTTTATTCATTTTTTGGACAAGGATTCATAATTTCAGTTCAAGATTCATCTCTGGTTGAAAATGTAACCATTTTGTTGAAAATTCATATTTTGTTGACTGGCTGAAAATTATACTTTTTGGCTGAGAATTCACGTATTTGGTTGAAAATTCGTTTTTTATGCATTTTAAAGGATTTGAAGAGAATAAAATTTGGGTAAAGATTTTTAGGAAAATTTTGAATGATTATTTTTTGGAAGATTATTTTGAAGAGAATATTTAAAACAATGTCGAAACATTTGAAAAGATTTTCAAATGATCAAGGAGAATCTGGGAGGTTTTGGGGCAATTTTTTTAGTTTTAAAAGATTTTTGAAGAACTTTTGAAAAACCCTAGATTATTTCAAGAGCGCATACTAGAAGTTTTTAAAGCATTTTAAAAAAGACTCACAATTGAAGATTTCAAAGAATTGAAAAAAATATAGATTTTTGAAGATTTAAAAAAAAACTCAGAAAAGTTTTGAGAATTTTGAAGGGATTCAGAAGAATTGAATTACCATTTTCCCCTCTGGGAACAATTCCTGAAGTGAGTAAGTCAGAAAAACGCAGATCACTGCAAGAAGAAGTTATTTTAGGCTCCTTGTAAGCGGTTCTGTCTGCCGAGGATGAAATGCATCCTCGTAACTCTGACAACACGGATGAATATGCCAAACTTAAACGTGAAAGCAAAAAACGACAAGATGCAGCTCGGGAACTTCTCTCCAGACTTCGTGGGGTTGAAAGTAAACCTAACACAGTATTAGTAAAATTACGCCGAAAAATCGTTGATATAGCAGCAAAAATGTTTGAGGAAACAAACAATCAAGTTAAATCTTTAACAAAAATGAATGAAATTCGTTTTCAGGTCGTTCAAGGGGGACTAAAGAGCGGCCAAGCCATATTACGACCACAAACAAAAGCATCCAGAACTTAGCCAAAGAAGATGTTCAACAAAATTAACAAGGTATCCGGCCAGTCGTTTTAAGACAAAACTAGCTCCAAGAGAGATTTCAGAATTTTGAAACAGCACTGCCAGATAATTTAGGTGGTGGAGCAAAGCGAAAGTTTTCAGGATAACACCAAAGATATCCATCTTTAATAAAGGGTCATTACCGATAACATTTTTGGAAGAATAAACAAATTCTTGGTCCGCAGTTAAACCCACTAATACACAGTGTGCTTTCATTATCGGCAGCTGGTTAAGAAACACAGCTGAAGATTGGTGGGATCTCATGAAAGAGGACAATGACAATTTTGTAGAATTCTGTGTGAAGATCCGAGATAGATTTTGAAACGAGAGAACTCAATATGACATTGAGTCAATACACTAGTTTGGCTACTACTCTGCTGCACAAGATGTATTCATGGCATCATATGCAAATATAATGTTTAGAGAGGGTAAATGACTCACTCTTTCTATACCTTGTCAAGAAGTCATTCTGAAACACGCAACAAATTTTAGTGAAGAGATCAGAATGGCTATCTTAGAAAGGCCTATCACAATACTTCATGACTTATTAAAATTGCTAGAAATATTTGCCAAATCAGGACCACTAAACAATAAAAGGCCAGAGACTCAGGGTCATAGATGAGGATATGAGAATTGGAGAAATATATCCGGTAATCCTGGCACTAATTTTCAAAACAGTCGACGTGAACTGGAGAGAACGTATTTAGAACAAAAGAAGATTATAATTCAAGAAAAACAAAAGGAACACTAGGGACTCGCAACAAAGGGACATACGATTCTCGGAAGTCTTCGATTAGAGTATAGAAGAATAGGATCCTATTATAATTGAAGAGGTAACCAACACGAAACAAGGAAACTACTAATGTCCGTTTCCTTAAATTATACCATAATATGAAGGGATATGGATAAAAGTGATGAATTGCTACTTGCGAATATTCCGAACTATAACTGGCGTGAACATCTTCTTGGAAAAGATTCTGCAGAAAGAAAAAACGCTGTGGATGTCACATGGTAAATGTCTCAATTCAAAATATAAAATTTAACTGATACTTTTATCCGAAAACAAGGAAGGATCTGATTTGATCAACACCGAATGAAGGTAAAAAATGCTTAATTATCCCATGCGTAACCAAATAATAAGTACCCCATACTCTTATGCAGTTCCCATCAATCACGAAAAATAAGTCGTGAAGAAAATTCAGAAGATGATCGATTCTGAAATTATTAGTAGATTGTCAAGTCCTTATATAAACCCTTCAGTAGTGACGGCGAAAAGGTCAGGTAAAATTCGGCGACGAGTTAATGGAAGAAAATAAAGAAATTACTGGAAAAGGATCATAATGGTACAAACAAAAAAATTTATTTTGAAGATGACAGAATTCACCAGTTTGGACATGAATATGTGGGTGTCCGCATGAAAAGGGCCGATTCTCATGGCATTTTTCTAATTCGAGGACAAAATCATTACTTTGTGCTTTGAGTGGGGAATGATACTAGGACCTATAGTGAATTATTTGGGACTTTACTC